>CM042433.1:6359554-6674554 GCA_023631565.1 Gymnocephalus cernua | reverse complement strand
CTTTTCCTGCTACAGGTTTCCCACCGTGGTCAGAAAGAACAGAGGAGACACTTTGTTTCTCTCACTGACTGTAGAGTCACCACTTGCTCCGAAGCTAATCGCCACCACGAGCCTACTAGCTACGCGGCTCGCAAGAATATACAGTTAAAGAAAGCAAGCCCAAAATAGTGTGTGCGGCCGCGGCGTGCCCGGGCGTGGCTGTTTTGTTTCCGATCTAGCTAGATCCGAAAGAACGTTAATCTCGCACTAAAAATATGTACGCTGTTAAAATGGATTTGCGTTAACGGCGTTAATAATGTGTTAAACTGACAGTCCTAATTAACAATTGATCAAAAGATGTGTAATGCCGAATGTGACAATTCTGAGGATCACAACGAATTAACGTCCAACTCTGCAGTTCCCCTCAGCTCTATTTTTTAGTGGCTTTATTAGCGTCTTTCAGCTCATTGTTTCCGCTTCTATTAAACCTGTTTTCAACTACATTAAGCAGGTGTATTTGCGCAAAAAGCTCTGACACCTGCTACTTGCCCATCACCACAGGGCAGGTAGGTTCAAGTTGAGATTTTTCTAAGGTGTTGGTGGAGACCAAAATGGAACTAAAAGGAGAGTGAATATATTGAACTAACATTCATCAGGTGGCCAGAGACACAACTCCAATTGGATGCTAATGTTGCTCCATATCTGCTGGATGTGTATATAGGCAATTATTTGCTAACATGTTTGCCCAAACAACTTTATTTGGTGATATGTCGAATGTGTATAGTACATAGTTGATCTGCTCCCTAGTTGCCAACAACTTAGCTATATATACATACACATATATATAGTTTTTATTTAATTTTTTTTAAGTGCGAGGGTGGACAAGATAACCAAAAAGATCACACAATTACTATACAGAAATGCTTGCAAATATTTGTAAGGTGACAAGGGCAATGTGAAAACTCATGGCAATTTATACAAGATGCAGGAAAATGTCTAAGAGACAAAAGTAAATCCTCAATAATGATGGAAAGAAACTTTGTCAATACCTCAAACCTTGGCCCTTAAAATGGCTATTAGATGTAACCACCACCTCTGACAATCTCAACAAAAACCATCATGAGCTTCACTAAATTGATGTTTACTGCATGGCTATTTTTGCTATTTCGTTCACTGCCTGTAAGATGGCAAGTGAGGATACAGCTTATGAGAACATGCAGCTTGTTGTGTAACTCTCAGTACTCAGCTTTCCATAGGAACTGCCTGGTTCTTGATAGTGTGGTAGTGATTAGTAGATTAGTCTCCCCTATGTTACCTCCAGGAGTGTAAGTATTGCATATGGAAGAAGTTCCTCTTAGCGTCCAGCCTGCTCCTCATCTGGATCTGTCCATGGCTCGGATTTTCCCCTCTAAGAGCTACGGGCTGTGTTTGAACTTCACAACACAGAGACACACACAAAACACAAACATACACTCACTCGTTCACATAAAGAGACCTACATGATAACAACATAGCACATAGCCCTCACTGCAAGGACTGAATAGCCTTCCTTGGCTGATTATGATTACCAGGGATTATCTTCTTTATAACCCCCCCAATTCCTTCAGGCAGAGAGCATGAAAATTCACATCATCATCAATAGCACAGCACATACCCTTAACAGTAACACTAACTCCAAAGCACAGTAACCCCGGACACTTTCTTAAAGTTTATAGCATAGCCTGTCTGCCTCTATGCCTCTAGTTTGGGGTCTTTCGACAAGAATGAGACATCATTTTGCTTTGCTATCTCCATGTTAGAAATGCAGTCTGTGGGAACAACATTGCACATCTCGTTCATATATATAAACGAGCCAGATACAATGCAGTCATTAGCTACCTGCAGGAGGCAGAAAACAAGCATCAGAATTGGTACAGTACTCCTACACACAAACAATGGCCTCACTAACCTGAGCACTGTTCATTTATAATTCTGTGTTTCCATTAATAAAGAGGACCTGTTCAATTGAGACTGTGTGACCTTGATTTTAATGCAAAACAAGTGTTTGGGTATCAATTTAAGTGTCCTGGGCATATTTGCATATTCACTTTTACGTAAGTGAACGTGTGCATGTGTGTGTGCATGTGCGTATCAGTAGTGGTGGTTGTGTCACATGTGTTCTTGTGTATTTATAGGTCCTCAGGTCCTCTTGTCAATGTCTGGAGCTTTTCACACTCTGTTGTTGTCTTGGAGCAAAGTCGCCACTCCTTCTCCATCCTCAACCTCTCCTCTCATCCCCCGAGGATGTCAACCCCAGCTGGAGAGCCACAGATCAGGTTGAGCTATGAGAAATGCCCCCTGAGGAGCTGTGAGGTGGACCAAGGTTCAGCTGGGGCAAACACTGCTAAATGCCCTGGGATGGCTCAGATCCGACAGGTTGGGTCAGAGGAGGAAGGAAGTGTGTGAGTGTGAGTGTGTGAGTGTGTGAGTGTGTGAGTGTGTGTGTGTGTGTGTGTGTGTGTGTGTGTGTGTGTGTGTGTGTGTGTGTGTGTGTGTGTGTGTGTGTGTGTGTGTGTGTGTGTGTGATGTAGGTCATGACAGACCAGATGGAAGAAGATTGATGTGTAAATATGAGGTAAAAGCCTGTTAGCACTGTTATGTTCTTAATATAAATTCCACAGGATTATGATTTCAAAAGCTTAATTTAATGTATTATATTCCTGCAAATTTACGAATAAATGTGTATGGCATTGCTCCCTACAGTTGATGACCTCTTGAAGGGTATTTCAATAGGTAATGGAACAAATTAGGAGTAGTATCACTGTGTAAGCAATCAATCAAGCCAGGGGTACATGTATTTGAGTATAAGAGCTGTCCGAAAAGATAACATAGTGTATAAGTAGAAGTGAAAATGAGGCAAAGGGAGAGAAAGGACAGATGTGAGCAGCATGTTTCAAAATCTGCGTGTGCAGCAACAAAGCAGGGAACGAATTTGGCCAAAAGGGATTAAAATCTGATAATGAAAAAAATTTGAGTCTGAATATTTTCTTATCATCCCACTACCTGAGGTAATGTGAGTACAGGGGGAAAATACCATCAGTAAAGATTTCAATTCGGCAAATTTACACTTTGATCTATAAACACTCTGCTCTCTCAAATGAGATGAAACTATTCAATTTCACACATTTTAACTGTTCAGTATTGACTTGCTCATGAAGAAACCTTATTTGTGGGAACAAGCCAACTTGAGCATGCTGTGTAATTGAAAACATGACAGGATTAATTTAAATCACTACATCAGTCGATATTTGTAAACAACATTTTGTTATAGGCTACAATTATCAGTCTGATTCATCTTCTACAAAAGTAGCTCTTGTTTCTAAAAAACATCATGCAATCGTACAGTATGTGAATCCTCCAGCTTGTACAGCTAACACTATATGGTATGTGATTACTTACTCAAAAGGTTTGCAGCAACTGCAGTAGCCACGCGGCAGAGATGTTCACAAGTAATTTTTTGGAAGTCCAAGTCGAGTCTCAAGTCTTTGAGAGGAAAGTTCAAGTCAAGTCTCAAGTGTTTTGCCACGAGTCCAAGTCAAGTCTCAAGTCTCTGGCCATCTGATCGGTCCCTAACACTGTATTGTTAAATCTTATGAATTCAAAGCATGTCCTGTATACCATCCATACAGTACAGTATCTAAATCAGATGATAATGATGGTACACTTGCACACCTCTTGGCTGAATAATGAATGACTCAATGCTGCTCTGTCCCTCTCCAATAGTACCTTTTTTAGCATTGGTGAATTCTGTAAACCTGTAGATGGACATGGGAAATTATTTAGCTTGCCACAAATAAAATCTGCATAAAACTGACATATGTGTAGTGTTCTGTGGGGGAAATAGCCAAAGCAATACTAAACGTTTCTATCTTTTTATTTATTTTTCTGAAATAAAATGTGGGCACTGCAGCCAAGAGTGGATGTGAACTTGTGACGGGAAAAATATCACGTATGCTTTAATGGAACTAGCTTAATTTTGTTACATCCAGAACTTACATTGGGTCTCCAACTTAGGACATTGTATAGTCTAATCTTCTGCTACTTAACACATCCCTCTAGCCCTTGGACCTGGTGAAATATTAACCTAAGTCTGTCACATCATATGGATACAACTATAAAGATACAATTTGCCTGTTCCCAGCATTAGCACAACACTTTGCGATGATTAGCTTGTTACCTGTGACGATATATTCTAAACTGACAGACAGTATATAAAATGGACCCAGTGACTCCGCTGTTTTTGACGGAGACAAGTGAAGTCTATTAGAAGCACTTTTCCGGTGATGGTTGAGCGTTACTGAGCACTACTGCGCAGCTGCAAACTGAGCTTCCCGCCGTAGATGTGACGTGAGCAACGTGTCTGCAAGTTGTAAGTCTTCTGGTAGCTGTGCCAAGAGAAATCTCAATCATTCCCAATCTTGCAGAGACGGAGAGCGTAGGTATATGTAAGGAGATAACATAGGCACAGGCTAATTATTGCTAACTAAAATGCTAGTTAACATTAGTAATTAAACTAAACAGCTAATGTACGTCGAAACTGCCTGCGAGCTTCTCCTGTACTATACGGTAAGTCGCGTGGTTATGACACAATCGTTAGCCTATTTTTATAAAAATGCTACAGAGCCATAACGTGAGGTACAAGGTAATGGAGCCTTTTATACATTGTCGTGTTTCTTTAGAAATAAACGATGGACAAATGAAGTCTTTAAACGCTTCAGATGTAAAGTTATTGGCTGTCAAAGTGACGCCAAAATGAATGGCAGTCAATGGAATGCTAACAGGGGGTGATGGATAGGGTTAGCATAAAATGGCGCCATCGCGGCTTTGCTCTGAGGAGAGAAGCCTGCCCCCTTGCAAGTGACTGACCTATCTGGTTGCGTTTTTTTTTTAGATGCCTGATGATGTTCGATGTTGTTAATCTGGCATCATTTATCTTAGTGCCACACACCTTGCATGTAGCTGTTCGTTTACTGCCAGTGTTTACAAAGTTATTGAAAGCAAAACTAATGACAGAAGGCACAACTCCAGAAGGACTTGGTGTTGCCATCGTCAATGCATTTTTTGATATGTGAGTGCGCGCACATAGGCATAGCGCATGCACATTATGGTACATTATGGTAAAGGAAAGGGGACATGCAGCTTGTCATACGTTTCCCCAACGTATATTAAATATATGAATACTCGACTCGACTGCGACCTGCAGTTCTTTGCTGCATGTCAATCTCCCTCTCTCTCCCCTTTCATGTCTTCAGCTGTCTTATAAAAAAAAAGGCCTAAAATGCCCCAAAACATAATCTTAAAAAAAAAGTGATGGCTACATGTCATGATGCTAAGACTGAAACTAAAGCTGCATGTCCTGGGCTAAAAGTCAGCGTCCTCACCAGTTGGAAGTGTAGAGCTTGTTATTCCTGGCATTAGGACATAGTGACTTTAATAGTGACATAGTGACTTTAATAGTGACGCTGTCCCTGTTTCTCTAAATAAATAAATATAGCTTGTTATTTGGAGCAATAAACCACAATGCTTTGTAGCTCACAAACAATCATTGACATAATAGCATTTAGTGCTTCAATATTCAGTTCTTGTTTTTGTAGTTATGCTAGTGCTTCGTAAATGCACGGAACAAATTGTGTAATCTATAATAGTTGCTATTATTGTTGGATTTTATTCCTACTGTGGTGGCATAAAATGTATGCACTCACAGTACTGTCTGGTGATCTGGATAAAACCATTCAGCAAATGGCATATTATTGTTATTTTATATTGGTTGAGATCATCTACCCTTTTTTATTCAGGCTGTAGCAGTTTTACAGCTGCTGAGCCACTGTTGCAGCTGTAGTTCAGGTAGTAAATTGCATTGCTTTAAATTTGAGTGAAGCTGCACCAAATGGAGTCAAAGATACATAGCAGCCACCTGTGTGTGTCTGCCACATTCAGATGTGCGGGGCTGTGGAGGTTATTTGGAAGGTGTTGTCATGTGGTGACAAATAAAGCCGTCCTACTTTAACTTTTATAAACACTTATGGTTTTATTCCTTTTAAATGTGCAACAAGTTCAAACTGCAGGTGGAGAGCAGGTGAAGCAGAGCAAAACACAAAGCTCTTGACAATAATTATTTTTTTCTTTTTTTGCTATAATTGTGAATGCAATTATTTCAAAACAAGGTGAATCGCTTAGCACATATCTTCTCCAACAACAATATGCCACATCATTTTTGACATCTCTGTTTTACGTGTCTGATTTACTTTGTTCTTCTTTTGTCATTCAAAATCATGGCTTCATCGTTTAACAGACATTTTGACCTAGCAAACACTAAAATACAACAGGGACTAGATGAAAGTGATTTCCACCTTACCTCAAGGCAGTCATTTAGCATAAACGCACTCAAATATATAACCACAAAATCAGTAGTACACAGAAGGGTTTTTCAACTGTTTTCTCAACCTTTGGCAGGTAAATATGTATTTGTGAGTTTTTGTCATTAACAGAATGATTCTGAAAACAACAATTCTAGTTTTACAGCACATAACAATTCAAAAACACAGCAACAATGCAAAATCAATCAGTGCAACAGAACGCAACAACACAAACCTTGTGTAAATGACAAAATTCAAAAACACCGGTAAAGATGATCAATTGAAGTCGGAGACGAGAATGAAATTATATCATGTTACTTTTATTTTAAGTATGTGCCTTCACAGATTTTTGTGCAACAACAAAATCAAGCACAAACACCAATCACTGCCTTTAAATAATTTGTCATCAAATACCCCAGTGCACATTGGCATAGGGCACTGTCAACTGAAAGAGCAACAGACACAACCAATGTATTATGTGCAGGCATCTAACTATCTAACTATAAATCAATGACTCTGTGTGTACGTATCTTTCAAATGACCCCCTTACGCAAAAGACGTCACACGCAGCACGCTGTTGTACGAGCCTCTGTACAGTCAAGTGAGTCAAATAGTTTTGAGTCTAAAGTTTTGCAAGTCAAAAATGGCTTGGATAAGAGTTTCTATTGTTTGAACCTTTATTTTCCAAACTCACTCAAACACCTTGTGTTCAACAGTATTGTCAAGCTACATTTAAGCACTTGTCTATGTGTGTCTAAGTTACCTTTTGATTTTGGTGCATGTCGGTTAAATGTTACTAACTGTGGCTAACTTGGCTAACATTAGCTGGGCGTCTTGCTCCAAAGCTAAGCTGGTTAACATGCTAATAATGCTAACATATAACGTAAAATAAAAAAATATATATCACTCACTAAAAGAACTGGAGCGTAGACTTCTTGGAGGGTCTGTTATCACAAATAAACATGCAGCAAGCCACATTATGTGTCGGATATCTTCATAAAAAAATCTAAATCAAATCTTTTTGTGATGCAAAAAGAGAAACTTGGTTTTTGATTGCAGTGAGAGAAATATGCTCTCAAACCTTTTTTTTGCGTGGGTTACAAAAATAAGCAGTGAGCCTATGGGTGTGCCATGTAGTGGGCCAGTTTATTGCATGGCAGCTCTGCCACCATCAGTGTATGTAAATGGATGAATGAGAGGCAAATTGTAAAGTGCTTTGTCCGGTAAGGTAGAAAGGCGCTATATAAATGCAGTCCATTTACCATTTACCATTGGATGAGTGGTTCTCGTGAACGCTTCAAACGGGAACGCCACCCGACAACGCTGCAAGCAGCAATACTAAGAACCAAGCGTTTTATAACTGCATTTGTGTCACATTGACACAATAAAGTGAGAAAAAAAAAATACTGGGAACCAAGCAATGGGCCTGTTCGAATAGGCACACGCTCCAAACGGGCACTGCACTAGTTTAATAAAAATTGCAAAGACCATAAAATTCACTTCACAATCGATGGCTGGAAATGAAAAATATCAGTTGTTTAATGGCTGCAGGCACCAATGCACTGCAGAATTTTCAGCCTATCAGATCCGTGGCAACATCCTTCCTCTGTATAGTTGGGCAATTAGTCTGATTCCATCTTTGTTTTTTTCCTGGACCGCAGTAATGAGGGACGAGTTGGGGCTGTATCCACATTTTTGCATTCTGTCCTAATCAGATTCCAGGTATCAGACAAGCTCTGTGTCCATTCTACTTTCAATGTGATCTCGTCTAGCCTTCATGACATCAGACCAACATCAGAAGACTGACGCTTTCAAAGTTCAACCAGACCCTAACCTCCTCTTCCCACAGTGACACAGAACAGAGCACTTAGCCTAGGGACGTGCAGCCTCGTAGTGCCCCAGCCAGTACCTCCGGGGGACAGTCCTTGGAAGGCAGGCAGATCTTCTCTAACCTAACACCCCTGGATGCTCTCAGAGGCTTCAGACTCACAAGGCTGTTCCCCTCACAAGAACCTGTGACATTGCTAAAAGCCAGACCCTGACTGGAGGTCAGTGTGAATGGGAAGTCTGGAAAAAAAAGTCTCCGTGGAGAGAAAAGCAGCCATGTTATTGCACAGTGGCTAAAATCTAACAGAAGAAGACACACTGGTTAAGATTTGTGAGACAGCTTACATTGATGCTAGGCTACCTGTTTTAGCTCATATTTGAATAGTTTATTACATAATGCTGTATATCAAGAATCAGAATTCTTTGCCTTTTCTCCACTTATTATATACTCAGAAGAGACAGGAGGTTGTCCTATTCATAATTCAGAATATGTGCTCTGTCAAAGTAGTTTCAGTCTATTTGGTAAAAGAATGAAAAACAAATTGAAATGCTGTTAATTAAATTTTGAAAGATAATCTCCTTGAATCCTTTATGGGGATTTTGCCAGATATGGTTCTATGGACCTTCTAAAAAAATGTTTTCTTAAATCTGGATTCTGTATTTAAGCTTTTTTACTCATTATTTATATTACAAACACATAGGCCTACATGTACAGTACAACAAATGATCACTATAGAATACAATTTGCTTTTTTGCATGACACAAGGTTTCACCGTTTCACCAAAATTCTCTAGTTCTAGTTCTGTGTGTCTTTCAGCACAACGCAACTGAATCTGATGCCTCTCAGCTCAAGGACACAGAACATCCAAGGGACAAGAAAGGGCCTGCAGCACTGATTGATTTTGTCATGTTTCTTTTAATTTGTTACACATGACAGGGCAGCTAAAGAAGCGAGCTTGGGACCAGGAGGTCGCCAGTTCAATCCCCAGACCGGCGGGATAATAATCTGGGTGGGGAAAGTGAAAGAGCAGCATTTGTCCCTCCCTCATTACCACTACTGAAGTGCCCTTGAGCAAGGCCCTTAACCCCAACCGCTCTAGTGGCCAGCATATAAGACTGTGGTTGTACTGGGAAGCTTCCAGGTATGAATGTGTATCTGTGTGAATGTGACAGGTCGTCGTTGCAAATGAGAATTTGTTCTCAATCAACTTACCTGGATAAATAAAGATTAAAAAAATAAATAAATGATGGATGCAGTATCTGTACTTTTTGTGTGCGTGGCACTGGGACATTTACAATGGAGACTCTCACTTTACGATCTCCCCCAATACATTTTAAAATCCTGCTCAACCAAATTATCCAATGAGAGCTGCTTACCTGTTGTAGATTGATACGTGTTTGCATTTGTGTCCATTATTACTCTGATGAAGATACAGTGGTGTTGAAAACTTAAGTCTGTTTGCACAATGAAAGGCTGCAAATCAATCAAGTGGGCCATAATGACATGGCACGTCGGGAATCGGATCAGACAAGGAAGGATTTTAACAACATTTTTAGCCTTTTTGAGCGCAGTGGCAAATCTGTTTTTATCAGTGGCCCCTTGCCAACGGTGTCCCGCGGTTTAGAGCTATTCAGCCGGCTTCTGAGTCTTAACACCTGGCTGTGCCCACAATTTTAGATTTATCGACAATTTTAACTTGTTTTGGAACCGCTCCTCCTACTACAGGAACGATGGTGTCCACCCAAACGAGCTTGGCAGCTTGTTTTTAGCAGCTAACATACAGCAGGCTGTACAGTCCGCCGCACGTGAATGACTGTTTAAACCACACACCCCCTTCGCAGACTCTTCTTCTCTCAGTACCATTTCTTTCTCTCAGGACATTATCAGCAGTGACATCAGCCCGTCAGTGGCTATTACACAATCACCACTCTATTGTCCCATACAGACCATTTTAACAATTAGGCAGTCCACCCTGAAGAAACGCTCTGGTGGATCACTTCCAAGGTGTTTGCATCCCCTGGCCCGGGCCCCTGCTGTACCTAGCAGTGGGTCCGCGCCTCTCAAGATGGTGCTGATAAATGCTCGATCCATTGCAAATAAAACTTTTATTCTGAATGATATGTTTATTAATAGGTGCCTTGATTTATTGTTCCTTACGGAGACTTGGCAGAGAAACTTGGAATACGGCCCTCTGATTGAACTTTGTCCACCTGACTGTTGTTTTATCAGTACTCCCAGGACCTCGGGCCGTGGTGGAGGGCCCGCGGTGGTATATAAAGGCTGCTTTCAAAGTCGGACAGTACCCATTAGAGTTTTTTCCTCATTTGAACTGCAGGTTACCAAAGTTGGTCATTCTAATACATTTTATTGTATTTTAATTTATCGCCCACCTGGCTCTAACAGTTCTTTTTTGTCTGAATTTAGTGATTTTTTATCATCCATCATTATATTGGATAAAGTTATTATGGTTGGAGATTTTAATATTCATGTTGACGACTTGTCTTGCACTTTAGCTGCTGATTTTCTTAATATCACTGAGGCTTTTCATTTTATTCAGCATGTTTCTGGTCCCACACACATTGGGGGTCACACTTTGGACCTTGTTTTTACTCTTGGTCTTAATATTGACTCTGTTTGCTCTGAGGAACTGCATATTACTGACCATGATTGTGTTTTGTTTAATTTGTCCTTTAATCCAGATGTATTGCCCCAAAAACATGTAAGATGTTCTGGCATGTTAAATCACTCCTCAGCTGAGAAGTTTTCTGCAGCTTTTGTCCAAAGCGCAGTGCTGTCCTCTCATGCTGATATTAACGATCTGGTCCATTCATTTAACACAAATTGCATTTCAGCGTTGAATAAAGTGGCTCCATGTCAAATGCGACGTGTTTCCCCCGTCAACTCATCCCCATGGCTCAGTGACTCCATATGCCGTTTCAGGCGTACATGTCGGAGGGCGGAACGACAGTGGAAATTCTCCAAGCTTCATGTTCACCGGCTACATTACAAGGAACTATTAACGGAATACAACAACATGGTTAAGGAGGCGAGAACAACTTATTTTGCTAATCTTATTTCTACCAGTAAACAAAACCCTAAAGTCCTTTTTGAAACCATCAACAATATTGTCAATCATGCTCCCCCTGAAGTGCCAATTTTTTTCAAATAAGGATTTCAGTGACTTTCTCAAGTTCTTTGTAAAGAAAATCAGTGATGTCAGAAATGGCATTATCCCTTTGACTACTCCATTTTCGGCTCACTCAATCCGGCCCCCAATCATGAACCATTTTGCTCCAATCTCGCTACAAGAACTCACCGATCTGGTTAGCAATATGAAATCCTCCTCATGGCCAGCAGATATTATACCAACTTCCTTATTTAAAAATGTTCTTGGGTCTGTGAGTACTTGGGTTCTCGCCATACTCAACAACTCTCTGCAATCTGGTTGTGTCCCTTCATATTTTAAATATGCAAGTGTTAAGCCACTTCTTAAGAAAACCAACCTGGATACTCACTTCCGGCAAATTATAGGCCCATTTCGAAAATGCCTTTTATCTCGAAAACTTTAGAAAAAGTTGTTGCTAAACAGCTCACTGGGGTTCTGAATGCACACAACATTTTAGACAAATTTCAATCTGGTTTCCGTCAAAATCACTCAACTGAAACCGCTCTTCTCAGAGTGTCCAACGATTTATTAATGTCCTCTGATAAGGGTCAATGCTCTGTTTTGGTGCTGCTGGATCTTAGTGCCACTTTCGATACAGTGGATCATAACATCATGCTTGAAAGACTTAAGCATTGGGTTGGTATCTCAGGAAGCGCCCTGGATTGGTTCACCTCCTATCTATCAGATAGAAGTTTTTCTGTGTCTCTTGGTCCCTATTCCTCAGAAACTGCGGCCCTTTCCTGTGGGGTGCCGCAGGGTTCTGTGTTAGGTCCGCTTTTATTTGCATTGTACCTGCTCCCCCTGGGATATATAATTAGCCAAGTTGGAGATATTTCTTATCACTTCTATGCAGATGACATCCAGCTGTATGTCTCTTTTGACCCAGAAGATACTGACAAAGTGCTGAAATTGCTTAAATGTTTCAGTTTTATCAAGGATTGGCTCGCAAACAACTATCTACAGCTCAATGAAAATAAGACGGAAGTCCTTATAGTTGCTCCAGATACTATAGCTTCCAAGATTAGTCAGCTGCTGGCCTCCTTGTCCTCTGCAGTTTTGGTTCTGACTTATAAAGCTTTGCATGGTCAGGTACCTGCTTATATCTCTGACCTGCTACATTGGTACACTACAAACAGGCCCCTCAGGTCTTCTAACCAGGGATTACTGGTTGTCCCATGCACCCATTTAAAAACTAGAGGTGACCGTTCCTTTGAAGCGGTGGCTCCAAACCTGTGGAATGCCCTTCCGATTGTCTTACGTTCTGCAGTCTCTGTTGAAGTTTTTAAAAAGCAGCTGAAGACGCACTTGTTTACATTTGCTTTTGATTCATGTATGTAATTTTTTGGTGTCATGTTGTAATTTTTTAATGATAGTTTTTAGTCTTTTTGGTTTTAGAACTTAATATGTTTTGTACAAATGTTTATCATGTGAAGCACTTTGTGACTTTGTCTGTGAAAGGTGCTATATCAAATCAACTTATTGTTATTATTATTAATCAGTGTGCTCCATTTTCTTTCTTTTCCATTAAATTAATACAGTTTATTGTATTGTGGTGGCAAGGCAGCTTAAATAAAGTAAATCTGAATTATTCTCTATAACTAATAATTAAATACTCATGTCTAAATAAGCAACACTCAAAATGAAAGTAAAAACGCCCATATTATGCTCATTTTCAGGTTCATAATTGTATTTTGAGGTTTTACCAGAATAGGTTTACATGGTTTAATTTTCAAAAAACACCATATTTTTGTTGTACTACACATTGCTGCAGCTCCTCTTTTCACCCTGTGTTCAGGTCTCTGTTTTAGCTAGAGAGTGAGACATCCCACTGCTGTAACATCTTTGTTGGCACTCGCACATGCGCAGTAGGGCAGTAATTAAGGCGTCACAGCCACTCTCGATCCCGTTCTTAAACCTTTCTACCACGGATGTGTTGCCCTTTTGATGTATACCATCCTGTTTTTACCTCTTATGAGTTTCTCCTAATGTCAGCAATTGATTTGTTTTTTATTTAAGGCTCACATTAGCTAGGTAAGGGTCACATCCGTAATACATCCATGGTCACATCAGCTAGCGGTTTGTTTCTACAACTTCAGTTAGTACAAGGCAGGATTGGATGGGAGACTTCTTCTAAACGAGGGCACACTTCCAACTTTGTGTGGAATACCTGCAGAACAGGGACATGTAAGTGGTTCTTTTGTAGATTATGGTAAACTTGTGTGTGTTGTAGCAGTGTTTTACCATTGAGAACGAGCTAGCATGCTGGTGCTAGCATGCTACGGTTAGCCACCTCATCTCGGCTACTGACGTAAAAAGCCCTGCCGATTTTGAACAGCTCACTTGGAGACTGAAGGCAGGAATCATTCAGAAACCTGTATCTCACTCAAAACAGCATGGATGTTTTTTTTTTCAAGTTTGTATGTGTGTGGAAGCACCAGAGACACAAAATAACACCTCAAATCCCAGAAAATGTCTTTTTTATATATAATATGGGCACTTTAAGGCATGTCAATGTTTACACTAGTGGAACATACGTTTATCTACTTATTTCAACCATGAGAAGAATCTCATGAAAAATATCAAAACCTATTGCAGGCAAAATGTAAAGGTTTCTCAGTAAAATTACTTTAGCCATTGAACAGCACAGATGATGTAGAAAGTCATCTGTGTTAAGATTTTTTTCTGTTATTGAGTCATCCTTGCTGCTGTGATTCCATAACAGGAAGTGGCTAAGATGATAATGAAAACAGGCTGAATATCCGACCACTATGAATATGAAAATGTTGGAAAATCTGCATGACAGTCGTATGAAAGTGTGGTTGCTAAGGAGGCATTTATGTATATTAACCCTGTAAAGCAACGTCTTTAAATTCATGAGAATCAGCACGTTTACCCTCCCTCCTCCAACATCCTCTGCACAACAAATAATGTTATCCTTCCTTCACCAGCTCTACAGGTTCACTTTCACTTCAGTGCTTCAAATGGAAAAGTTTCCCACTTCTCTGCCAACTTTCCATTTATGTGCCTGTATTATAGATAATGTTCCTTCAGAAAGACAGGAAATAACTCCTGTCATAAGTGGACATTTCACTATCTACAAGTGCTCCTAAAATGACCAAAATGTCGACAGATTTTCCATGTAATTTAACATTTCTGATGCTCTCCCCAAGGTCTTGTTTGTGCTGTTCTAACAATCCATCCTCCAGTTCTCGTTAACCACCGATGATACGCAGTAATTCTGATAATGAAGAATTGCCAACATATTTATTTGTGAGCAAGAAATAATGAGATACAACAACAACAAAAAGCAAACAGACATATTGTTCTGGCTTCTTCAATGACTTTACACAGTGAGCACTGCCAAAGGCTGCTCCTCTCACTGCTAATTACAGTGGTGTGACATCCGTGTGGGCAGCGGGGTCGCTAATGCTAAGAGACCTGGGGTGATGTTTTCTTTCCCAGCAGAACAATGCGTTAATGATACACGCAAACAAACATCCAAGCACAGGGCAACTTTTTTATGTGAGAACTATAGGTTGCATATATGAATAATGCATGGCAGCCAACAATCAAGGCATGAAACATTACAGCATAAATGGATACTGTATTGGAGAGATCTGTGCATTTACGGCAGCTGCGTCTTATATGTTTAAGAAGAAGAATACATGAAACCAAAACCCTGAGAGAAGGAAAGTGTGTGTGTGTGTGTGTGTGTGTGTGTGTGTGTGTGAGATTCGGGTGACCTTCGGGGAACAGGTGTTGGTGTCAGCATTTACTCTGTCACGGCACATTGAGCAGCATTGTACAAACACACACAAGAGAGGGAAGGGAGATACAGAGTGAGTGTGTGTGTGTGTGTGTGTGTGTGTGTGTGTGTGTGTGTGTGTGTGTGTGTGTGTGTGAGAGAGAGAGAGAGAGAGAGAGAGAGAGAGAGAGAGAGAGGAAACACATGATAGTGTATCAAGAGGATTTATGGAGGAAGATTCATATTTAATGTAGAAGATGTGGACAGACAGACACACACACACACACACACACACACAAAAGGCCAGTGAAGAAAGTTACACACATTAGCAGTACTGAAGTATGGATATATTCATTTAATGCTATATTTCTACTCCACTACTACATTTTAGAGCAAAATATTTTACTTTTATTGCACTATATTGATTTGACAGCTTTAGTTACTATTCAATTTTCAGATTCAAATTCTACATAACATC
The DNA here is from genome assembly GCA_023631565.1 of Gymnocephalus cernua. Classification (NCBI taxonomy): domain Eukaryota; kingdom Metazoa; phylum Chordata; class Actinopteri; order Perciformes; family Percidae; genus Gymnocephalus; species Gymnocephalus cernua. Next base: position 6,658,963 of record CM042433.1, on the reverse strand, counting down.
TTATAAAATACAACACTTTAGAGTTGGGCATCCTTCTGTCCTGTTCTAATGTTCTCACAAGTTCTAATATATTTAAAAAATATTAAAATTGAACTGTTCAAGGACAAAACAGGTAAAACTCCCCATATTTCACAAAAATTAAAACAGCTGTTCAACTACATAGTTGAATTTTTTTTTTCTCTCCTCTCCAATTAATCTCATAACAAGCCCTCATCTTGTCACTCTGGATGGGCCCTGACCCTTAGGTTGGGAACCACTGACAACTACTACAGCTGCAAGAGTGAAATGCCTCTTACACATTGATGCATCTGTATTAATAACTTTATTTATTATAATGTCAGTCACACAGGGGCAGATTTTTTGCTGAATGAGCGCTTTACTTTTAATACTTTAAGTAAATTTAGCTCATAATTCTTCTGTACTTTTAGTCAAGTAGGATTTCTAATGCAGGATCTTTACTTCTTTCACCACTGCACAATAGTACAAATCTAATTTTTTGAGACATATTTTTGTAAATCTGTAGTTTCACTTACCAATGCTGTCAAATGTGACGTGAATGTAAATATCCTTAAAAAACACAGAAAAAAAGATGTAAAATATGTTGAGGGTTTAAAGCCACAAAAGGTATCATTATTAGTAGTATTTATTGCAAATTCAATGCATCATCTGTACAAATGGAAACTAAAATTGCGCCTTCATATCTATTCTCTTTAAAAGCATTTGTTTCTTTTCCCTGGAGTTTTTTTTTAACATAATTTCAGGCAATATTAAAGCTCAAAGACTACTGAAATGTCAAGAGGCACAAGGTAGACATGGATTACCAATTACATGAGAACCTGTAAGAACCTGCTTTTGTCCTTTAAGGTGCTTCAGAAAGAAAAAAACCTCTCAGCAACAACACGGCACACCACACAGCAGAAGTCCTTGAATGTAGATTAGCAGGTAATAGAATTCTCATTCATGTCCTCATTATTTATTGCGTTTGCTAGGAGGGATGTTTTACAGTCACTGCACAGGTGGTTTATGGGTAGAAGGAGCAGAGCATCTGTTTAACCTGCGAAAAGAATCAGACACCATGTTGCGTCAGACTCAATTGCTTTCAATTTTCCCCTCAAACATTCGTCTGGACTATTGTAACAAGCAGATCGATATGAGTAAATAAAGACAGAATACCCTGTAATATCACTCCAGTCAGCCACCGATAATCACTCACACAAGCAGAACCTGCTGTGTTTCCAGACTGCACCTGTTCAATACGTTTCTATCCATTCCAAACAAAGAAAAATAATTTAGTCTTTACTTAAATGTGTGCGTTAATGCGTGCGTGCATGCATTTGTGTGTGTGTGTGTGTGTGTCAAAATGTGCACAACTAGACTTCATGTGCTTGTGCACTGATTCACACAACATAGCAGCCTCTGCATCAGCGTAATTAGATTTCTGGTCCTGCTAATCGCTTCATTTTTTTCATCCCATTGTCAACAGAGGGAAACGCACTCACACAAATCTGTGTATAAGAACAGATCAAAAGCGTCTGTAATGCTTTTTTGTGTGCTACATGCACTCATTTCCCAAGTTAGTTATTGCAGCTGCTAAGACAATGAAATGCCTGAAGCAAGAGAGCAACAGTGACTATGTTTACATGCACATAATATTCCGTGGATTTCCCTTATTCCGAAAAAGACGATATTCTGACTAAGCTGTTTACATGGCTAATGAAAGTGAATATCCCACTAATAGTTACGTTTACATGTAGCCGTGCAAATACGATTTTTTCAAAGTTTACCAGAGGTGGCGGACTTGTTGGACCGTGCAAACACAGCGTCCCTCTTTCACTCCTTCCATCAGATTCTTGAAAAGGTTGGCGTAGCGATGTGTGCGCATATCCAAAAACCTGTTGATATCCAAGTCTTTGTATCCAAGTAGCTGTGTTTCTCCTTCTTATCAGGTCTGCAGCCTTGCAAACTGTTGGCTGGTTGGTTTGTGTACAGCAACCAAAGCAACACACAAAGCTGACCATAAGCCTTCGGTAAAAACCCAGATTGAGACGCATATTCCGAATGCGCTGTATAAATGTCCAAAGAATGCCTCTAAACCCCAAATAATACCGAAATTTCCCACATCTTAATCGGAAAATGCTATATTCGGAATAAGGCCTTATTCTGAATATCCAACTGGAATATGCTGTTTACATGACCTGTAACAAATTTGGAATATTGTCATATTCGGAATAATAGTGGAATATTGGTGTGCATGTAAGCATACTCAATGAAAGAAGAATTAGATGCTCCAGGTCATTTGAGTAGAGCAACTTTAAATAAAAAAAATAAAAATACATATCTACCCCAATTAACTAAGTTTGAATTTGGGACAACTGCATTGTTTCCACCGGTATAAACCATCTAAATCCTGCATGGAACAGGTCTCAATCTGTACAGTGGAGTCTCAATGTATTTGTCCAGGTCCATTACAACAACACAGTTTAGGTTTAGCGGGTTTAGGCAATGAGAAACCAACACCAGTCGGATATTTTGAAGACCAACCCATCCACTTCGACCTCCTCCCTAGCACACACTTGAACGTAAACATATGTTTTTTCGAGGCACTTGCTGAAATGACTTATGCTGTTGTTTTTCCTGGGAGAACGTCTCATCCCCATTGGGTGAAGAGCGTTAGATTCACATCACATTGTATACATAGTGCTCCTCAGTTTTTGGACAATACAATGGACAATTATCCTAAACATACAAACAAGGAGTTTGTCATGGCCAAACAGTGAATTAGACATCATGTGTTTCATGTGCCTCACTTGCAGAAGGCCAGACTAAACACAGAAATCGCCCGGAATGAGCAAGAAGTTCAGATGGCTGCAGTACTAGCCTCAACTAGGAAATAAACCAGCTGAAATTTGCTGATATCAGTGAAGATTTGAAACATTCACAGTCATTGTCATTAATACTCGACTGACCTTTAAATCCGATTGCCAGACCTATCTCCACAGCGCTGGAGTTATTCTATACTCTGGCCTGTCCTCTACCAATCATAACCGTCTTGGGCGCGCTAAGTCGACGGTGAGCGACAGTACAATAGCGGAAATAGTGCAAGGGGAGGGACATCAGGTGGCTGTTTCACAAAAGCAGAATTTATAAATCCAGGATAACCGATGAAGCGAGGTTTGTCCTAGTCTAATCTGTGCAGCCTGGCTTGGTGCGTTTCACGACGGCCAAGCCAGGCTGAGGAGGAGCGACTAAGTCGAGCCGGGCTGAAGTAATTCGGATAGATGCACGTTCACGGCTTTCTTTAACAGACCGCGAGGGTGATCACAGATTTACTGATGCTAAAATGGAGAATACGCATTGTTCACACTTTATACAGAGTGAGCAGCAGCTTCTTGTGGAAGTATGATAGCATGGCCGCTGTAATGAAACGGCGAGATACAGCCTGGCAGACGATCGTGGACCGACTGAATGCGTAAGCAGCCTAAAAATATACATTTACTGACCACTGCTCTGAATTGAAACCGTCATAATCATTCCATTCAAGGATTACGCTACAAATAATTTGCACAAATCAACAGTTGTACTCTTTGTCTTAAAAGTAAGTAGACGATAATGTTCCTCAGGAAATGTACCATGAAGATCAATTTTCTACAACGCTAGAATATGATGCATAAATATCTCTTTCACTCTGTTTCTCCCTCTCTCCACGATAGCACTTTATTGTCCGTGTACACGGAAATTTGTCTTGCAATACAAGCTCCAACAATTACAACATAACAACCTAAAATCAAAGAGCTAAAAACATATAGGCATCAGTAGAGTAAATAGATACTTAATTAATATTAGGGAGGGCCCTGCCCTGCAAGAGTGGTCTTAAATAGCCATAAATATATGCTTTGCTCTCTCATATGTATATATGGACATGGAAAAGAAAGACACTGAAGAAACTGGACTCTAATCTAAAGAGAATTAAGTGATACATATAATGCACACTGTAAACAGAGTGATATTCATCAGTTATTTCCCCCCAGCAAAATATAAGGTCAGAAACCATTGAGGTGTCCTCTCCCTGTTGTTACACGAATGTACCAACGTAACATCATGACTTCGCGTAAACATACGGATGTTATCTGTACGCATTTTGAGCTATCCGCGTGTATGTCTACGCCGTATACAGTGGACGGCTTACAGACTAATCTCAATAAGTGGCGTATGTATGACACGCCAATTCATATGCCATTTTGGCAAGTTATCAAGACGCATAATCGCTTTTGGGACAGTTGGGTTTAGGAAAACAATAACAGAGTTGGGTTTAGGAAAAGGAGAAAGCGACTGTTGAGTTTAGGAAACGTGACACGCGGGACACGATCCCCGGTCTCCTGGGTGAAAGTCCTGTGTTGTTTGACCCATCCACAACCCCAACCAACCTCCCTATGCGGATTTTTGGGCTTTCATACTACTTGCTACGGCGTGAATTGACACGCAATCACAAGGTAATGTAAGTCAATGGAGGCCAAACGGCATTGATACACGCTAAAAAGCGATTATGAATCTTGATAACACGCCAAAATGGCATACAAATTGGCGTGTCATACATACGCCAATTATTATTATCAGTCTGAATGTACAGTGGTCAACTTGGGAGGATTGTACAATTAGGATATGTTCTTAACAATATGTAAATATGTACAATCGTCCCAAATTATAGTCCCAGTTTACTGGACAACACAAATTGTGTGCTAAGAATGCCAATTTATTGAATCCTTTATTGTTAAAGAATACAAAAAAAATTAATCAACTAAAATAATTCAAGGTGCATTGGTGCACTATAGAAACACAAATGTACAGCACTTTATATATTGCCCTTAGTAACTGACTTCATTTAAAAATTTTACAAATTTGGCAACTTTATCAACCTTTTCTATTAATCTCAACAACTGCCGAATGGTCACAACTTTAAATAATAGCAGTACTTAAATGAACAGCAATGTGCACCTGTTGTTTTTTAATGCAGGCTGATAATAATAAGGTAAAACTACAGCTGTACAGAATAAATCCCCATGGTAACTTAGGTGCCTCTGCTTTTGTGAAACCGAGTCAAGGCTAAATTGAGCCAGGATAACTGGGAAATCCCGGCATTATCCCTTATCTTGGTTTTGTGAATTAGCCCTCAGGGGAGGGATGTCAGGCATCATCTCAGCACGGTACATCTGGTAAGCCAGACAGTAACTTGTTCCAGTAGTATCTGTCCTTTAAAAGTGGAGGACTACTGTATGTATAAAAAATGGTACAATTCCTGTTTTTTATGTAGATTCAAACACTCTGATTAAAGCTGAGAATAAGCACTTTAACCTTAAAGTCATTGTTTCATTTTACATAGTTGTGTATGTGCAGATGTTTTGTAGATCTCTGGAACTGACTCTGTTCAGTTTGATTTCCATGTCAGGGAAAATGTTCTCAGCAGAACAATTACCTCACAAATCAACAATAGCTCAGTGAAGCGTTTAAAACACAAGTGTTAAGGAATGACTATGTAGATCAGTTGTTAGTGCTGATTGCACATACATTAACTAGAGATTTGTTACTGTTCAAAGGATGGTTGAAAAAAAAAAACGCTAAGGGAACTGTTTGAATTAAATTTAGATTATTTTAATGAATCAGTTAAGAATTAGATTGCACAGTACCTGTGTGAAAACGTTGGAGAATTAAGCCTTTCAATCATGAACGTGCAAGTAACGCATTTTGGGAAGCAATGGTTTTAGTGAATACATACATACATACATATGTATATATGTATATATACACACACACATATATACATACATACATATATATACACACACATATATACATACATACATATATATACACATATACAAACATAACAATCCAAATCCAAAATAAAAATCAGACTGCATTTATTCATTGTTGAAATCACACTGCATTTTGTGGTTGCACGATGAATAGTAAAGGGAAGACTAAACAAGAGATGAAAGCAATGTTGAGTTTTTGAAAATGTTTCAGTTTTTCTTCGCTCCTCTCTCTTTTTTTCCTCTGCTGTATTTTTCCTGGGGAACATGAGATTCAGCAAACAACTGCTGTAAGCAAACAAAGCAAACAAATGACACAATCAGTCCTCATTGTAACTCAGTGGTGATGGATGATGTGCCCTAAAAACATTGTAGGAAACATTCTCTGTTGTAGTAAGTGCTGTTCTTGCAAATAAGAACAATGTTTGGAAACTATATTCAAGACTCTGACACTCAAAGCAAGCTGCAGACTATTTATTACATTTTAACGATGGTGTTACATTCCATGTTACATGCGCTTCATTATCTGGAAAGAAATGACTTGTCACACAGCAGTCCAATTAATAATGCAAAAAGTCTTTTCTGCTACAGGGGGAAGAGCATCTTGTGACGGATGTATTCAAAGTGTAGCCAGTGTATAGATAATTAGCTCCTACTTTGGACAGAAAAATCCAATTAAGTGGATCTATAACCCCTGGTCAATGGTTGTTTTTTTAACAGCTAAAGATTCAAAGTATTGTGTGGCATGTGTGATCAAATTTGGTCACCAGGGAGCTCTGAAACAATGTTAACACTTAAGTCTTATACATGTTGCTTTTCAGAATCGAACAACTATGAACAGCTGTGTGAATTATTTGCACGGAATTAAAAAATCGTCGGCATCCCTTCAATCATAAATAGCCCTGACAGTAACCTCATCCATATGCTTCTGCACTCGGAGCGCGCTGCCTCTGTTAGCATGTGTTTGGATAACCCTGCAGTAAACGTGTGTCTCCTAAATGCCTAAATGTTTGTTGCCGCTGAAGTGTCTCAATTACCACTGATGCTATCACAACCTAAGTGGGTCCACATGGCGTAGGTTGCGGGGCATTTGTTAAGTGGGCCTTTGTCGTTGAGTTTCAGGGTTAATGTGAAGTGTGAGCTAATCCACTGGCCACTCAATAGCTTTAACAGTGCATGAAATCTCTTTTGTTAGTAAACCCTGTGCTTCGGGCCATATCTGAAATTGATCACTGCTCCCACTCCATTCCTCTCGTCATGCTTTGGAGGAAGGAGTATCGACAGACGTCCCGTGTGAAGAGAAATAGGGACTGATAGAGGCTGCTGGAGGCAGAATAGAGTGAGAACATCACTGAGAGATGATTGTCTAACTATTCAGTTTTACACTATATATATATATATATATATATATATATATATATATATATATATATATATATATATATATATATATATATAAAGGCCGTCAATCGATTAAAAAAGTTTATTGAATTTATTACATACTCTGTGATTAATTAATCTAAATTAATCGCATACATAATTTTTGCTGTGAAAGTATTTAAAATATTTCAATTCAAGTGAATTAATGAATAATCAGTATTAGTGACATTAAAGTTAAAAAACTCTTATTATTTTCACTGTTCAAATAATGACCATAACAATCAACAATATGACTTAATATGCTGAGGAAATAAATTCAAAAGTGCTTCAGGAATAGGGTTATTTCACTAGTAAATTACTGTTGAACGACAAAAACATCCACCAGATGGGAAAATGGTATTTTACAATAACTTTGAATGCACCATGGGCTGTAGGTTACCAGTTTCATTGAACGCACCGACAACGGCAGTTGCAGAAGTGTCGGAATCCTCTACAGTGAGTGAAATACAGTCTTCTTAAACTTTACACCATTTAGCGTTAGCTGTCAGCATTTTAACCGTGTTTAATCCAGCTGCTAGCTAGCAGAAGCCTAATGTTACCTAATGTTGAGTGTAGTGTTAACTAGCGTCACGTGCAGCGATGTTTCTGTTGCGCATTCTCTCGTCTCCCTCCTTCATTTTACAGTCGAGTGGTGGCTAGAACAGCTCCGGGTGAAAGGTCAATATGGAATGGATTAATCTGCGTTATTTTGACAGCCCTAATATATATATATATATATATATATATATATATATATATATATATATATATATATATATATATATATATATATATTAGGGCTGTCAGTTTAACGCGTTATTAACGGCGTTAACGCAAACCCATTTTAATGCCGATAATTTTTTTAACGCACGAGTAACGCATAGAGAGAGCAACGGGATCTGTTAGTCCACTTCTTTAACTGTCTATGGCCACGCCATGTCCCGCCCTACGAAGCAGCTGATTGGTTTGGTTTAGGCATTTCACCGCGAGTGGTGAGGATAGTGGATTGGTCAAGGGATAGGACCTGAACAAATGGAGTTACGTTACCTTCGACGCCTGGCCAATAGTAGTGATTGAAGGGCGGGTCTTGTAATTTCGCAGACTGCAAACAAAACAGACACAAGCCTCGGCCGGTTTGAGCTTGCTAGCCGCGTAGCTTGTAGGCTCGTGACGGCAATTATCTTCAGAGCGAGGGAGTAGTGACTCTACAGTCAGTGAGAGAAACAAAGTGTCTCCTCTGTTGTTTCTGACCACGGTGGGAAACCTGGAGCAGGAAAAGTTACCCCTCTCCTTGATTTTACGTTGTTTATAGAGAAGGACAACCAGGAAATGAGTCGGGGGAAACCATAGTCGCTATGACGACCAGTCACGCTCGCCTCAGGGATGAGGCAGTACTATCTGCAATGGAAAATGGAGGTAACAGTGATACATTGTGTGACAGATTATTAGCTCCAAGTGAGAATGTTAGTGTGAAATTGAACACTACGTCTCCGTATATGCCAATGTTGTTTTTAAAAAAAAAAAATACATTTGCACAAAGCAAGCCGATCCACTTTTCCATGTTGATAAGAGCATTACAATGAGAAAATAAAATGGGACAAAAAGAAATCAAGGGACGTTTAGAATAGATAAAAATGTGTGATTAATTGCGATTAATCGTGATTAATCTATAACATTAATGCGATTAATCGCGATTAAATATTTTAATTCTTTGAAAACACTATTGTTATATATATGTAATATAAAATATATGAATTAGTGCAGCTGATGCATTTTCATCTATAAATCAAAATTTGTGTTTTTGCAGAAAACAGTGGTCCATTTTGTGTATAAATATTTCTGTGAGTCTGGGGTTATTTTTTTGACCTCATCATGATAACCAGTAGGTTAACGTTGGTTATGAAAGAGAACGAGAACCAGGAAATGAGTCACGGGAAACCAGTTGCTATGACGACGGCTATGCCGCTGACGACGCTATGAGCCCATAGACAGTAGGACGAGCCACGCTTGCCTCAGGCATGAGGCAGTACTACCTGCAGTACTATCTGCAGGACTATCTGCAGTACTACCTGCAATGGAAAATCGAGGTAACAGCGTTACATTATGTGACAGATTATTAGATCCAAGTGTGAATGTTAGTGTGAAATTGAACATAACGTATATGACAATGTTGTTTTCAATAAAACAAAAGTCACAAAGCAAGCCAATCTACTTTTCCATGCTGATAAGAGAATTAAAATGAGAAAATATAATGGGACAAAAAGAAATCAAGGAACATTTAGAATAGATAAAAATGTGCGATTAATTGCGAGTTAACTATGACATTAATGCGATTAAATATTTTAATCGCTTGACAGCACTAGTATCTTTTGGTATGCATTTCAGAAAAATATGGTTAGGATTCAGGTGTAATTGCAAATAGTGATTAATCATGATTAATCCACTGAAAATTCTGATTAATTTGATTAAAAATTGTAATCATTTGACAGCCCTAATATATATATATATATATATATATATATATATATATATATATATATATATATATATATATATATATATATATATATATATATAATTAAGAAATCTTCAGGTTTTGGTTTGTCAGTCAAATAAACAAGCAAGATTGAAGATATTGCCTTGCAATGGCCTTTTGTCACCAGTTTCTAACATTTCATAGACTAAATGATTTATTGATTAACGGGTTACCAATTTAATCGTTTACTTCCATAAACTCCCAAGAGTGAATCATGACTTAGTCCCTACAATGGCTTAAGCTGCTGAACCACTGGATCTTACAATTCCCAACATGCAACTAAACAGTGTCTTTCATTAGACCCTTCCTGATCTGGTACATGCCCACGTCTTGGAAACTCCAAGCGCCCAAATTGTTCATAAAACTTTTTGGTAAAAAAAAAGTGTGGTCTCCAAGCCAAATCCCAGGTACCCATATGACATCATCAAGGTAAGTTTCTAAAATGTTGTACACTGTACAACATGTTTACAGTAGTACTCTTATGACAATCAAACTGCCTGTGTAAAATTGATGGTGTGCCCCTTTAATTGCAAAAATATATGTAAAGAGTTGAATCATAATTACTTGTAGCTCTTTAATTATTAATGTTTTGTATAATACTTGACAACAAAGTCTCATTGAGATTTTAATGGACTAACATACTGGAGGTTTAGGGTCGGGACTGTAGCCAACATGGCTATGACCAATATGGGTTTGTCAATGGCCAATTTAGAGAGCAGGGCGGCCAACGGCCGATACATAACGTCAATATCATGTTGTTGTTTTTGCATCTGATAAAATAAAATAAAACTATTTAATAACAAAATGAAACACATGATTGCTGAACACTGTTATTGTCTGCATTGTCTTTTTCTAGCCTGTGTTTAGTTGTAGGCTATAACTTTTGAAAATTGGACAAATATTTTAAAAAACGTTCAGTTGTCGTGTGGATGACCCATGGCGCTTTTGTCTCGGGCCTTGTGAACTGATGCCGATTATCTCCAAATGTGAAATATCTCATTAATAGATTAGATTCAACTTTTATTGTCATTGTGCAGTGTACAAGTACAAAGACAGCGACATGCAGTTAGGCCCGATTAATAGGCCGACTGAGAGTCTAATAACATGCACCATGTGGTTGGGGCAAATATTGAGACAGATGTTAGTTTGACTGTTGCCCAGATATATATAGTTTCAGTGCTGCGGACATATGCAGGATTTGGCATTCAGAATGTCCAAAATGTCCATCAAAAATCCATGCACCCGTGGCCGGGTTGGTTCAGTGGATAGAGCAGGTGCACACATACTTTGAGGTTTATGCCTTGACGCAGAGGTCCAGGGTTCGAATCTGACCTGTGATGATTTCCTGCATGTCTCCCCCCTTTCTCACCTAGCTGTCCTGTCAAAAATGAAAGGCAGAAAAGCCCCCAAAAAAATCGTTCAAAAAAAATTTAAAAAATCCATGAGCGCTCCAACCTCATGCTTTTACTGTAATTGCTTTATTGGACTAGTTTGGATTTAGCTAAAACAACACATTTTCCGACTTTATGTGTGTGTACGCAGAGTGCAGCAGTAGGATGTGCACAGATGTAATGCATTCCCTTCTTCTCTTGCTTAAATCAAACTAAGAGGTTTTATTCTAAAAGGAGTAAACAGGTGCAGGAAGGCCTGCTTGTTTGCAATATTACAGCAGCACAGATGCCAGGGTGAAGCAGAGAGAATTGTTGTATTGAATGCTCAGTTTTTCCCTCATAACATTTAGACTGTGGAAGGATGGATTGTGAGCAGGGAATGAACAAATGGATGGAATTGAATATGCTTTACCTCCACTCAGTTAAACTCTTCCAACTGGAAAATGGTGGACTAATAGTATTAAGGACCAAAAAGACAAATGGAAAGTTGTATATTCACAATGCCCAGTGCAGCCTCACATTAATAACTCCGTTTGGGACATTTTCTGAGCTGAAATATGGATTTGTTTTTCAAGGGCATAGTGCTGCCATAAAGTCCAAAATAAATCATTGAAAATTCACACTAAAATCTTTCCATTGTATTCAGCATACAAGAAACTGTTGTTTTTTTTGCTATGACAACACACTGTCATTCTTTTGCTCCTGTAAACCAACCATATACCCATAGTCCTGTCAGTCCATGTTTTTATTGTGCCCGTTTGACAAGAGACAAACCACTAAGTGCTTAGTCGTCAGTCCTCCATATTCAACCTGTTAAGAGCTTGTATGTGTTATGTACATTGTTCTGCACCATTTTTATGCCTTATTTTTTCTCAGATCACAGCTTTTATTTTTTCCCCCTCCTCACTCGCTTCCTATTTGATATTTTGCCAGTGACCACAGAGGCAAATCCAACAGATGTTTCCGAGGCCACTGAAGTGAAACTAGCAAACACTCATTTGATTGTTTTGTGCGTTTTTTTTTGGCAGCAATCTGTACTTTTCGTGCCCTCTGTTAAAAAGAGCACCATGAGAAAACTTTTCTCTCCTGTGATGGGAGGAATATAAAGTTCTGGTGCTGTGGTGCATGCTCCTGTTATGTGTGCACCCTCTCAAAAAAAAAAAAAAAAAATACATCAGCAATCTGTGAGCTCTGAGTGACTGACAGCTGATGGGTTTATGTCAAACTTTTAAAGATCAGTCTGTTTCTGTGTGTATGCATCTCTCCTCTCATCTCCAATGGGCCATGTTTCTGACTATGATCAATCAGCATCAGTGTCTTTAGCTGGAGCCTTGCCTCCCCCCCCTTACCAAATCTCTACACCGCTCCCCTCTACTACAGCATCTTCTGATCAGCGGCAGCCTCGGAGCGGGCTGCTGTACGTGGGGGTGGGTTGGGGGAACAGCTGCATGGCTCTGTGACACATGACAAGTGCAAGTTCAGCTCTGATCCGTTTTCTGTAAAGAATCATCAGCTGCAGAAAACGCAGCTGTGTCGCGCAGGTTCACAGCTCAATCGCTACAATCCATCTCCCTCGCTGGATTCCTCCTCAGAGCAGAAGGAGACAGAGACGTCTCCCTGCACTGTCTCCTCTCTCACACTTTCCATTACCAGTTTATTTATTTCATTCTTTAATGAGCTGACCTTAACGAGCGCTGACAGCGTGTCTGGCGTCTGGGCCTCCTCATCACTGTCACCGGAACGACCTCCTCCCAAGTGACAAACTCGTGTCTAAATGGGGATGTGAGAGGCTGCTGGGCTATGTTTAACTAGCAGGGCACCTACAGAGACAGCCTTATCTAAGAGGTTGGCTTCACATTTTCAATACCGCCCCTCAATTGTTCGTTTTTTGCTTTCTGGTGCTTGATTGTGGAGAGATTTGGGGTATGAGATGAAAACCTTGTTGTCAAGCTGTCGGTGTCTCTGCTTGACACACACTTGGAAGTTGAGTAGGAGCCATGGAGGGGGGGGCTCTTGTGATGTTACAGACAATTGCACTGCTCTACTTCCCTGTGTCATCTATCCTGCTGCTTATAAAGACAGTGTGACCTGCCTCCGCTTCCACCGAGAAACGTGGGACTTGACATGTGTTAACTCCACCTATTACGCAGACAACAATAATGCAGAAACTAATAGAAAAACTATTTTGATATTCTAAACGAACAGATAATCTTCAAATAGACGCTAAACGCTCCAGCCCATCATTGTTTGCCTCCTAAATCTTACTGTGTGGTAACCGATGAGGATGGTATGGCGGAGGACTAGTGATAGACTGTATTTGTCAGAGTTACCTTACAGCAGAGGAATAATGACGCCTCCTGGTAGAATTAGACTGATGAAACCATTAATTATGTAAACACAAATTGCACTGAACTTTTCAAATCCCCAATAAACTACGATGGCAAACACTAATGAACTAAATTTATCTCAATGAATTAATTTGTTATTCATTAGTCAGCACTGCAGTCAGTGTTTGAGTTTTGCATGTGCATTGTGTGAGTCTCTCCCCCGAGTACTTACAGAAACTGCCCATATTTCCTCTCTCTGCTTTTATCAGCATTTCTGTTTGGTAAAATGTGAGTGCTGCTCAGCAAAGGCTTCAAATGACTAACAATGTCTGTGTTTATGTAATACAAATGTTTTGTTAGACTTTGCATTTGCGACCAAAGCATTTTTTATGTTTACAGCACAGATGTCATAAAAAAAAGCTGCACACTGTGATCTCGATCTGGAATTTATAAAAAGATTTTAATTGAACTAAAGTGCTGCAGGACAGACTTTCCATGTATGGTGAGAACTAAAAATGCATTTAAAAAATGCACTTATTTGCTTTCTTGTCAGAAGGATCGATACCCACTATGTTTATATGAAGCTACAGTCAGCAGCTAGTTAGTTTAGCATTAAAGGAACAGCAGAATTGGGACATTAGCTTATTTACCATTAGCTTATTCACCGTAACCCCGAGAGTTAGACAAGTCGATACATACCCTTCTCATCTCCGTGCGTGTCGTAACTCTGTCTGACGGCTCCACCGTTAGCTTAGCCTAGCACAAATCCTTGAGGTAACCGACTCCAACTAGCCTACTGCTCCGAATAAGTGACAAAATAACGGCAACATGTTCCTATTTACATGTTGTGATTTGTATAGTCACAGCGTGTACAAATAACAATGTCACATGAGACATAGCCATCTTCTAACCGTATATAAACTGGGAACTATATTCTCAGAAAGGGAAGCAGTGCTACTTGGGCGGAGTAATACGCTGCAGCTCTGCTGAGCGCTACTTGGGTGGAGTGATATGCTTGCAGCTCTGCTCAACAATATGACCTAATATGCTGAGGAAATAAATTCAAAAGGGTATTTAACAATAACTACGAATGCACCACGAGGCTGTAGGTTACCACCCTTTTTTACCCCCCAGTCTGACTAGCAGGTCTGTGACCAGCGCCATCTGTCGGCTGCAGGACCGGATGGCTGCTTGCCTGTGCTGGGTTACCTCCACCCCCCATTTCCCTCCCCTGTTGCAAGTCATGTGTTGAATCGTGTTGTATGTACTTATTGCAGAGAGGTTTTTTGCCTGTTCCCACACTGTACTCTGTACTGTACTGAGCATAGTTTGGGAGTCGCTTTTTTCTCCTCCCCTTTCCTCGTGTTATGCTGTATTTTCCTTACTTGTAATGTGGTTTCTGTAGCACTTTGAGATTCTTTTATGAAAAGTGCTTTACAAATAAAATGTATTATTATTATTATTATTATTATTATTACCAGTTTCATTGAACGCACCGTCTCCGTCTGTGCTTTTCCGACAACGGTAGAAACACAGTCAAACTTTACACCATTTAGCGTTAGCTGTCAGCATTTTAACCGTGTTTAATCCAGCTACTAGCTAGCGGAAGGCTAACGTTACCTGCTGTTGAGTGTAGTGTTAACCAGACAGTTAAAGAAACTAGCGTCACGTGCAGCAACAATGTTTCTGTTACACATTCTCTCGTCTCCCTCCTTCATTTTACAGTCAGAATGGCTCCGGGTGAAAGGTCAATATGCAATGGATTAATCTGCGTAATTTTTTTAACGCTCTATTTTTTCTCAGATTTATTAATCGAAATTTACGCATTATTTTGACAGCCATAATGTATACACACACACACACACACACACACACACACACGTCCATTCAGTAAGCATTATGTCGCTTTCAATCAGAATTGCTGCATGTCATCCCCCCTCCCTCTTCCCTTTCTTCTTTCCTGTCAAAAATAAAGGCCTAATAAAATGAAAAGCTATAGAGTGTAGTTTCTGTCTCCCCCATGAGGAATTCTAAGTAATGACAACGACACTGTCGGAGCATCCACATGACGCAAGCCTGCACCCCTTCTACACACGGTTGCTTGTAGCATTTAACCCGTCAAATCAAGGCGGACACGGAGGATTAAAAAACATGATGGACTCTTCAGAGGAGGTAATTATCTTGTAATTTGTATGTCCTCTTTGTCTCCAAAGCTGAACGCTGCTGTTTTTTTGCAGCAGTGACGTAAAACGCATCACTCGTGAGTGAGTTGTGTGGAGCTGATAGTCTTAATTAGCTTTGTATCAACTGATTTGGCAATGCCTTGAATGTAACGGACGTTCATTAATATAAAATATCACAATAGCTTTAAGGAAAAGGAATGGCAACATCACAAAGTGGTACATGCTTTACTGTTCCAACTTTTTTTGAAATGTGTTGCAAGAACCAAAATGGGAATTTTGTTTTTTTGAAAAAGAAAATAAAAATCATGAGGAACACATTAAATTATGTGCTGTTGTATTGTCTGCGATGAAATACAAGTCAAAGTACATTTAGAAATCGCTTTCTTTTTTTATTTGTGTTTTCCATACTGTCACAACTTCTTCTGATTTGGGGTTGTATGAAAATAAATGAAAAATGCATGATAAACACAATTTACCTCAACAATGTATAAGTGGGAGCCCTGCGCTTGTTTCCATGCAACCAAAAAATTCCAAAGGTTTATCATTTAATGAGGGGTGCTTGGTCTCCATGTGCCTAATAAGTTTTGAAGGCTTCATTGCCTCATTTGCTAGTTTGTCACCACATATGCAGAGCGGGCTTGGCACATGAAAGTCACCTGTTGCATAAATCCGTATATTTAAGTAGGATTCCTGGTATTCTCGAATTTTGTTGTTGAATTTCTTTTTCTTTGAAGTTGTAGGCTCCTCTTCTGTCTCCTCTTCCGCGGGCCTTTTCCCATGAGCAAAAAAGCTCTGCAAAGACGTTTGTTTACTAACAAAACATCTTTCAGATTCCGATAATTAATTAAAAGGAAATAATGTTATATATTTTTTTCTGTGCGGCCCGGTACCAAATGACCCACGGTCCGCAGACTGGTGGTTGGGGAACACTGGTATATACGATACTCTTCAGTATACAAACAAACAGACTGGTGCACACAGACACAAAATCCTGGGATCCTGTGTGTATTTTGCCCAACACCTCTATCAGATTTTGGCGAACAAGTGTACATCACACCTGATATCTTCCTTGACATCAAAACAGCACTTCAGTTTTACTGGAACCGACTCAGTTTATAGCCAGAAAACAAATTGTGGGGGGGAAACCTGTGTGCATCTAGCGTGGTCACAAAGTCTTCTTCATGTGAAAATATAGTGGTTATACAAACACACAGCCTTGAATAAACAAACACTCATATACAAGGGTAAGTATTTATTGAGAAAATTGTGCATTGGTTGTTATTTAATACCCGTTTCCCCTCTTCTGTTTACAATAAAAAAAATTGTTTTTAAAAAAGATACCTCTAATCCTGAGAGAACCAGTGCTTAATAGCTTACTTTTTGTGTGAAACTACTGGTCTAAAAATCTACACAGAAGATGAACCAGTCGCTGTGAACAAGCTCTGCTTTTATGTCTGAATTTATCAGCAAAGTTACTGTGTGGATTAGTTCTAATCCCCTGCCATTATGGCCACAATGGTTTCATTAAATAACCCGACATATTGTAGTAAAAATGTGTTTGTTATATAATGAAACCGCCGAGGATATGCCAGGAGGGTGCAATGAAGAATACCCAAAATGAGAGCCGAACATTCAGCATGGCTTAGCCTATATAACACACTGAATGGACTTGTTACGGCACCAGATTATTATAGGAGAATAAAGGGCTTTTTTCTGGATGGATTTATTAAAGATTAATTAAAATTCAAACAAAAGGATATGCTTAAATGAAGACAATAAATATATAATAAATAATTATAAGAGCATAAGAGCATTAAAGCTTTGGTTAAGACAATACTGTAGAGCATTTTCCCAAGTCATATTCTGTGTTCAATTATCTTCAAACATGTCATGGCTGTTATCTGAAAACACATTCATATATCATACTCCATCTTTAAAGGAGCATACTGTAAGTTTAAAGACAAAATAGATGTTCAATGTTCTATCAGTTTATATTGCAGTGGTAGATAATTCACTTTCACTTTATGTCATTTCTCTTAGTAAACGTCCATGTGAGCATAATAGCATGAGTATTTTACATAACATGAGAAGTGGAGATGTTTAAATTGATGAAAGGAGACTCTTCACTTACTGATCAACTTGCCTCTGCCTCAATTCATGCATCAAACCGTGGCCAAAGCTGAATGTTGGTACTTCCATTCCAACAACTCAAGGTTCATTTGTATAGGGAAATCAATATGCTGCATTTAAATGTACAGGCTTAACATGCTATATATCAATAATTCATACATAGTAGTAAACAAAATGGGTACATTTTTCATGTACTAATGTTGCGGCAGTGTTACGGTGTCAAGAAATTTACATATGGCAGTGCCAAGTCTGTCCGACTGTGTCACAGAGTCTTTCCTCTTTGATTCTGCATATTCTGTGACAGTGAAATTGGTAATTAAGGTACTAGTGATGGTACTTTGAAGGCATCGCTTGACTCATATTTCTTTCTTGTGGCACATTTATGCTACACTTGCAAAAATGTGCTTGGCTTTGCGAGCACTTGCCAAAGTGTGAAGAGGCATACTGCTATTGTCATTTCCCAGCTGCCATGTAGCGCTCAGTGTGACACAGTTTCACAGTCTCCTACGAGTCATGTATAGAAGAATCTACCAAAAGAAAACTCTAATTTAATCCAACACTACTTAAAGACTAAAAAAAAATAGTATGATAAATGGTGCTATGAGCTGCTTGCAGCATTAAAAGTATCTGTGGGGAGCTCATCCCTTAACGTCCTTTTCATAATGAATAGAATAACAGAAGCCGACAGGGACTAGCATCTCATGAGTTGGCAAATTGCAATAGTCAAATTGGCTTATCTTCAGACAGCTGAATGCTGCAACAATGTGGAGTAAAACCAGGCCTGAAGTTGTAAGGCGTCAAAGCAAATAATGGTGAAGACGTAAGACACAACAGAGAAATATATTACAGTGCTTCAACATAGCATAGCAAGTTTTTTGCCACACCAAGACAGTATAGTTTGCAGCAGTGGTGGATTGTAACCAAGTACATTTATTTTATTATATTTATTGTGCTTAAGTACAAATTTGAGGTATTGTACTTGAGTATTTCAATTTTATGCTGCTTTACTCCAGGTCAACCCTAGATGCAAATATTGTACTTTTTACTCCACTACATTTGTCTGACAACTTTAATTACTTTTCAGATTACAGTTTTGCATACCTTTCCTGTCCAGTGAAAACCATGTATCTCCAGATTTGCTGATTTTGAATGTTTGTGATAAACTGAAGAATCAGATGTTCCTTTATGTGTTGAGGAAATTCTCCTACTTCTTAAAATAAAAAACAACCCCCCTTGGATTAGCTCGAAAATGCTCGCCACGAAGCTGAAGGCAGGGCTGTTTCTCATTAAAAGGTTGACCATCTAGAGATGCACATTTCTCACAAGATAGCAACGCTACAAACATATGATGATCTTATAGAATATGATGCACTGCTGTAGATTAAACTACCCAACAGAATAAAAAGGAGTCAAAATAAGCACAACCTTAAACATCTACAGCAGTAAAATGCTGCATTATGGAGCAGTAAAATTAATCCAAAAACATAAAATAGTAAAACTGACAGGGAACATTTTACTGCAGAATGAGGACTTTCATGTACTTTAAGTACATTTTGCTAATACTACTTTAACTTAAAGGTCCCATACTGTAAGGAGTGTGATATTTCCATGTATTTTTTATTATAAAGCAGGTCGAGGTGCTACATAAATACTACACTACTATAATAGTATCAAAACGCTCAATCCACAGAAAAATGCACACAGTCCGTATTCACAAACATTGCCTTTAAACGAGCCGTCAGAGCTTCCATACGGTTGTGATGTCACGACTATACTACTATATAGAAAGTGCCGCTACAGTCATTCCCCGGCTGAAATAACAGTGCAGAGATGCCAAGAGCACAAATGTGGGAGACCCAGAAAAACTGACCAATCAGATTAGGTGGGGCTTTTTAGGGAGTGGGACTCAAAGAGACAGGCACTAAAATAAAGCGTTTCAGACAGAGATATAGGTTCAGACAGACAGTATCAGAAAAAATAATTTTTTTAAACATTGAAGCATGTAAACATATTCTAGTAGGAACCCAAAATAAAAAGTATGAACCTGAAAATGAACACGACATGGGATCTTTAAGTAAGGTTTTGAATGCAGGACTTTAGGTATTAGTATATACTTCCTCCACCACTGATCGCAGTGTGTCCACAGTGATGTTTGCCTGGAGATATATCACTATAAAAAGGAAACCCGAAGCATGAGTCAACTCAGCTCTCAAGGTCATAATTAATTGAATGAAAGTGAAAGTCTGTGGGACTAGTTGCTAAAGCACCAACACAGCACTCTGCCTCAGAGTTGCTAACTAGTCCCCCAATTACTTGTTGAAGGGTGGTATCCAGAGGAGCTCGAAAAGACATGCTGCATTTAAGGACTTTTAAATATGATATAAGGGAAAACAAAGAATCTACATTCATTATAAGCGCTGAACTATGATAAAGATATTCACTAGAACTCCACTAAACGACAAAACATCCGACAGCTCAGCTGTACTCGTTGCGCTGCTATAGATGTAGAGGGAAATTACAGACACACATACACAAACACATACTCACAGTCTTGCAACTTTAATAATCAGGACAGCCATTCTTGCTTTATTACACCAGAGATTCTCAAACAGTTTAGCCTTAGGGCCTCTCTTGGAAGCTGACAGAGGGCCAGGGGCCAGTTAATATAATTGTCTGTTTTGGCTGTCAACCTTTCAACATTTTACTGTAATAACTGCACTCAAAATGGCAGGTCATGTCAGCTCCGGGTGTGATGCTGACAAAAATTTAAGAAATCCTACACATATTCTTTCTGCCATTGCAGCAGTTATTTGCATATCATCATGTAAGAGAACATGACATGTTAAAGAACATAATATGAAGACAGGAAATGAAAAAGCTCTGAATTCAGTTTCCTGTCCTACTAAATTATGTGCAAGTAGATGGATTAAGTAGAACAGAAATACTCTAACAACACTTGTGCATTCAGACCAACATGGAGATGGTTGTGCAGCAGACAGTCTTCAATCAGTTCAACAACAACAACCTGGTAAGTCAGTCAGAAGAACAATAATAATGTACTATATTAAATCCAACTTCTGACCATGACAAGTCTCAATGTCCTCATAGCAAAACTAAGGGAAACTCAGGAACAATTACTAATTGTAATTCATATACATGGCCCATCCCTTGTGGGATTAATCAGACACACAAACATTCCCATGTACTGAATACCCACCAGCATTGAACAGAACAATATTTGGACCTCATACCTACATATTATATAGTGTCGCTTTGGACAAAAGGATCTGCAAAATAAATAAATGTGAGCTATCCAACAATTGAAATTAAATAAATATATGCAAAAAGCAACACATAATACCAATATAAACATGACATACAAATATAAACAAACAAAACAAAATCTACATTTTAGTTCATAAATCCCACCCCCTCCATGTTAGTGGAAGGAACATGGTCAAAGTACACGTCAAATACTCACATAAAGGCGTTTTATGTATCATCATGAGTTATTTTTCTCCTCCTATTCCATGCTTTGGAAAGATAAACAGAAAAAGCAAAAACATTGTACAAGTTTTCAATTAAAACTCAATACTAATCAAATCTGAACCTGGGTTTTTCAAAACACTAAGTGCACAGAATGACAAATTGTTGTTGACATATTTTTCACATTTATAATCTTTGTTAAATAAACAAATTCTCAATTTAGGTCATGACTGAAATATCTCAACAACTTATGGATTCAAAGATTGTGTGTTTGTATGCATGTGTGCATACAAACACACAATCCTATCATGGATCTAATCATGGAAAAAGAAGATGCAATGACATGCCACCCGGGGTTATAGTTAGTTTATAAAACCAATAGCAGATGGGGCAAAGGACAATCTTTATTTATTAGTTCTACCTTTGGGGAGACTAAACCTCCACCCTGATGAAAGCATCTGGAACTTAACATGTGATGGATGTTGAGGCTCCAAAGCAATAGTCTGTGCCTTTGACATGACCATCACTTCCTAAGTGTGCTAAAGGTGATTAAGGATCACTATCTTGAGGCAGCGGAAAGTGATCGGGCCGCTGACCAACACCTGGTCTAAAGTCAATAACGCAGCATTTCATTGTTATTTTAACAGCAAATTAGTAAAATCTCTTACCTGGAGACTCAATCAGGTAACGTTAATGAAAAAATGTTGGGAAACGACACCTCTGGCTATTCCCTTGGGTCGTGTACGGCCTCAAGGGGCTGCTACCATGCCTGTAGACTAAGTCTTGTTAATTTATAACCAGATATTCCTGACACACCATCTAACAGGACAGACACAACTCGTGGAGTCTGCTAGAACTGATGCACAGCATAAAAATTACATTCAGTTGGATATAGAGAGAATCCAAGGTACGTACTTCTGTATACCAAGAAACTACTCATGTAGTAGATTACCCTTGTTGAGATAAGGTGTTGTTCAAAGACATATTTGGGTATTGCCTTATCTATTCTCACGGTGACAAATAGTTTAAAAAAAACAATATGGGCCACATTTAAACATCTTGTAGGACTTCTGACTTCATTTTGAGACTATGCTTATCAAGTGTTATATTTTTTTTATGTTTCCAAATCTGAAAAAAAAAGTGAAGGCAGAAAAAGGAACAGTAAGTACTGTAACAGCCTTTCCCTGACGGTGGCATCCGGCCACCAAGCTGTGTGTAAGACATGGATGGACAGGTGCATGCTGGGAGACTCTACAGGCCTCCATTTTGAAGCATGCTGTGCGCATTGTCCATGTGCAGGTAGTCATACCGTTTGCCCTTGATACAAAAAGATCAGTGTGAGACTGCAGGGATTATTGTTTGATAATAATACTATATATATATATATATATATATATATATATATATATACATATATACATACATATATATATATATACACACACACACACTCACACATATATATATATATATACACACACACACATAAATACATATACACACACACACATATACACATACATATATAGCAGCTAACAGGGTAGGTGAATGTTGAAAATGCATATTGTTGTCATGTAAGGACCCTGTTCATATTACACAGACATTTTAATTGCATTTTGTGTCTGTTAAGGTACACAAAGGCACTATTTCATTTATGCCACCATGACTGTTTAGCTAAGTGGGAGTGGTGGGCATTAGCTGCAGCAGCTCCGTCGTAGCTGCTGTTATGCTAACGTTTTTTGCTATAGACAGGTCTCGCATAGTTATATTTAGCAAGATTAACGTAAAAATTTGCCGGAGATCCCCTTTAACTAGTATTTTAGTTAGCAATAATTAGCCTGTGCCTATGTTATCTCCTTACATAGGCCTACGCTTTCTCCGTCTCTGCAAGATTGGGAATGATTGAAATTTCTCTTGGCACAGCTACCAGACAACTTTCTGACAGGTTGCTCACGTCACATCTACGTTATCAAGCTCAGTTTGCAGCTGCGCAGTAACGCTCGGCACTCACCGGAAAAGTGCTTCTAATAGACTTCACTGGTCTCAGTCCAGAGCAACGGGATCTGTTGGTCCATTTCTTTAAATGTCTATGGCGTTTGGTAACTTACAGTCTTCTTCGTCCCTGTCTTTGCTGGCATATTGCTGTTTCCTTTGCTCATTCTAAGCTAAGCCAACCGGCTGCTGGCTGTACGTTCATATTTAACGGACAGACATGAGAGTGGCATTGATCTTCTCATCTAACTCCCAGCAAGGAAGCGAATAAAAGTGTTTTCCAAAATGTCAAACTGTTGCTTTACTAGCATGTCGAAGAGGTGTTGAATCACCTCTGATGTATTTTTACATCATCATATAGTCTCAATGTCCTGTTGTCAAATTCCTTTTCCTTTTCCATGTCAATGTTTTTTTTGTAGCCAATGCTCCTTTAATTTAAGGATTAACTACTTGGCCTGTCAAGTCACTTGAATAATTTATTAATCTCAGTGCGCTTCCTAAAGAAGACTGGACTCAATTTTTAATAAGTGCTTTTTCATGCAGTGTTTTCTAAAATGCATCCACCACTCTCTATAAAAGACACACTGAAACACACACACAAGTACACCAGCTTGCCCTTGAGTTGGCTATACTCCTCCTTTCCAAATGAGAGCACAAACACCTCCAGTGAAAACAGTTGTATTGCACTGGACTCCCAGCCTAACGTCTCACTCTCATTTTGCTAACAGGGAAACGTTCCTCATGACTCTGAGATTTTCACCAGACTTTAGGCAACTATAGCACTCAGTATCTTAAAACCAATCACCAAAACAATGGCATCAGCCAATGCAGCAGATTGTAGAGATCTTACCCTCTAACTTTACTACATAAGTTGTGTGAGACGTGCTTCTCACTTGAGTTTGAGCTTTCCTTTGCACTGTGTCTAGCTTCCCTCACCGTCTGTTGCTCTGTGTCTTGCCATTAACTCAGGCTGAACCTCCTGCTCTGTGGCCTACAGAGGGTAAGGATGAAAATCAAACTCATCTCTCCGCCCTGCCAACTGCACTCACATATCTAGCCTCAAAACCTGGAACACAATCCTTCCGAGTTCCCCAGCCTGTTACCTTGACAATAGTGCAGTCACATCTCTCAGCACAAGAAACAAGCAGCCACTAACAAACCATGGTTTCATGAGACCTTCAGTTCACTGGCTCAGGTTTCAAAAACATCAAGCTCTGCCCCAAAGCCTCAAAATATCACCCTAAAGCCCCAAACTCATCACATGCAGGTAATCAGAGGTTTTACTCAGCACATATTGGCCCGAGATGTCAGCATGTCAACGACTAGGCCCCTGGCTCTTTATAAAACCCAGACAATGATTCAAAAAATGAGTGCACACCAGTACGACACAGATCCCTGTCAGCTGCCTTTTATTAGCTTTCAAACCGCTAATTGTTACCATACTGATGTCACTTTTACCCCAAATATCCTGACATGATGTGACCTCCGGTGTAAAATGACGAAACCGAAATTCTCTACAGGTATTTCTTGGATGGAACTTTTTTTTCTACCAAATGGAACAAAAATATTGGGTTGTGCCGAATGCAAATCAAGTCAATATTAATTTTGGCTCATAATTTAGTTTCCACAAAATGACTCCCTTGGTATATCAAAAGTAACCATTTGTTACAGAGTATACATGCTTTGTTAGTGTAAGTTGCAGGATCCATCTGGCAGTGCTGAAAGAATTAATCACAGACTTAAGAGAAGCGAACAGTGGAGAGGATGTAGGCAACATGAAGGGCTTTTTAAAGGAATAGTGCGACATTTTTGGGAAATGCTCATATTCGCGTTCTTGCCGAAGTGATATAAAAAGATAACATATTACTCAAATCTGTACGGTAAATATGAAGCTACATCCATCAGCTGGTTAGCTTAGCTTAACATAAAGACTGGAAACAGGGACAGCTAAATCTGCCAGGTTACTGGTTTCCCGGCAAGCGGCTGATGGCTTGCAGCTCGTATTTACAGTACAGACATCAGAGTGGTATGGGTCTTCTCATATAACTCGTTAATAAAGTAAATAAGCATATTTCATTTAAACTATTTTCTTTAACTGACCTCAGACATTTATCTATTTCTTTAACTGACCGGAGATTTATCAAACGCAAGTAATACCTGCCGTAGCCAGCTGACGGCCAAATGAGAAAATGTACAGAATAAGCAACAAGTACACAGTGAACTCAACTGGCTGCAATTGAATCTTTGCATGTGCATTATTAGGAAGCTTATCCGGTAGTGGCGACTTTTACTCTTGGATGGAACTTACACCCTGTGGAAAAGGGAGGTGATTTATCAGATGATTTTCACTTCACTTTTTTTCCGTCTATAGTATAATAAAGAGGCAAATGTACAAATCTGTGAGGGCATTTGTACTCTACTGTAATGAGCCATATTCGATAAACCTTTCTGTCCACAAGAGTCTCCTTATTCACAACTGCACACTTAAATCAGAACTGCACACTTAAATCACAACAACTCACTGCTTTTCCTCGCAGTTGAATTTTAAATGTAAAACTAAATAGGGGAAGGAGCCAACAGGCAGATGAGATGACAGAAACTGGAGACACTCCTTGGCATAGACATCACTTACAATCTGCCAGATATCAGTAATTAATTACCATGAGCAAGTGGCATGATTTTATCAGCCATGAAGAAGAAGACAAAACAGAATTAGGAGGGGTTTATCAGCTTCTATTAATGCATTGTCAGGAGCCTCTAATGGGCTGATGGATATATTATTCTGTGTACTGGGCAGCAGAGCTTAACACCAACTAAAAACATGTTAAACCAAAATCTTTGAGGACTAAATCAGCTAACAAACACAATTCTGATGTATTTTGCTAAAGCAAGTACTGTTGGATGGAGTCTTTGAAAAAAAAAATGCAAATAAGCACTCCATAAAAAGCATAAATGTTATAACCTTTATAATTTGTTCTTACTCTTGAAGCATTAGAGATGACCTTAATGCTGCTCCTTGTTTTTTTTATGAAATCCATTAAGTAATTAACATCAATTTTGAGCCACTGTTTGGGAAAAGGTACTCATTTATATCCAAATGTCTCTCTAATGTTCCTTCTATTTCTTGTGTTTGGAATCCTGAGAGTGTGTAAGCAAATATATTCTTAGAGTAAATCACAGAGAGGGAGCATAATAAACCACCAGGAGATTCAGGCTGCATATTTAATTGACTGGTAATTATCATTGTAAAAACAGCAGATTAGAAAAATGCTAAATTCAGTGTTTGGGTCAGTGATGCTTAAGCTACAACTCCCCTAGATTAAATGCCAGGCTAAAGTCCAGGCTTTATTTCACATAAAGCTACATGTATAGGGCTTGGCTGCTCTAAAATACAGGCAAATACTCTTTACGTGTACAGTTGATGATGTGACATATTTTCACTTTGAGTTTATAAGGACCACCTGAAAGTGCACAGGGATTTTTCCACTTGTGATATCAGAAATAGAAATTGCTTTTCAGGTTGTCTTAAGTGCTGAACTTGATTTGTTTATCGGCTTCAGTTTATTCTTCAGAGTGCAAAGAGCCTACAACCTCCTATCTTTTGTCAGAGAGTGATATGTTTACAAAGCAAATATTTCTCTTCTGGGTGGCTTGTATCTCCAATATGACTGTGTGAAAATAGGCAATACAAATAGGCCTCTCAGTGTATCTTCAAAGTGAATCCTTTAGCTAAAATCAAGATGGGATGCATATGGTGTGTTTGCATAGTTACTACCTTTGAGGTTTCGCTTTACAGTAGTCATCCGTTTTTGTCTATAGCAGACCACTGGAGTGGAGACGCTCCTCCTGCACTTATCATTCAGGCAGATGTATGAAAAACAGAATGATTTAGAGGGAAATGAGAAATATTCTGACGGATTCATTTTATTGTGTTTGCTGTCGACGGTCAGCGATGTGTGGGGAAAAGCCTGTAAGTATACGAGGCATTCTGCTCTTATGAGTCTGATTTATTCTCCGACAAAGCACCTTTCAACAAAATGTCGAGAGACGCTGACAGTGCCATGTACTCAGGCAGATTTATCACTCTCAAAAGTTTTCCAGCGTTTTCTCTTGTAACTTGAGATCATTTCAACCTCAGACGTGTCATCTGTCATTTCAAGACTCTATGCGAGTGTAGCTCCACAAATATGTTGTCATCTTTCCAAGTACTGCATACAGGATGAAGAGTAAGTGGATTCACCACCAACACCAGTGTTAAGACAAGTATTTAGTGCCATTTTAAGTTGTTTTGGGTTTGTTTAATTGTGGTCTCAATACCAATAGCGTCAGGAAGAATTATAAAACCAACATAACATATCACACAAGAAGGCAGTCCTGTGCTGAAGTAGGTCAAGAAGGAGGAGCGCAGTTGACGGGTAGCTTCCGTTTCATCCAGGTGATAAAAGACGCTGGCTTAATGAGCGCTGTTAGTGCCGACAAGCGTGCAGTGAATGTGAGGAGTAGACAAAGAAACTAAGAGGAAATTTGGACAGGGTGCATCGGTGTGCAGAAGACTTCAGAGACGCTATTGGTAAGTGAGCATTTTTGTTTATATCATGGTGGGCATTAACCAAAAGATTAATTTAAAATGAGAGGAATAAAAAAGCACATTTCATTTCTGGTCCATATATATTATATTATATATATAGTTGAGGTGTTTAATTACTTACTAGTACATTATTAAATGACTTAGTTTGCTTCTGATTATTTATTTGGATGCTTATGAAATTGTTAACTTTTCAGCAATAAGCTAATTTGTGTGTTTTCTCTTTTTTCTTTTTCTATTCAAAGGTTTTCAACCTACTTACTATTACGAACTCCTGGTATATTTTGTGAAATTGAAATAAATGCCTGGAGAAGTGACTTGTCAACGTGTCCTCTGTCGTCATCCTAAGTCTTTTTCAAGTTTGAGGCAGTCACTGATGAAAACACCCAAATAACTTGACAACCAGTGCAATCTCATCTTTTTCTATATGCACATAAATGCCTCCACAGCACTTACTGTGACTGCAGTACATAGTTTCACTTTCTATAGTGAGTGTACAGTAAGTGCATTTCTTCTTGTGGTGGCATTGGGTCACCTTGCAGGTGCAGCTGAGGTATTAAGAGATTAGGGGCAGCAGCTCACCCTGTGGAAGGTTCTTGTCTGTGGTGTGCAGCCGCATGCCTGGACCTTAATTGGCTCTGGTGGCAGTGAGTGCCCTGCCGTTACTGAGCTGAACACTGGTCAGGGGTCAGCCCAAAACAGCCCCGTCCTGTCATCCTTCCTGTCAGCCTGAAGGTCAGCGCAGTAGACCAGCATGGCAGGAAGAGCGGGTCTCAGCCACTTACCACAGCGCGTGGACAGGTGTACCACAGCGACCTGTGGACGAGACAGAAGGTTTCGAGGTGGAGGAGGAAAGACGTAGAGAGGAAGTGAAAAAAGTTTGGGTTTATTGTGGCTCGCTGGTTTAAACCTCCCTTCCTTCCATCCATGGTTTTCGACTCCAAGAAGCTTTACATTCTTAACTGAGGTGACCGATGTGTTCTTTGATTAGTATTGCAAAGTTGTCACTGCCAGCTGTATGTATCAGAAAGTTGAGAAGGAGAGTTGGCAATGAAATGAGCTGCAGCACACTGATGAATGTGGAGAGGAATGGGAACCAGGAGACTTAACAATTAAAACACCAAAAGAAAGATGTGACTTTAAATCCATGATAGAGTGTGCCTGGGGCTAGGACAGAAGAAGAAGAGGAAAAAGAGAAAAACACTGACAGATTTCAGATAATTCACAGTCCTGTGTGACAAAGACCTCTGTGTGATAAGAGAGAAACGGAAAGAGAAAGAACAAGACGCAGAGAGAGAGAGAGAGAGAGAGAGAGAGAGAGAGAGAGAGAGAGAGAGAGAGAGAGAGAGAAGCTTTCCCATAAGGGCTACTCTTTACAAAGTGTTGCTGAATAAAATTGTGCATCTAATAAGGAAAAGTAATTTCATTTTCCTCCCTGACATCTTGTGTCACAGACAGAACTTATCCGGCTGTTCTCTACGGCAGACAAAGATAGGCACAGTGGAGCTAGAGGGGGTTTGCCTGAATAGGTTTCATTCTGTTAAGACGAGGCCTTTTCAAGCTGCGTTGATTAAAATGTTGTATCAAATGCTGCGCTGGCATTCCCCGCATCTTATACAGCAACTCTCATTTGTAAGAAAGGACAAACATAGCTATTACAAATTAGCTTTTCCCCCCTATGTCATACCTTTGCTTTTAACTTTCTTGGCATCACTGAATATGCAATTGGTCTTTCCATTTTACTTTTGATTTGTTCCAAAGTGCTCGTGAAATTTGCAGTTTTAATCCCACATAAATGTTTGTTTTTTGTTTTTAACGGAGGACTCAATTATAGAAACCAGCATGGAACATCACATCAACGGTTTTATTGGATTTGTTTGAAACAATTTATCAAGATACTAGAGTGAATTACAAACAGTGCTAGACAGTGTGGAGCATCTGGAGAAACAACGCATTTAACATTATTTAATCCAGACAAGGGGACAATAAGGATGTCCTGAGCCGAACCTAATGGTCGAGTGAGGGCCGATCCGGGCATTTTAATAGATCAGTATTGGCTAAAATAAAGCAGGTAAAATCTGATCCTGTCTTTACTAACTTTAACAGAAATGTGTCACCTCAGCCTGCTCATGTTGCAGATGATGATGGCTGATGTCAGTTTGTGTACTCTCTACAAGCCGGTGTCCGCAACCACGAGCGGACTGAGTGCTTTTGTAGTTCCAATAACTCCATCAATTTGAGTCACATTCTCCCAGTTAAACTTTCATCTAATTCATATCAATGATTTAAGCTTATGAACTACAACCCCAAATCAGAAAAAGTTGGGACAGTATGAAAAACACAAATAAAAGAAAGTAGTGATTTCTAAATGTTCGCATTAAATGATGTGCTGTTGTATTGTCTGCAATGAAATATAAGTCAAAGTACATTTAGAAATCACTACTTTCTTTTTTTATTTGTGTTTTCCATACTGTCCCAACTTTTTCTGATTTGGGGTTGTATTTGGACCAGGATTTGGATCAAGTAATTCGTGAAAAATAAAGTGTTTAACATTTTAGAAGACTACAGCTGTTATTTCATTGTATCTGGTACATGTTTAATCCACATTTAGTTAAATATGTATCAGATATACCAGACTCTGTATCAGCAGAAAATTAAGAGACTCTGACCAGGGCCAAAAAAGCTTCATAGGGACATCCCTACAGTACAATAATAAAAAAGTGGCTCCCTGTATACAGGACATTTCAATGTATGCCACTTACCTCAGAGATAATGTCAATTTTTACACCCACACCAGGCAGAGTGCTGGATGAGGGGTTTTCCTGCCTTGCACACACTATGGCCCCACATTGCATGCATTAAGGACATAACATCCTGGATGACATACAATTTCCTGATCTTAAACTCAGACATAACTGAAGTAATTGTGCTGGGTCCTAATCACCTCCGAAGCTCATTATCTAAAGATATAGCTACTCTGGACGGCATTGCACTGGCCTCCAGCACTACTGTCAGAAATCTCTGAGCTATTTTTGATCAGGATACATCCTTTAACGCCTGCATACAATAAATCTCAAAAACTGCCTTTTTTCAGCTACGCAACATTGCCAAAATTAGGCATATCCTGTCTCAAAACAATGCAGAAACACTAGTCCATGCATTTGTTACTTCAAGGCTGGACTATTACAATTCCTTATTATCAGGCTGCTCTACCAAGTCTCTTAAGACTCTCCAGCTGATCCAGAATGCTGCAGCGCACGTTCTGACAAGAACTAAGAAAACAAATCATATTTCTCCTGTATTAGCTTCTCTGCATTGGCTTCCTTTAAAATCCAGGATTTCTTTTCAAATCCTTCTTCTGACCTACAAAGCTCTTAATGGTCAGGCCCCAGTAGAGCACTGCACTCCCAGAATGCAGAGTTACTTTTGGTTGCCAGACACCGTCTCCACATTTAAGAGTAAGCTTAAAACTCTCCTCTTTGATAAAGCTTATAGTTAGGGAGTGAGGAGTGGCAGTGTTCGTCTAAACCGACGGTTGAGGGTGTGTAGCCACAGTCAAGGCGCGCCCCATCCCTATCTCTGCTTCTTTTCATAGTTGTCAGATTCATCTACCAACCCTTTGTAGGCTGGCTCAGGTTTGGACCAGCTCTTAGTTATGCTGCTACAGTTGTAGAATGCCGGGGGACTTCCTTTGACACACTGAGCTCTTCTCTCTTTCCATCTATGTGCATTCATGTCCCAGTAATGCTTGTTACTAACTTAGCTCAGGGGAGCTTATACCCCGGAGTCCTTATTTTCGCTTCACAGTTTTCCATAGTTCACCTAAATCGTGGTTGCAGCTGCTGCCGTGGTCCTGCTCGACGCCCTGCACTGCTACTACTCTTAGTTCTGGTCATACTTCTATTATCTTTATTTATACTATAATTGCCACTGTTCATCATACCAACTGCTATAATTATGAATCATACTTCTCCATATCTGTATCAGTGTCTCTGTGTCCCAACCGTCAGCAGCAGATGGCCGCCCACCAAGAGCCAGGGTCTGTCAGAGGTTTCTGCCTCACCACTGTCACACCAAATGCTTGCTCTTGGGGGGGAAATTGTTGGGTCTTTGTAAATTATAGAGTGTGGTCTAGACCTACCCTATCTGTAAAGTGTCCTGAAATAAATCCTGTTGTGATTTGACACTATAAATACAATTGAACTGAAAATTTAATTGTTCCTGCATCTGACACTTGTATTGAGTGATAACGATTTGGAAATTCTGATTGAAGATCTGAAGATTTAGACGATTTACAGAGATATAGAATGGTCCCTGCCCTAAAAACTTCCCTTTATCCTTTTTATCATAAAATCTCAGCCTATAGAGCTCCACTTCACGACGCACAGGCACCCAACTTGTGGAATAATGATACAGTTCTCTCGCTCTCTCTCCGAATCGCAGAGCTTCTGAGAACGCATTAGAGAAGTTTCGAAGTTTTGATAACTCTGTCAAATACATACACATCTATCATATCACCCGTCAACAGTTTAGGTGATGAATTAAACATTAAGGCGTTGAAACTTCCTGTTTTTGCTCAACAGATAAATGATACATGAT
This sequence comes from Gymnocephalus cernua, assembly GCA_023631565.1. Lineage (NCBI taxonomy): Eukaryota > Metazoa > Chordata > Actinopteri > Perciformes > Percidae > Gymnocephalus > Gymnocephalus cernua. Next base: position 6,626,508 of record CM042433.1, on the reverse strand, counting down.
ACAATTGCAGTTGACACTGTGTACCTTCAACCCCGGCTGCACACAAACAAGTACACAAACCCATACACTGGTGTTTTAAGGTAGAACTGCTGTCATAAATACTTAGAAATAGAATTTCAGTTTGTTTACACGTGCATGTTTTTAGGAATATATATATATATATATATATATATGATATAAACAACCTGTGTTTACTACTGTATCATGAATATGAAATTTAGACTGAAAAGCTTGGTTTATTTATGTGTGCAATCCCAAAATACCACCAGCTGACTAACTGGCAAGTGTTACAGCTAAAAAATTAAATAAGACTTATATTCTTGTAACCTGGACTAAACCTCTGACTCAAAAGTATCAAAATACAAATATATATCCAAATGCTGGGTTTATTTTCTTGTGGATGTCCATGTTAACAGTCAACGTCAACAGTTAAAATACTGGACACAATACAAATAATGCACATCTTACCACACCACTATCTGAATTATTAAAGAACCACAAGAAAATATTTGTTGTTGCTGAAAAGACATACGTTTTCCTGGCAGGTCAGACTAAGACCCCTGGTAAATTAAGTCTGCTTTCTAGTCCCCCCCCTCCTCCTATCATTAATGTGATAAGGTCTTTACTTTTAAGTACCTCATCTTGCCCTTCACCAACAGATTTGATGGTATTACACTTGTTTGTTCTCATGAGCTGCCAAGTTTAATTAATGTTTTGGATCAACTAAAAAATTGAGAACTGACCCTTCAACCCTCTAATCCACTCACTGGTGGTTTCACATTTTTCAGACACAAAAGCACTTCCTCCAAGTGTTGTGATTACACCTGATCCACACATACATAGTTCTCTGCGATGATTTGAAGCAGAGTCAAAGACTGTTCACTGATTATCCCTTTGCAGCATCACTGTGTTTTAAACCATATGCTCGTGACAGGGGTCTAAGGACATAATACATTTAATTTATATAGCGCTTTTCATAGACTCAAAGTTGCTTTGAAGGACGGCAATGTTGGTCTTCCAGTCAGTCAGTCCAAGATATCTCAACAACTAGATTGCCATGGAATTGTATACATGCATTCATTTTCCCCAGAGGATGAATTAACTTTCATCTCCTGACCTTTCACATAGTGCCATTGTACTGTGTCCAACACTTTGGTTAATGACCAAATCAGTGCAAAACTAACAACATTCCCATAAGCCTCAGCTGTACTTTGTGTTTAGTGCTAATTAGCAAATGTTAGCATGCTAACACGCTAAACTATGATAGTGAACATAGCAAACATTAAAGCTGCCAGCATGTTAGCATTGTTATTGTTAGCATTTAGCGTAAAGCACCACTGTGCATAAGTACAGCCTCACAGCGCTGCTATGACTGTAGATTATTTATCTTGCTGTTGGATCAACACACACACACACACACTGATGCCCATTATCTGTGAGAAGTTTTATTAATAACTCTTATTTCCATAAATGCTGCATACACCTCCTCACTGCAGGCATAGCTGACACCCCGATCTCCTCTCCACCATTAACAACACCTCTTCACAGAAATGAGGTGAGAAATGTAATTTGGAACTTCAAGTGCTTGAAAGAGACTGAGATATCACCTGGCTCGGTACCCCCCACTGAAGTCGAATACATTAGCAAACAGGTCAATGTATCACTCTACAGAATATCAAGTCAAGGTCTGTAACTCCTCCTTGGTTTTGTTCTTCATTTAACAATGTTAAAATGTAACAAGAGTAATGCTCATATCTAATTATGTCGACTCTATATACCAGTTGCACATGGATTAAATCACTTGTAGAATACTAAGTGACGGAGCAACTGCAAGTCTATTTTTTGCAACATTACTAAGTGGAACTATCCTCCCTCTGGCAAAGATGAATAAAAACATTTTTTAAGGAGAGACCCAGCCTGTACAGGATGGATTGGTTTTACCAATCTTACAGGAATTACCAATGAGCTTTCATCCAAGTTTCTCATTCTGAATCACTTTACTGAAGTTTTTCAGATTCAAAATGGCAGAAAAGTTCAAAATGGTTGAGAAGTTATAAGCTTGATTTGCAGCGCTCAATTAATTTAGTTTTGCTTTAAAAAGGCCATGAAAACAATTTTTTTGCAATCATCTTACTATGAGTGATGGGGCCTTACAGGAATACACCATTTTCTGCCACAGTTTGCAGTTTTTTTGTTTGTTTTTTTACATGCCAGATTTCTGTATTTGTGTTTGTGGGCGCTCCTTTCACTGGTTTGACGTAGGCAGGGCTCAGACGGAAAGGGTGATGCCATGTATTTCTCTGCACCAATTATTAACATTTGATTAAAAATGTGATGAGCCGTTTGTTTATGCTCTCAGGCTACTGTCAATAAATCTGATCAATACAAATATTGCTTATAGACACTTTAAGTATTGCTTTATAAAATAATTAATTACCAAATAACCATAAACCAAACATTCATGTATTATTTCTTAAGAAAAAACTACTCTAACTTTGGTAAAAGAGTGTTCATATGCTAATTGAGTTCAGGGACTTGCTGGTAGCATTCAAGTAATCAGGCTGTTGATGTTTGACTGTTGTCAAGGCTGTGCTTATATTCAGTAATTTGCAAAACTAATTAAAGTTTACCGACAGTCCCACAAAGCTTATTGACTGTTTCAGAGTAGGAGAGAATAGACGATCCAAACTGCGTAGAGGATGTTTGTTAAATTAATAGTTTTGGTTCAAATCGGAGCCATGTAATCTACAAATTGATAAAACAACATGACATTCATTCCTCACACACTTGGGTGTTTGGCATGGTTATACTGTACACTGAGCAGCCTAAATAATTGAGGAAAAAGGAAAAAGTCAGGGATCAGTAAGTAAAGAACCAGCTTTAGCCTCTGTGGTGTTTGGTGTTTCCAGTCTCGATCTATCATCAGAATAATCTGTTGTTTCTGTGGATTTAACTGCAGTCGAGCACATGCACAGGTGCCAGTGTCACTTTTCAACCTCTAATGTAATTTTCCTAATTATCTAATTCATGGTTTATGCATAACAAGCCAATCTATTCATATATATTAATGAGAGATCCAAGTTTGATTTTGTTATCGTCTCTCACTGTGTCTTAATATGATATTAATGAATGAAAGCTATTTGTCCTGCATTTTAAATTATTGCTAGACAGAGTGAAATGAATGTGTTCCTAAAGAAAATAAATTTTCATAACATCATGATCTGGAATTCCACATTCAGCCTTGCAGCAGCTGCCACAGGAGGACAAACCCACCCCCCTTTGTATTTCACTTCAAGATTAGGTTTGGGGTGCATAATTATGACACTCATTAAAAGCTCCTATGCTGAAACAGCATCAAATGGGGGAAAATATCCTTGGCTGCTATCCAACTCATTAGAATCCCTGATGACGCTTTATGGGATCAGCTTTTTTTATTAGCAGCCACTATTTACTATACAGCAGAATGGAAATATTACTGTAATAACTTATAATTATGTGCGAGTCCAACTGTTAATTTAAGTCGGTGAAGGAGAGGCAGATTGAGAAGTGTGGTTCGCCGTGCCAACAGTCACAGAGGTGATCAGGATTTGTGACAGCTCCAGCCTCGTCTACATGGTCATCTGTTATTTTGGCCCAAACATCAGAGTGCTGAGTATGGATGTAACAATACACATGGCTCACAGTTTGGCTGGAAACGCAGTACAGCAGAGTTTGGAGTCAGGGCCCCTGGTGGGGTTACAGATGGGGTCACAAAAGATTTCTAAGACTCATGTGTTTCATAGATTTTTCAATAAAAGAGCTTCACATATGCTTCTGAAAATAGAATAAAAATATGTGCCATATTTAAATTGACAACATGAAACCTGAACCTAAAAATAGGGTCATATGCCAACCCTCTATAGGATTCATGGCTCAGTATCTTTCCATTCTAAAAAAATCTAAGCTCATTCATTTATCCACAGAAAGAAAATATAAATCGGCAGGTTGCATGTGAGACAGCTGTCTGTTTAAATATATTCTAATATACAACTAAAAACAAATTAATTTTGTAAGACTCAGAACGCTGTCCATTGACCATTAATATACAATGTATTTGCAAGCTGTTCGCTTATATAGCTAGGCTATATGCTAGCGCCATATGCTATATGCCTAATTTATGTTACTCACCCTCGTAATTGGGGACGTAACTTGATATGTCCCACTTCAAACCTTTCACCCGTTTGCTGGTTGGTGCAAGTGAAAGTGCGTTGACAGTTCTGTGAACATTGTTGACATGTGTACTTATGAAAAAGCAGGGAACGGGGGTAAATAAACGGTAAATAAACTTGGTTACAGAGCAGCCGTCCGCAACGGACGTTCTAAAGTAAAGCGAACACACCCTCAACGGGGCAGGGATCATTTCATTGGTCAACACTACACCTGGCATTCTGTTCGTTGAGGGATTCTGACAAGGTTGTAACAAAAAAATCCAAAAGCACAGAAGAAATCTGAGAGGAGAGGATTCGCAAGCGCACAGAGGCAGCCTGAGTGCGAGGAGAAGGGCTGAAGTTGAAAGCAGGAAATCTGGCCAAGCAACAACATATCTGAGTCCAAGCATCACGTTTGAGGAGGAGCACAGCGAAGCCAAGCTTGAGCAGTGGCTGTGTGTGAAAGCAAGGTTTTGAGGGAAATTCGTACAAAATCTGAATGTAAAATCAATGAGAAATGCTCTCAAATTGAAAGAATGCGCTCTTGAATAAAGATAGGAATAAAACTCCATAACAGACCTGCAATATCTGTCATGTGTAGAGAATAGACCAACATAGTACAATTACAGTATGGACAACCTGGATGACAAAATCATAGATTGTAAACATATGAAGAATAGAAACAGGAGGATGTCGAGAAACTTCCATGTGCTGCCAAACCGATAATTCCAGTCTTTACTAATTACTGTAGCAAAGCTAACCACCTCCAGGTAGCAATTATGTTCCAAACTATTTTGCAGAATAAATTGATTTTTTGTGCATGTGAAGAGCCTTCTTTTGTGTCAGTGTGTGGTAAATTGTTCTATGCAATGAGGACCAGCAATTGTTTCCTCCACTGTTTTGCAGTCGGTTTTGCAGACACAGAGGGTTTCCACATTATTGTGCCAAAGAAATACAAATGGCGGAGGTTCGCCATGACAATTTGACATCTGGTTTGGAGTCCTGCAATTGAGTCCCACTGTGCAGCTTTTGACATTCTTCACTTAATATGCATTATGATGCATTTACTCATTTTATCATCATGAATAATCAAAACAAGGCCTTTGTTTTGACAAGGAAGTCAAGGAAATATCAGGCACTTAAAATAGAAGGTCCTTGACAAGCTATTTGATGACAGATCTCTTATGATTAAACCCTTCTCCTTTAAAGAGATTAACAACCACTCCACTCCTGAAAGACACACTACCAATTTTGGTCATGCCTCTTTAAGGTAAAAGAAATTGAAGGTCGTTATCCACATAAGTACCATTTCATCTTACCAGACAAAAGAGGAAGACTAGATTATGTGCAGGTGGCTGCATGCCTTAAAGGAACCTTAAAGGAACGTGCGTCGTAACTCTGTCTGACAGCTCCACCTTTAGCTTAGCCTAGCACAGATCCTGGAGGTAACTGGTTCAAACTAGCCTACTATATTCTAAAAGGCGAAGTGATATGATTGCAGCTCTGGAGCAGAGCTGCAAGCATATCACTCCGCTTCGCCTTTCTGAGAATATAGTTCCCAGTTTATATACGGTTAGAAGATGGCTCATTGGAAGATGGCGTCGTTATTTGTATACGCTGTGACTATACAAATCACAACATGTAAATAGGAACATGTTGGCGTTATTTTGTCACTTATTCGGAGCAGTATGCTAGTTGGAACCAGTTACCTCCAGGATCTGTGCTAGGCTAAGCTAATGGTGGAGCCGTCAGAGTTACGACACGCACGGAGATGAGAAGGGTATGTATCGACTCTCGGCGTTACGGTGAATAAGCTAATGTCCCAATAAGTCGGCGTGTTCCTTTAAGTATCTTACCATCTTGATTATCCACCCAAAACCTATATGCATAAATCCTCCGCAGGTGAACTCTATCTCGCTCCTAATTAAAAGTGTGTGTCCATGTGTGGTATTGTTTCCCATTTCATAATCCCAATCCGCTCTTAACTGCAAGGAGACAAGGATTGTAGGGTGGAAATGTTTGCTTTGCTTGTGCGTATGAGTGTACATCCTAACCAAGCTTTAGCAGTTTGTAGATTTAAATGTGGTAAGTTTACATTTCTTTGTACAGTACAGAACACTTAAACCATCCAATTGTCTGTTCTGTTTCACTGTGAATTCTTCTGTGTTTCTATCAGTGCTCACAGAGCTGCTTAGAGATCAAAGATCCATGACCTGGGATCTTGCTGCAGTGTCAGTCTGGTGACCCTGCAGGTGCCAAGTGTCAGCAAAAGCAAAACTGCAGCAGGGATGAGGTGCTGACTTTGGTGTTTAGGTTTTATCTTAGTCTGCATGTTGAAATATTGTTGGTTTACGGAATATAGTAACTATTCTCCATTCATTGTTCTCCATTAAATGGAGAACAAAGACTAAAAAGCATTTGTTGTCATCAATCTGTCTGTTTATCTGTAATTAACAAAAGCACATGTACTATAAAAAGGTAATGGCTAAGTAATGCCAATCTGTAATGCTTTGGCTACAGATGAAAATGGTTTAACCATCAATTGTTTCTGACACACACACACACACACACACACACACACACACCCCTGGTGATGTGATTGAGCGTTGGGTGCTAGACTGTGCTGTGATCGGGATTGGCAGCATCTCAAGATGGCTCTGAGGCTTCTCTCACTGCCATGCTTTATGGTTAAGAAGCCAGCAAATTGGGAAAGTGGCTTTATCTAATTAGAAAGTGCATTCCTTTAGCAAGCAGGCCCCCAGGCAGAATCATCATTATTTAAGCTGGCTGGCCTTGAGAGAAGCAGCAAGCGGCATTCAGATACATATCTAATGCTCACTATGGAAATGACGATGTGCAGCGAAAATGCTCATGGTACACAATTATTGGATTTTTATTTTGCCTTTTTGCTCATATTCTCAAACAACCCTCTTAGTCTCTTTTGTCTCACAAATCTCCATTGTATATTAAAAGGCTAAGTAATAATTATCTTAGTGCCTTTTCAACAGACAATTTTCATGCTGTGGTGAAAATGGTCTTGCAGATTGTCTCAGTATGTTGTTACTCCACATTAAGGCATTAGAATTGGTGCAGTGGGTGCAGCAATCACCAGAGGAAAATTGGTCTAAACCCTTTTGGGCTGTGTTGTCGTACATATACCAGCATAATAGACATGATATCTTGAACTGTAATTATGTGATATTTTCCGCAACGTATTAATAGAAAATTGTGGTTCACAGGAACAGAGTTGCAGCTGCGCTTTAATGTGGGCCATGGATGCCAAAGGCACAAAAGGATTAAAGAGACCTAATGGACAGATGCTGACTCATACTGAGGACTATGCAGCATCGCCTTAAATAAACCGCACGATGCACACTGTAATAAGCTTTGACTTAAAACCTGCACAACCTGTACACTGCACATGGCTATATTTTGCACTACATTTGTTGATTCTGGTCTGTTAAAGCATGTGTGTGTGTGTGTTTCTGTGTGTGCAAGTGTGTCTGTGCATTTTGAAGCTTTTGTTTGTGCAGTGAACAGTCTTTCAGTATCTTAGGCTACTGTGAGCCCTCCTATCGTCCAGCACTGTTAATGAGGCCTCTGGGAATGGACACAGAGGTGTGTGTCAACACATAAATCCTTTAAAGTTTTGTGTGTGTGTGTGTGTGTGTGTGTGTGTGTGTGTGTGTGTGTGTGTATGTGTATGTGTATGTGTGTGTGTGTGTGAAAGAGGGAAATACATTTGGATTAGTGCCCCTCCAAAACTGGAATAATTATCATCATCCACATCTGCACTGTTGAATTTCTTCAAGTTGCGCAAACATACATGCCTGCATTCATTCTGGCTTCATTTCCTTTTGCCAAATTCTACATCTATTATGCGTGTGTGTGCGTGCGTGCGTCAGTATCTCAAGAAAGCAATTTGAAACAGAGCCTATGACAGACAAATAGAGTCCAAAGATCAACATGCTGTAGATCAGTAAATGTCTCCTGTGGATCAAATTGTCCTCACATTCTGCTTCCGATCCTTTCATCCCCTTCCATGCTACTGTAAACCTGGTTGTTATTCCTTAGTTTAAATCCCTACAGGAGCCATTTCATAGCAGCTTTAGACCTAACCAGTGTCTTTCTCTGACTAAGAAGAGTGGGGTCACTCATGTAATGTGAGGTTTTACGCATATATATTTGCTATATTTCATCCAACATCACCAAATGTAAAGGTCCTGAACAACTTACTTTCCAACGCTGTTTGAAATGTCAGAAATGTGAAAGTTGATGTATACCAGCGGTTTTCAGACTGGGGCGAACAGACAGTGAACAGTGAGGCAAAGACACTGCCTGATGTGAAAGGGACATATGCAGTTGTCTTGATTTTGCATAAGGGGAGGCCAACAGTGTCACTGACTTGACAAAAGTCCTGGTGTATAAAAATACATGTAAACATTCTTAATTATAGAAGACTGCTCATCTCTGGATGCAATTAAAACAAGTTATAGCCAAAGCGCTCCTAATGTTTTCTGTAAAAACTCAGCAAAACCTGAGAACAATGAGCTTGACATTGTAGTTAAAAGCATGATTTAAAATAGAAGGAAAACAGGAGGCAGGAAAAGGCAGACAAATAAAATATAGAAATGGTGAGGCAGAGCAAAGTGGATGAGATGGGTATTTAGCTACATACAGTAACTAAAAATGGTATCAAAGGACCTCTTCATGCTATGGGTGACAATGTAAAATGGCCCCATGATGACAGACATCGCCTAGACTCATAGCTACTGTACAAGGAACTATACAGTATAATTTAATGAAAATGAACTCCTTGAAAGCCTATACTGCCTGAGATGGTCCTGAGTAACTCTTAACAGTCACTCTTCTTAAATCTAGATTTTCTGAAAAGAATTGATAAAAATCATTCTTGTCCATCCATAATAGAATTAACAGGCAAGGAAAATTAATTATGCATTGCCATGATTGAGTTTTTGCTTTTAATCATGACAATTTCAGGCTTGACTAAGCTTAGATTGGCCAATTTAAGAAGAGGTTAATGGGTTCTTATTATGGTTTAGATTTCTCATTGCACAGTGAGTGCCTGAACAACAAGAGCCTGAGTGACCATCACTCTGACAGAAAGGCTACTGTAAAACTTGTTTTTCATTGTAAATAACACTGCATTATCTTCCTCAAAATACAAAAACAGGAATTTGAGACTGGTAAGGCTAATTGTTAGTTTATTAAAGAAAATAAATCTGCTTATCTCAGGGGAATCTCATTGTGCTCTGCTGCATAATGTTGCTGTTATTCTCAAACTCAGTGGTTCTGTTTTTCATGTAGAAATGAATGTCGGAGCTGTACATTATGTTAACTCTTTTAGAAGGTAGAAAACTAGATGGACATCCATTAGACTTGACTAGTTACCAAAAAAACAAAATCTCATATTGCCATTCAGGGTAATGTTGACTTATACATATGCCATTAGTGTTACAGAAGATATAGTAGTTAATTATGCCACCTTGTCACTTATGTCATAGTCTACAGATTTGAAGCAAATAAGTTTTGAGAGAAACAATACATTTACTACAACATTTAACCAACACCACCAGTTTCTCCCAACATAGTGCTTCTCGTGGTTCTCTGGATGCAAACCCTGCTCTCGTTCTTTGTACGCCCACCATTCACCCGACCACCTGCTTACAACTTGCGCACAGTACAGAAATTGTAGCATTGCCTTAACTGGGGAAAAACATTGCCACGTCACATACACGCAGCAACTGTGCTTCGTTCCAACACATTTGGCAAAACAAAAGTATATTATTGTCATTTCTAGGAAACAGGTTTTTGTAAGATAGTCTGAAAGTCTAACAAGATTAACTGTACCATCTGTTTGCAAGTAATGTTTGGTCTGCTGTATGTTTGTTGTGTTATTTCCAGATATGGCCCTAAGCTTAAGAAAGAGTGGCAATCAGCAATGATAAATAACATTACCAGCCGGTGAGGATAATGAGAAGAATACTTTTACAGTGCATTCTAGATGCTGAATTTCACTACAATTTTGAAATCTAACCACACACCAAAATAGTCCCTAGGCAGTTCACTTTGTACCGATTTAGGGGCCAGTCCGAGCAGGGCCCTGTGACCATTTTTTTTTATGTGCGACCTGTAGGGCTGCCCCCTCTTAGTCGATTAGTCGGTCGTTTTGGTCTTAGTCGACTAAGATTCCTTTAGTCGATAAGTCATTTTTTATGCTTTTTCATGCTTAATTACTCATTTCCAAGCAACTTATGAGAACATTTCTGGTGAACACAAGATTTAAAGTGGTGGTTTTGCAGGATTAATTTCAGAGAAACTCAGTTTTACAGATGGTTAAATAACTACATTTATATTGCGCTTTTCTAGTCTTAACCACCTCTCAAAGAGCACAGCTCTGTCGATTAAATCAACTAATCGATTAGTCGACAAAATCATATAAGTGTTAGTCAACTAAGAATTTCTTTAGTCGAGGACAGCCCTAGCGACCTGCAAATTTGACTAATTTTTTGCTTTTTTAAATTTCATGTTGAAAAACGAGGAGAGTTTTAATTTCATGTTGAAAAAGGAGGTGAGCGCAAGTTCAGTGTGTGTGCAACGTTCTTGCATCCACACTTGGGGCTCATTATTCGATATGATTTATTGCTTTGGGGAATGACAAAATATGTACATCCCCCTGTAAACACTCCAGGTGCCTGCAGTTAAAAGTAGGTGAAGGTTACACTACTACATCTTTTACAAACCTAAATAACACGGGGATCAAATGGTGCATTTAATGACGCACAATTTTGTGCAACAAACGTTTATCAAAGTTTATTTGACTTTAGTAAAAATGTTAAGACTTTCACCCAGGAAATGTGTGTTTTAATCCAAACCACGATCTGAGGGTCCCTTAAGTAGCATTATCGGGACACCAACACGCGTTCCGTGGCTGAAAGTTCTTTGTTTTCCATGTGACATGAACTCTGCTCCCCTGCTTGAAAGCCCAGCATTTTATGACCCACCCATACAACCCGACCTCCCTATGTGGGCCAGAGAAGCAGTCAATGTGGTGCATACAGTAATAAATACGTGGAATACATACAATTTACAGTGCATTACTTTTCCTCACTATATTTACGAATGGTTCAGAACAGCCTGCTGAAGTATACAGACAGCATCATCTTGATGCAAGTATAGCTTAAAGATGCTTCCTGAAAGGGAGCTGAAGAAGAAAATGGTGAGAAAATGCAAACGAGCCCCTCCATGAAAAGGAGCATTTATGGTTTTCACATCACAAAAGGTTTTCCTGCTGACTACAGTGAGCTCTGTAAAAACTTTATAGAAACTGATAAAAAGGTAAGATGGCAGCTGTAAGCTTCATTTCAAGGTTCATTATTGTTGTCCAGACAATGACATATTAGTGCTTTAAAACTTGTAGGTGCAGTCATGGTCTAATTGGCAGTAAAGTATTTTGTTAATATTTATTTATTTGCTGACTTTTGGGGGGTCAGTGGAGCACAAAATTGCTGTGCAAATACATTTTGTTCACTACATGGCAGATGTATCGTCTCCATAGCAACTGGTCTCCATTTTCTGTTGTTAAAGCAATTACCAGACAATAAGGTCAGGAGCAAACAGGATGAAAGAATCATGTTAAATAAAAAGACACCAAGTGGAAATGTGAAGAGAGAACAGAAAATGAATCTTTATAAAGAGAGTATGTTAAAGGTATAGTAAGCTTAAATCTAATACACGTTGTCAAATACAGCGAATATCTCCTCACGGTCATCCAGTTCTCTATTTTCTGTGTGCACTGAATAAAAAAGAAAAAAAACAGTGTTCCTATATAGCCCTAGCTGTGTAAATGCAAAACAAACAGAAAGGTGTGCACGAGCCAAACAACACTATCCCAGCTAATCAGCACCAGGTGGCGTGTGCAAGCAAGTGATGGGGCGGGGGAGAGGGGGGAGGCAGCGGCAAGGCCAGGAGTTATCAACAAGAAGGTTGGCAGCGAAGCAGCAAAAGGACTATAGAATACAAATTAAAACAGGAGAAGACCCTTGGTAACATGGGTGAGGCGTTGCAGAAACCTCCGTGATTTCAAAGGAATTGACAATGTAATGTAATAACGTTAGCTGTGCTGTTTCACCGTTTGCCGTTTTCAATTGCATCGCTTACTGCACCTTTAATTTGTCTCACAAATATAGTCACATCCAGCCCATTCCACACACAAACAAATACGCACTATACTCACAAATACAGTACACAGAGGCAGAGTCAACACTGATCAGCATGGTCCGCTGTAGCCTGGTCAGCTAAGCAATAAAGTAATGGGCAACTACTTAACTACTTAACTTAAGCAACTACCTAACTGAGGTGATATTTCCGCTCCAGCCGTTTTTCCATTAACATTGTCTAGTTTGGAACAGGTGTACCCATTTTATTTCATGATTGAGATTGTAAACACATTGACCTGAAATGCACAACCACATAACAAATGCTTTCCAAAAGCGGGGGCTGCCGTTTACTGGTGATTGTTTTTCTTTTTTACTCATAACCAGTTTTTGAGGTTAAGGTGAACTTTATTATCCCACAAGGGGAAATTCATGTGGTCTTTCATTACGCACCCTTGTCACAACATATTCTCTAAACACAGACAAACCAGCAAACATATATAAAGAAAAGAAAACAATACTGCAGAAATGACAATCCAACATCTGACGTTGACAAACCATAAAAATGACTAATAGTATCAGGTGAATGACTAATATCAGGTCCCAGTCTTTAATTATGATCATATTCTGTATCAAAGAAAAGGTTTTGCTACCATCTTTCATGGCATGTAATGTTTAGCCATGCCAGCTGTGCGGCTCTAGGCTCTTTAAGGTGTGTTCAGACTACTGTACACACGTTAGCTGTGAGATAAGCTACAATCTGACACACTGACTGTGTGTATGTGTGTGTGCCAATGTGTGTGTTTGTATGGCAGGTTATATTAGAAAGTGCCTCTGACTGATCCCAGAACTCACTAGTAACTCCATTTCTTTTCTCTCCAGTCTCTCCTTTTACTTTCGTCTCAGTACATTTGTGAAGGCGATCCATAAAGCCCCTGGGATGAGCGCAAATCAGAACCAGGGACATTGCAATTACATGGTATGCACCTTGGACCACCCTCATCATATTTCAAATTACTGTATCATCTGATTAGATTCTATTTTCAGAGTAAAAAGGAATCACAATGGTCTGTTTCACAGAAACATTTTCTTTCACACTTCGTCGAAACCTGTGTTGTATATTTTAAGATTTAAAGGGAACAAAAACTGAAACTGTAAAATGTCAGCCAATGCTAGGTGTATGAAAATTACGTTTATCAACACAAATATGGGATATACATTTGTTATTGGTTTGGTTATTGGTGTGCATTTGTGAACATACTGAGAAGTTTGACTTAGATGATGAAACAGAAGGACTGCTGCTACTCTCAGGATCTCAGCTAGGTAACAGGGCATGACGACATGATATTCCTCTTTGTTATACGACCTAGCAAAAAAGGGAAAAACGGGTCAGTTACATTAAATAAAATCTGCAAAACCAAGTTAAAAACTCAGTTTCATCTTTTAGACAGTACATTGGCCAATGATGCGTTTGTGGAAATGTGAAATTTAACATTTACTTTTGATCTCCCAGAAGCAGCTTGCAAGTAGATGGTAAAAAATAAATTGGTAATCCTATGACTTCCAGAAATGTAGCAGATATTAAACCCTCCTGATACACTTTCAGTTACATTGACACTTTATTTTTAAAATACACATTGCAAAAATTAGCCTTTGAAGTCAGTGAAGAAGTGTGTTTTATGTTTTTTTCAGTTCTGTTTTCAAAGAGAAGGCTGTTAAGAATTAGAAGTTTCTTAATATTTTTTTTTCAATATTTATTGAAGTCTCATTTGAAAAATTGTGTGTGAAATAATATTGGACACTATATTCTCAGAAAGACGAAGCAGCGCTACTTGAGCAGAGCTGCAAGCATATCACTCTGCTTCGCCTTTCTGAGAATATAGTTCCTAGTTTATATACGGCTAGAAGATGGCTGTGTCTCAAGTGATGTTATTTGTACACGCTGTGACTATACAAATCACAACATGTAAATAGGAACATGTTGGCGTTATTTTGTCACTTATTTGGAGCATTAGACTAGTTGGAACCAGTTACCTCCAGGATCTGTGCTAGGCTAAGCTAACGGTGGAGCCGTCAGAGTTACGACACGCACGGAGATGAGAAGGGTATGTATCGACTTGTCTAACTCTCGGGGTTACGGTGAATAAGCTAATGTCCCAATAAGTCGGCGTGTTCCTTTAACTTTATTATATAACATTACTTGCATAACATTCTTACTAGTGATAATTTTCAAAGCGGTTGGGAGTTTAGTGTTCTGTGGTCAAACTGCAATGCCTCTCTCAGACCAATTGTAAACAGTGACATACTTTGTAAAACATTTTTCATAAAGTGTCTTGGTAAAACTGTTAGTCTATATAATGTATTATGTATGTAACAGAAAACACCCAGGTGGGTGCTACACATTGGTCATGGTGGTACTGAGTAGTCCCCCCCGCCCCCTGAAGCGCTATATAAATGTAGTGAATTATTATCATTATCATAGATGAACTGCTGTACTGTTGTTGACTACAGACTCAAAAAACCTAGAGAGAAGTGTGGTAGACACACACGCACATAACACAATCATCATACAAGTTCCTAATCCTTATATTCTATCTTCTGCTTTTGATGAGAAATGTGTCCTTGCACACATATCCTTTCAATCTTTGCACATCCAGGGGCTTCCCTGCCTGCTGAGACTCTTTAAACACACAGGTCCCTTACTGTGAGATATGAAGATCTACTTCATGTTTTGTAAATCATGTATAACCGTGATCCCTGTGCCTTGCCTTTTTCTGTTTGTCTTCACTTAAGAAAGGCGAAAAATAAGTTGAATGCCAGTAAATGAACACGGGAACAAGAGACAGGCAGACAAAGAAAAAAACAGGCGGACCAAGAAATTAAATAGTCAAGGAGTCCTGATGATGAAGCCTGGTCAGAGAAATGCATCTGCTCACAAGCCATTCATTTCCCAATCTCCCACCCTTCGTATCTGCTCAATCTTCCTCCATTACAGACCAGATGTGTTCCCCAGTGTGTGCAGCTCTGGTGTCATTTCCATCTGACACTTTGCTCTTACTTGTGGTGTCACTGGAAAATGACAAAAACTGGAACCACAGCAGAACTTTCTGTTCTACACACCACGGGCAGAAAATTGCCCTCTTTTCACTCTCCTAGCTCTATTTCATCCAGCCGTAGCAAGGCTGTAGTATATGCGTATTCATTTACTGAGATCCATGTCAGACCTTGACAATTCTTTTCTGCACTATATCCATTATTCAGAATGTATAAAAGACATGGGAATAATGAGTTCTAATGATTGCATTAGAAAAATGTACATATATCAACTTGTCCTTGTCTGAATGACACAGAAGTTGTGTTTTTTCTTTGAATCAAAGTCATCTGTGGCAGAGAGGGATTAGAAATCATTTCTTGCATTTCCTTAAAATGTCTCTAATCCTACTTAATTCTGTACTGGCTCCTGTGCTGATGCTGCTATACCTGTGTTGTTTAGGTCTACTTTATTCAGACATAGCACCTGCCATCCCATCACACCCACACAACTAAGCCCAGAAACCACTTTCAGAAATACTTTTCCCTGCTATCTCTTTCATGCAAGTGCTACTATTTATGGGCTCTGTCTGTGTATATATATATATATATATATATATATATATATATATATATATATATATATATATATATATATATATATATATATATATATATATATATATATATATATATATATATATATATATATATATATATATATATATATATCCCACGTAAGAGAGTATTACAACTTGGAGTGTTACCTTACTTGGAAATTTCAAATATACTCCAGCCTTTAAAAAAAATGCAGTGAGTTTATAGAAAAACAAGTCAACATCCGCTTAGTCTTAAACCCAATTTTAAAAGTAACATTATGCAAACAAATCATTCAGCAAAAAGCCAGAACTACCATGATTTACCCTTATTCATCTTTGAGATCAAATGTCTCGTTTTATGTGTATGGTGTGTTCTAGCAACCCTGTTTCCTAGAAATCACCATTATATAATACTAAAAATTAGAGATCAGGCTATACCAATACCAGTATCGGTATAGGCTTCGATACTGCCTAAAACGCTGGTATCGGTAAGTACTGGAGTTTATGCACCGATCCCACGTAATAAAGCCCTAAAGGAAATCTATGTTAAAGTAGTTTACTTACGTTCTTTTTCCGTTATAACTGACTGCTATGAAGAGTTTAACCTGAGCCAGGTCGACAAAGATAGAAATCATATCACATCCATACAGGGATAGTAGTATACAGTTGTTAAAACATAAAATATATGACACACTGGTATTGAATCGGTACTCGGTATCGGCCGATACGGAAATTCAGGTATCGGAATCAGTAAGCTAAAAATGGTATCGGGCCATCTCTACTAAAAATATCCACTCTTGATACAAAATTTGCTTGTAGAAACTGAAGCATGATTAAAACAGTCCCCCACGTTAAACTACAAATATGTTGTTTGTCCCTGCCCTCTGGCACGACACATAGAAGCATTTTCTGATCTGACGCCCCTACCACACCATGGCTCAAAGAATGGCAATGTTAGTGCGTCGGCCAGTCCACCACTTAGGTTCAGTCTAAAATATCTCAACAACAATGAATAGAATGGCATGAAATGTTGTACTCCCACCGGGAGTATTGTATTAATGTTGGTGATCCCTTAATATTTCATCATCAAGTCAAAGTTTTAATCTGTCCAATACTTTGGTTTATGACCAAATATCTGTAAAACTAATTCCAGTTACCCTAAACTGTAGGCCACTTAAATTTTTACTACTGAAATTAGCAAATGTATACATGCTAACACGCCAAACTAAGATGGTGAACACAGTAAAAAAATGATACCTGCTAAATATCAGCATGTTAGCATGCTAGCATTTAGCGTAAAGCACTGCTGAGTCTAGCCTCGTAGAGCATATAGCGTGGCTGCAGATTCTTAGTCATGTTCAGGCACTTGGTTAAGGTGAAAGAGAGAACATGGTCTGTTGTGAAAAAGTCAAAAGTGATTAAAGCGTGAGGCTCTAGATGTATACCCCGGTCTTCAGTGTCCTTAGCTTTGTATGGTAATCATTTCACCCTAACCTCCTCCCTATGACTAGTGTGCCATAAAAAATGCACTAACACACTAGGAGTGAACATAATCCAAGCAGCAATTACGTTTCCCCTTAAAGCATACATGTCAAAACAAAAAAGTAGTATATAAACGTAATTTCAAGGAGACAGCGTTGGGCAAAGAGACCATGAATGCAATCTGGAGCTACGCGAATATGTCACATGTTTGTGCAACTTCTGCACAGCTATTTTTAACTGAAGTGTTGCCACCCTCTGATGATGTACATCTTGCTGCTGGTGAGCTCACCTGGAGCTACGGGGTCTTATCTGCCTCTGCTCCAACAAAAGTGAGAGCTCAGAAATGCCTCAGCAAAGCATGCAGTTTTGAGTTACGGCTAGTTCAGTAATGGAAACTCAGCCTCCGGGTTATATTGGACGCGAGAAGTTTTCTCATCAAACCAGAGAGCATGGTAATATAGTTTGGTACAGGCAAACCTGGAGAGGTTGTGGTGGTTGTGAGAAATCAGGGGGATGGTCACTGAGGTTACTTAAGGTTTCAGGTGATGATGTAAGAAGCGAGAGAAACCATTATGCTGCTTGATGAAGGCTGGTATTGCTGAGTCCTCGGTGCACAGTGGAAACTAAGAGAGGCAGAAGGATTTCTCAGTGCTGTGTTGAATGTTTGAATTTTTGTTAGATTAGATGTTGTCCCGACCTGTGAGGATTTTCTAATTTCCTGTCGAAGGAATGACGTCTTCTGAAATGTTCAGCGTGGCACGTTCTGTAAATGCATGACATTCTTGCAAAATTAAATTCTCAGAGAGAAAAGACATGGCAAACAATGGTGTAGCAAAGTTTCTATCAAAGTAAAAAAAAAAAAATGGCAGTGGAGATAAGCTGAAGTACATACACCGTAACAACAAAATGTGACAGTACTACTCACCTTGGTATTTTACAGCAGCATGACTAACATGTCTGAGAGATGGTCATTTCTCACTAAAAATATAAAACATCTTGAATATTACTTTGAAAGTATGTATCATTGGAGCCTATTTTCTCCTTTAACAAACAACATTCAGCCTAATGTGGCAAAGAGACCGTCTGAGTGATCTGAAAAAGGATTTCAGAGAAAAACGACTGCAGCCTCACCAAGTGTAACAGCCAGTCAAGCGTTGATAGCCTTATCAGAACACTCCACAGAGAGCTCACAGCCAAACTTTTCACATCAGTGTGCCGCTTCTGTTGTTTTTATGTTCAGTGAAAAGACAGAAAGCGTGTATACTGTATGTCTGTGTGAAAGAGAGAGGGGGGAGGAGACAGACAGGCAGAAATAGATACTCTATAATGAGTTTCCATAAAGCACTCTCAGTGTGCTATCATTGTCACGATTTTATGAATTCATTATAAAAGAGTGAATAAATGTCACACCTGACGGTAATAGAACAGGATACTGCATTCTCAATGAAAGGCAGAAGAGTAAGGCCATGTCCACATGAAGACGTTGGGATGAAAACGCATCCGTCTTCCCTGGATTCGGTTCAAGAAAATTCACGTCCACATGAATCCATATGTAAATGACTCAACACGGTACTTCATATGCCAGGCCTGTAGAGAAATTAAGGAAACGAGACACTTCCACTTCCTTTCATAACTACTAGCTAGCTAGCTCCTTGTCACTGCACGATCTGAGTCTCAACACGATCTGAGTCGCGTCGAGTTGCGCATGCTCAGATTTAAACAATTTACGGCATAACGACAATAACAGAAGATGGGAACAGCAATAATCGAAGATATAGAAGGTGGAAATCATTTCAAAAACGTTTTAGTTGTCAAATGCTATCTATGATTGTTTGATTGCTAACGTTAGCTCAAAACGCCATTCAAATAACAGCCGTTGTTGTGTTTGATTGCCAACTTGTAGCCAGCAGTGAACCAACTTGGTCATGTAGCTCCATGTTCACTGACTTTTTTTATTTTTTTATTAACTGACGTGAGGGATCATGCCGTGAACATGTGATGTGTTACGCTAAATAATACATTACTGCCATTTCCATCTTCCATATCTTCGATTATTGCTGTTCCCATCTTCCGTTATTGTCGTTATGCCGTAAATTGTTTAAATCTGAGCATGCGCAACTCGACGCGACTCAGATCGTGTTGAGACTCAGATCGTGCAGTGACACTCGTTCTCTTAATACATCCACAGACTAGACTTTAATAACTTTCACCACTGCTCGTTATATAAAGGCCACCGCTAGAAAACGTGTCTTTGTTTACATTCTATCGGACATGATTGCAGCGCGCTAGCTAGCGCGCTAACTTTAGCTCTGCTAGCTAACATCGGCAGTCTAACAAACATCAATGATCCGATGTCTTTTTGATAATCTAGCTTCACGTTTTCCACTTTATAAACAGCATTGCGTCCCTGCTAGAGCAGTCAGCTGGGTTGAAGGCAGTCAGCTGTGAGGCTGAGGTGTGTGGGGATGACATCATCGATACGCACGTATGCGGTTTCGCCGTCCATACAAAGCCAAACGTGAGCCGTTTTTTTTTTTTTTTTTTTTATTCACCCTGGGACCAGGTTTCAAAAAAGTGCGTTTCCCGCCAGTGCGTTGACAGGATTCGTGTGGACAATCGGCCCAAACGATGCAAAAAAAGTGCGTTTGCATCCAAACGCATCTTCATGTGGATGGCCTCTAAGAGAATGAAGAGAAGGGAGAAAAGGAAATTGTAGGGGCTCCTGTGATACTGAGGCTGATAACAAAAGCCATGGCTGGTGTCGTTCATGTGTGCCGTCTTTACCCGGGGACTCTGGGAGATAGTGGGGGTTTACTGGCCATGTCTCTAAACAAAACACGACATTGATTTATGAGTGCGAGTGCAGCAGACACCCCCCCCCCCACACACACACACACCCCTTTGGGCACTGCTTTTTTATATACTTTTTTAAAGTATTATTTATTCCCCAGCTGCCTTCCTCTTAAATACTCTTCGGCCTGCATCATCACAACGAAAACGAACTTCAAAGAGGAGAAATTATTGAATTACTGAAAACCAATCACTCCGCATTTCTGTTTGAACATGAAAGTAATTGGTGTGTTTTTGTAAAAGGATTGATATTGTGAGATTTCTGTTCAACCACAGGGAAGTTTAAACACAAAAGTGGTGAGTAACGTTTTAGCTAGGCGAACAGCAAATAAACAGTAAGGAAGTAATAAATTCTCCCTGGAAGTGCCCATTTATGAAGTCATAGTTATGAGTTGTTGATGCTGTATTACTGTAATACCACTACTGTCATCTTGCTGTGCGGCTGGGTATTATGCCTTTGTCTCATTTATGTACCGTTTTAATGAAGACCAAGGGTGGAGGTCCTGGCTGGCAGCAGGTGAAAGACTGAAGGAAACAGAAACACACCAGTGAATGTACAGTAGGCTGCAGGTGAAAGACTGAGGCGACACTGTAGATGAGTAGAAGCAGGAAAACTGGAGACACAGCACTTTACAGGATTAACACAAAGGTTATCAAAAAAAACTTGCAGGTGATCAGAAAGATTCTGCTTGACAGCCGAGCACAGACATGAAACTTGATGACCTGACAAAGTGAGAGGAGACCAACGCAGAGTCCACATCATAACTTTCAGTTTGGAATTACGAGCAGCAGAGTGGAACAAAAAGATTTCATGTCCACCTCCAAGTTGCAATACCGAGTCTGAGATATCAGAAATTCCAGACACCTATAAGAGTTCCCATTTGTTGAAAAAAGCCACAGAAGTGTCAAACTAGCCCTTTCCAGACAGGACTCTCATTACCAGTGGACCTCATGTGATTTAGAAATGACCTTCCCCCCCACGTCCGTGTTTCGTGCGGCACATTCACACAAGTTAAGTGCAGCCTGTATTTTACTCTATTTTACTGACATTATCCCCCACATATGATGTCAAGGCTCTGTCAAAAGTTACATTACATAAATGCCAACGCAGCCAATACAACCCCAAATCGCAGAGATGCTGATTTGCACGGGACTAATATTGCCACATGACCTCTGTGGTGGAATTTTTACTTATAAATTACAGACATTTGCACAGGATTAAGATTACAGATGACCTCTGTAATTATTACAAATTACTAGAGATCCTCAGGTAATACCAGTCCCATGCAAATAGGGCTTCTGACAAACTTTCACTATTAAAGGAATAGTTAAAGATTTTATAAATATGCTTTTTGCTGCTAGCTAGATGAAAACATCCAACCCTCAGCGATAAGCACATTTCCCAAAATGTCAGACTGAATCGTTACAACTTGCGTAGCAACAAAAGTAATTTAGTATGTTAAAACATTTTTAAACAGACTTGCACTGGGAGAAACCATCTTGGAATAACACTTGAACTCTCACAGGGTGAAATAACAGTAGATTTTCCTGTTGTTCCCATTCTGCTGACCTTGTGTGAATGCAGCATAAGGCTGAAATAAACTGAAGCAATTGGGAGCAGCTGACGAGTAATCAGGACAATGAGAGGCAGCTGGGCTAAGTCAGTCCAAGAGGATTCAGGACCTGTAATGTGATGCAAAGGACTCAGGAATGACAAAAATGACACAACTTTTTCTTTGTTTGACCGCTAGTCTGCTAGTAACGTGTGCATAAAGTCACCATGGAGCAGGACCAAGTTAAAGAAAAACAACTCCTGTTAAGAGGTAGTTTTAGATTAATGATGTATGATTACAGTCTGTAATTTTTATACCCAGCAGTACTTTAAAAAGCTCACTCTGCGATCCATTAAATTAACCAAAGACCTTTTAAATGAGGCAAATCAAAGAGCGAGCGATCAATTAATACAGCTCTGAGAATAGCATCAGCTGAGCTGACACAAAATCCCAAGCTCAGTAAAGAGCAGTGGTCCAGATTAACATGAAAACTTTAAGAAGCAAAAAGAACACAATGGAAACTTTAGGATACTGGAAACGTTATATCTTCTCTGCTAATGAATCTGTGTAATGTTTGGACATTATCCATGTTCGATAATGTCCAGTAGTTGTCTAGTGGGTCTATCTAGATACAATAGCTATAGTGTGTGTATTTTTTAGGAAGCAGTTTTTAATCTTATTTTTTTAAGTATTGTCTAAATGCGTTTTTATTCCAGCACTGGTTCTGTTGATGCTCAGGACTCTGCTCACACAAATACACACCAACATACACACAAATAACAGTTCAAACAGCAGCTTGCTTTACAGCCATTGCATGTGCTGTCTGTGATTTTTGCTCGTTTCATCCTTCTGATCAGGTACAAATAATTCCAAAATGAATGTGAGGTGTTTGAATCTCCTGCTTAATGTTTAAAGAAACTGCTACCTTAGATATGAGGGTAAAAAACCTCAAGCAGCCCGAGTTGTCAGCAATTCTACAATCAGTGCAGACATTATGGAAAATTAGCAAGATCAGAAGAATTAGAAGACAGAGCAAGGTGGATCTAGTCTTTTAATGTTCTGAAAGCTGAAACAATAATTGTGCTTGTGTTTCACATTCTTGCAATTTTCTTTTTTCCTTTTGGTAGAACGCTGAATGCATTCATTACCCCTTCAGTGTAGAGCGGATGTGTTTTAATGAGAATTATCTCTTCATGCAAGGTTTATCACATTTTATTCAAACTTAACAGCAACTGCACTTCTAAAATGGCATCCATTAATATGTGATATTTCAAAGCCACATCCAACAAAGGCTGCTATTATCCAGTCTCTTTTTCTTTTACTTTTTTTCTTTTAGATGGGAGAACTTTGTGCAATTCACAGCAGAAAACAATGGGACAATCGACTGAAAGGTCTGCACAGCTGGAGACAGACAAAGCGGATAAATTGGAAAAAGTCACCGTTGTCACCTCTGTACCTGAGCCCAGTGCTCCACTATTCAGTTTCATTAAAGCTGGGAAATGCTGTCCTTTTCTGTTTCCTTAAAGAAACATGGTGAGGATCATGAAGTGTATATTAAAAAGGAGTCACATCGGAAGCATGAAATGCTATTTTTTTATTTTAGGCTAGATCACAAGTTGAGGACATTGGGCCTCGTTCACCAATAGCTTCCTAAGTTTTTTCTTAAAGGTCCAATATGTAATACTGACAGCTAGTGTTTAAAATAGTTACTGCAGTACAAATTCAAAATACTGGAGAGAGTCGTCTCCCCCGCCCCTCCTCTCCAGACTCGAAGTTCACGTTGGTTGCCAGGCTGAGACCGGACCATCCAACAATGTTGCTAGACGCTTGTCTCACATAACCAGACATTACTCCACAGCACAGCGGAGTAGCTAACGTTAGATGCTGGCTATATTGACAGTCATAAAAGCCCGTGCTCACACGGAGCTCTGTACCCAACTGACACACACTTTTTTGGCTTAGAATTAGCTACAGTAGGAACCGCTAAAAATACAACGAAATTCGCCGTCCTCTTCACACGCCAAACAGACACACTTCCTCAGCTTAGAATTATGATAGGAACCGCTAAAAACACCCCCCCCTCTTGGCTTCAAATAACTCACCGTTGTCGGCTACGGCCGCTGAACAGGCTAAACGGTGTAAACAGCCGCGGCCCGCCTGCCTGGTCCTCCGGTAGCGTTAGCAATTAGCAGGGTTAGCATGGTGGCGTTAGCCAGGACCAGTCGGAATCACTTTACTGGCTGTCTCAGTTGTTTTTGCGAGTAACCAACGCGGCTACTCTAGCTATACAATTCAATGGAAGTAGCTACACGAATGTTGAAATGACACAAAGTGCTCGTCCATAGTAGCTGTGATAAATTAGCCTGAAGCTAATGCTTACCTGTACAGGAGGAAATTAGCCAACTCAGCGTCCTTTTGGGCTGTGAGCTGTCTCCATCTTTCAAATACATCTCCAATATTAACCCGGGGTTTGTTACGTCTCTGGTCAAGCAACTGTTAGAAACATGCTGTTTTTTAATGTCGGGTATAATCTATCTCTGTTGATCCCATTCATTTGTTTGGTGCATTCATGGCTGTACTAACGTTACTGCTGCAGCGCGCTGGTTTACGTGTTTACAGTTATATCTGGCAACCCGGCCTGGCTGTCAAACTGGGCAGTTGATAACAACACACAAACCAAAACATAAACATAAATTCCGTCACAGATCGTAAATTTCAAAAACAAAAAATACTGACTTTATCATTGTTGTCAGAAAAGATAGTATTTCAGCTTAACATGTTTCCTTAATATCTGATGAGGCATTGGTGTCATTTTTGGATTTATTACAGTAAAAATAGTACATATTGGACCTTTAAATTTGTTCTTAAGACAGTTCCTAAGAAAAGTCTACGTCTGATTCATGACGTTTTTTAAACAGCAGAATTGTTCGCAGGTGTGTTCTTAGAATGATAAATCCTAATGCCTTTGTAAATTGAAAGCTCGTGCCCATTGCTCCCATTTAGCATAGGTAAATGACCTGTTAATTCCCATAAAAGGGGCATGAGATGGCAGGGCCGTGTGTACACACTGCGACACAGCACGCAAGAGAAATGTTGAAAAAACGTGGTAAAGCCGCCAGTGAAGGCCTCGATTCCAAAAACAAAGAAAGACTTTAGTAATTCTGAAGTGGACGTACTGCTGCAAGAAGTTAGCGAAAAACAAGACATATTTAGTAGCATCAGCAGTGCATACTAAGCAGAAAATAAAACCGATGCATGGAATGCAATTACTCATGCAGTGAACGCTGTATCCGGAGAAGGGCGCAGAACTGATGAAGTAAAAAAATAAATGGTTTGATCTGAAATCTGAGGCAAAAAAAATATTTCTAAACATAAAAAAATTCAATCTACTGTAATCATAAACAAAAGAATAAAATGTTTTCTACGTTTACTCCTTGTTGTTATTTGCTACATTTGAGAGGTAAAATCATACAACTCAAGAAATCCAAAGTTTTTCCTCCATTTTTAAATGTATTCACCGCCTGGTGGGAATCCAAACACTGTCTCACGTTACCGTTTTCCCATTTTTGTCTACTTATTGACTTGGTATTCATTCATATCACCTCTGTGTCACTTTTTGTGGTGTAATTTACAAGTACGCACTCACCTTCTTGCTCATGGCACTAAAAACAACAGGAAGCAAACAAGTAAAGAGATCTAGGCTGAGGTCGAATAGTCCTTTTTGCTTAGGAAGGTTCCTAACAAAGTGAAATGACCTGGAAGTAGTTAATGGAGAGTCATGATAAGAGCCGTTCGAATTGTCTAAGTAATAAGAAAAGGTGCTTCAATACTTCTATTGTCATCTCCTTTAGCATAGGATACACTGGACCATACTTTACGAAAGGAAAGGCGATAATGCCGTCCCATAATTCCTCATGGGAGCATAATTTAAAGCGACGCATCACCTTTTGGCCATTCATAATCCGAACATTAAAGTGTGCAGAAGTGTGCTAATAATAATAATAATAATAATAATAAATGTACTTTGTATTTTCCTCCCAGGTTGTCCACGTTTATAGAGCCTGCATGAAACAACGTGGTGAGAACGGACGGGGCGAAGTATCCAGATGCGCTTTCTGTAGTCCACCTTTGGAACAGTGTAGTTTTACCAGAGCAGACCCCGACAAAAACATCCCGCCATCACATAATTACGTAGCTGTGTGTAAGTGCAGTCGGATTCTCTAAGCACCGTGGGTGTCTTTCCCTAATTCTTCATGAATTCTCTTTCACATCTTTCCTTGACTTCATGACTTTTTCCATTGGGGTTTAGGAAAAGTGGTTAGTATGGGCATAGGAGGTCATGTTTGACTATTGGACCGCAGCCCTAAACTATGAAACATTTTGGAAAGAGATTCGCCTTTCATTCCCTTCTGTTTTGGGTTAATCTATGCCTTGCCAATTTTAGCTTTATTTAGTCACTTTATGCGTATTTTGTGTGACATGTTGAGCTTAAGGAGTAAAAAGTAATCAACATTAGGTTCTTCCCTTCATGTCATGTAGTTTTGCATGCATATTTATATTGTGGGAGCTGGTGAGGGATGTGCTAATACGAATACATTAGAGAGAAACAGAAGGGTCTTGTACAAATGTGTGCTAAAGCGAGTGTGATATGGGCTGAAATATGTGCCACCAGAATCTGAATCATTTATATTTGAATTGCTAAACTTGAATAATTGCATTGAAAAACTGAATTTCAATGACATCATTTGAAATTGTATTGTTTAATTTGAATCATTGCATTGAAAAACGGAATCTGAATAGTATAATTTGAAATTGAATTTATTCGTTTTGAAACTGAAGTCCAATAAAATTTGATCCTCACTGAAAATTCAACTATATATATATATATATATATATATATATATATATATATATATATATATATATATATATATATATATATATATATATATATATATATATATCTTCACAATTCAGATTCAGTTCTCACAATTCAATTTCAAGTTACTGAGACTGACATCTGGGTAGTTGGAGGATGAAGGAAGAGCAATCGAGCACAGATCGATAGATAGAGTTCAGTGGTGCAGGATGATGCCAGACTGTTGTGCTGCTTACAGATGTTCGAACGAAAGAAATGAAAAAAAAAAAACAGCAAGTTCAGAAGGGTGAAGTTTCCGTTTGGACTCAGATCTGTGAACTGATTATAATAAATATTCTGTGTATTAACACATAGATTAGTCTCTGTTTCGTTTTTTACTGCACATGATGATAAAGCTACACTTTTAAATCACAAACAAAACTAACGTTAATATTTATATAAACGCTCTAAGGAAGGAGACAAATGATCAGATATTAGCATTAGATGATGGGGACTCTATTGATGCATTGCAGTCAGAGATACACTGAACTCTATCGATCGATTTGCGCTCGATTGCTCTTCCTTCATCCTCCAACTACCCGGATGTCAGTCTCAGTAACTTGAAATTGAATTTTGAGAACTGAATCTGAATTTTGAGGACTGAATCTGAATTTTGAGGACTGAATCTGAATTTTGAGGGCTGAATGTGAAGATATATAGAGTTACATTTTCAGTGAGGATCAAATTTTATTGGACTTCAGTTCCAAACAAATAAATTCAATTTCAAATTATACTATTCAGATTCAGTTTTGCAATGCAATGATTCAAATTAGACAGTACAATTTCAAATTATGTGATTCAAATTCAGTTTTTCAATGCAATTATTCAAGTTCAGCAATTCAAATTCAAAATGATTCAAATTCACATAGCACATAGATAAATTTGAATTGCTATGTGTCACCAGAAACTGAATTTGAATCATTTATATTGAATTTGAATTTCAAATTCAATATAAATGATTCAAGTTCAGTTTCTGGTGGCACATATTTCAGCCCATAGTGTGATGTTAAAAGTTTCATGAGAAGGGCTCGTGTATATATCATATTGCTTGAATATTAGATCAGACAAGCAAAAGAAACAACCACTGGGAAAAACTAAACAATCGCAATGTGTCAAAATTAACAAGCTCATCCTATAAACGTAATCACTTGGTTAGGGGTCTTATGGGGCACCGGTAAACACAGTATTCCACTTAGAGACTATTGCAGCAGGTTCAGTGTGTTCTCAGAGTCAGGCTACAGCAGAATCAGTCATTTGAACACAATGCCTATCCACAGCTCTCTGCTGCCAACATTGCTCCGTCATGCAAAGTGGTGCCAACTTCCATGAAGTATTCAAAATCTGTTTGTAAACTGTCAGACTTAGACTATACAGAACCTGGAGGCTCAGTCAGGTAGACTTTTTATAAATGGAAATGAACCAAGGGCTTAAAAAAAGTGCTAAATAATACAAACCGTAATAAAACAAGCATAAATCACCTGTGCCCTTTAGCTTATCAAAAGCTAATTTGTGAAAATGCATTTGCGTGTTTCGGTGCAAGATGAGGAGTCGAATATTCTTTTTTAATAAACAAACAAGATCCATAAGAATATCTGTATCTGTGTTTGAGCTGAGTGGGCACATTTAAAGTGAGCCAGATTATGTATACAGCAGAATACATAGGAGTTTTTTTATGTACCTATTTATGCCACCAGCACCACCTCCTCTTTGCTCGTCTCCTTGTCTCCTTTGCACCTACTCGTATACGAACAGAGCTCTGAGGGTTCACTGAAGATCACATCTGAAAGAGAAGCCACTGGTGCATACGCTCCATGTGTGTGGAGATGTGGCATTTGAAAAAAGACGAGCTTGCGTGTTAAAAAAAAGACGAGGTTGAGGGGGAGGGGGCAGTCGAGCGACAAAAGTACGCCAGCATACCGTGCGCCAACAAAGTGCCTTGCGCCTGCCTGCTGCCTTGTGCGAGGAGGGAGATGCGACCTGTCAGAGAGTGAGGGGGCTGGCTGAATGACTTCACATCACCCTTTCAGCTCCAGCAACTTCCCATTTATATTGTAATGCAAATCCATGGCCTGTCCCAGATGGTGCTTTTCCAGCACTGTGGGTGCATAGAAATATGATTATTTATCCCAAGCACTTCTAAAGTCTTTAATGCACCCTCCTCCGTCTGCTTCCATACCTTCCTTCCACTGGCAACAGTTTAAAGTCTGTGCAGTCTGATGCGTCTCTCCCCAAAGGTAAAAGGAGGTAAAGAATAGACAAGAAATTTGGCGAGAAACAAGGGAGTACCTAAGAGATTAAAGAAAAGCAGAAGGGAAACAAACCTACGTGCATAAGTCAAAGAAAGGGGGATAGAAAAAAAACTCAGGTAGATCATTTTCTTGGCTGAGCTTTAGGCTAAAAGGGAGCAGTGATTATCAGGACTCAAAAGTGCTTTTAATCACCTCTGCTGAGCAAAACATAGTCAGCAAAGCACATATCAGTGCTGAACATCATGTTCCTGACAGCACTAAATAAATTTGCCCATCTCTGCTCATGTGGGATACGGAGACAGCCTTTTTGTTTGCAGCATACATTAAACAGCTCAGAACGCATTTTAAGACGTTATACTATTGGACAGTATTTTGCAGCTGTTTTAAAGATATGACTAAATTATTACAATAGTTAATGGAACTTCAATGAAAAAATATATTACACCTAGCTGAGAATTGTGAATATGCTGGCTTTGCAAATATTTTTTATCCCCCCTAAAATCATTTACAAGTATATTTTCAGACTGTTCAACATGACAGCACTTTGTAGTCATTCTTGATGGGATCATATAAGCAAGGTTATGAGCTAGCTGTGTCCGGTCATATTGTTAGCATTTCTATACTTCCTACACAGTAATTGAAATCAGATCAACCCCTGTGACCTCATTACATGATATGTTCTGACAAGTATTCATATCTCTAAGGTTAGTTGCCTTAACACAAAGTTAGAGTGAAGCAGTGAAAAGAGAATCACAGAATAATGAGGATTACTTCGAGAGGATGGCTAGTGGTAAAAGACTGCAGGTGGTGCAGCAACGTGAAGCCTAAAAATGTTTTCATCACATATCTGAGTCATTTTAAAAACATTTTTGAAATGTTTCAACTGAAAAATTATATATATTTTTCCCTACTGCTTTATCCCAAAATCTTAGGTCAGTTTACCCTATTTGTGTCTCTATCCGTTTGTTCCAAAAAAAAAAAATTCTAATCTACGGAAGCCCTGAAAGGCAAGGTGAAATTGTTAGCCAAAACCTAAGTCGTACGTACAAGAGTTTCTCCTACGTACGAGTTAAACTTCGGTTTTGGTATATATAGTATCTCCTATGTGAAAAACTTTCACCTTGCCTTTCAGGGCTTCCGTAGAATCGCATGTGTATTCGGATTGTAAAGAAGTCTGTGTTGTTAAAAATTGTCTAGTCTGCTTTATTAACTGCATTAACTTGTTTTCTGCTGCCATTTATACTCCTTATACAAATATCGATAAGCTTACATGCCGACAAAATCATATTTTAACCATATACTTCAATTAATGAAATAATAAAATGTGAATTGTATTTTAACCCCACCTTCAAAAAAATAATAAAAAGTGAAACGGTCCAGATGGAAACAAATAGTGAAAATAGAAAAAAATGTATTGGCCCAAATAAACTGAGGGATCAACAAAGTTGCTATTCATACAGCGCTTTATCGAACATTTTACTATCTTTAACCTTTTTTCACAGTCCTTGCACTCACTATAATCTGCATCCCTTCTTATTTCACTGTGCAGTTATACAACAAGAACATAAACAATGTTTCCTCTGTTTCCTGGCTGAACAGTGGAGAGCCTTGTGATTTTGCATGTCCTGCACAAAGTGAAGGAGGTGAGGTCATTTGTGTCCGGAAGCAAATGTGTCTGTCAAATGTTGCTCTGTTCCACATAGAAAGGAATGCAAACTAAATTTCAAATCGGACTGTGCCACATTACTGCAAAAATGCAGATTTCTTTTTTTACACCTGTTCAGGATGCATTATCTGTGCGTATCCGCATACTGTATTCATATTTCTTTCTACCCAAAAAACACATTTTCTAACTCCTATGCATATAGTTTTAGTTTTATGTACTGAGGTTTTCAAATGCTGACATTTCTGCTATGAGCTCAAAATGAGTGAAATAATTTAGTTTTTGCTGCTCAAAGAATTATAAAAACTTATTTGAAAAACTCAACTTTTTAAAAAGCTACACCCTGATTACTGAGGATCATCCAAAAACCTCGCCATCAACAGTTTTCCTTGCAGCTATTTCTTAAGCAAGAAAATATCTGAGAAATCTTCACAGCTAGATCTGTAAGTATGCGTTACTGTTCCCTAACATAATTAAAGCTTTATATTAGCTTTATTTAGGAGAATAAAGCTTTCTGGGGTTCACCTGTTGCCATGTGAACTATACTACAGTATGAGCCGGGTCAACCATTAACAACCCATTATCCAAGTGACAGTACAGTCCAGCCAACATGTTGACACCACAGAGATTGTAATAGTTGCTGTCCATCTGCATGCAGCTGGCTTATTTCAAAATAACAATGCCTTTATTTCTCTCAAGCTTTAGAGCAAATTAGAGGCAATCTAACTTAGAGCAAATGTAAATAGCTTAATGGAGCCATCCTCTGTAATTGCTCCACTCAGTCAAGCATTCATTAAATGCTAGGGAGGTTGGCTACTCACTACCATTTATACATTAAGCTCAACAGATTTTCTCCCTAAACAACTTTCATTTCACTTCAAAATTCTCACCGTTTTATTTCATCTTTCTGCCATCCATCCATCCATTCATAAGCCTTTTGCACTCGACACTCATTTTCACCACTGATCTGTCACTCATTATTTTTGCTTCCTCAGGTCAGCTGGGATGGTGAATAGTAGCTATTCATGGTTCCATTGACTCTTGGTAGAGCTGCAATCATAGAGCAATCCAAACGGGGTTCAGATGCACTACAATATGTCTGAGTGTTCCCAAAGAGAGAACAAAATGAAGAACTTCGGTCAAAAAAGACGGTCACGATAATTTCAACTTGGCAGAATGTGTGGTGAATTTCCTCACTTCTAAAAACACAAGCGATAAAATCCATTTCAGTCTGTTTCTACATATTTGACAATACAAATTGCTGAATAAAACACTCAGAACCGCTTCAGCTGAAAGCTGTCCTGCTGATTACGCCTTTGTTTTTGTCGGGGGTTTTTTACTTTCTAAAGAAATTGCTTGTTTTCGGCAAGAGGCGAGACGAAAACAGACATCTTTATTCAATGATTCGGCCATCAAGAGATTATTGTGTTTGTCCCGTCTGGCCTGTTGTCATTCCACATCACACATTCCAAACAGTTTACCTGCCCACACAAAGAGCAGTAGTTGGCCATAAGCCTGGATGGTCCCCATAGTTTCATGTTGCTCACCATCTGTGCTCAAGGCAAAACCTCACTACGGCCATTATGGTGAAGGGCCAATGAAAGAGATAAGCCTGAGAGGTGACTGGGAGGTTAATGCAGCACCTACTCTGCACATTTAGACAGTAGGACAGACAGAAGAATTATGTTTGTATAAAAGGACAACGGTAGTGGAGTGCGTTGATGTAGCAATTGACCATTTGCTAAACCCCACCCGCCTTAGTTACTGTTGCTATGCCTGTAAAGCTTTCTGTTGTGGCCCTGCACATATATCGTTTACAATTATATCGTTTGCAGATTTACTACAGAAAATTTGCAAGATGGTTGCCTTTTCAACAATGTAGACACAAAGAGAGAAAGGCAATTATGCTGTGAACGGAAAGTTAGAAGGAAAAAAAAGAAGAAAAAAAAAAGATATGGAGCTGCAGATGGCTGAAGATGCAGACAGCAGCATCCTTACCAGCTGATGATCCATAGAAGACATGGAAATAAAAAGGGCCATTGGGGGAGAGCCTTTGTATTATAGTACAATATTATAAATAAAAATGTAATTGAAATGTCATTCGTTCAAATATAACCCTTAGGTGGTTTGAAAGCTTAATGTAGAACATCAGTCTAGGACAAGCAACACAGTCGTGAGATTACATTTTTAATAACCGCTGTGTTTGCAGACGTAATGCTAACCAACCCAAGTTTGGCTGAAGGTGCAGGAGTCCAAACTTCTTCAAACCAAGAAAAGAGCAGGACAGAGTTATTTACTAAACACTAAAACCTTGGTTGCCACACAGTGGATTTTCTTTTTTTAAAAGTAACTTATAACTCCATAATGCAGTTAGCTACTGGCATGCCCCTTGACTTTGGAAATAGTATCGTACAGTAGGAAGCAAGCTAGTTAGCCTGGCATGCCAATGTTAGAGCAGACAAGACACCTGGTTTAATCCATCCTTCACACTTTTGCTGTTGCGTTTTTGGTTGTGGAAAGTCACTTAAAACCTAAATATTTGTCTAATTACAGCCCCATGCACACAGCTTCAACAATGTGAAAGGCCATGCCAAATGACAGTTTCTAGCTATGACTGGACAATCGCTGTTACGAAGAAATTATATTCTACCATCACACACGGAAGTAGTCTGAGAGAAACACTGTATGAGATCAATGACGACAGATTGAGAGAGGCAGCCTGAGGCTGAAGACTTTAACAACTAAATAAATAAAAGATACCAAGGTAACATAATAATCCCCAACAAACCAAACAGTAATCCATAGTATACCAGGTTGACACCTGCAGCTTTTGACCACAGTCGTTTCTTTGTTTTGGGAGGTTTAATCACCTAAAGCCCAAGTAAAGTGAGATCATGGTGTGTCCACTCAACAGGAAGTGCAGCATCACCATCTATAGGCCAGATCTGCAACAACACTCTCCGGAGCCGGAACAACAGCTGCCTTTTACACAGTGCCTGCTCACCCTGTAGTCACACACAGTGCCTACAAACACCACTTTCAGAATCAATTACTCACACACCACAGGTCACAGAACAGTTCATTACTGTTCAATTACCAGTGAATGTTCAATAGCGAGCCCATTACAGGGGAAAAATTTCAACCTCAGTGCCAAGACAACAGGAGAACGAGTATGACATTTTAATGATACTATTAAAGATGAGCAAGAGATGAGTACAAACAAATAAATTAAAGCAGATTATGATGAGCTGTATGAGAGGGGAAAAAAAACGCAAGTTTTGACATTAGTTTAACTAACGATGAAGCTGGCTTCTAATTGTATTGATCCATTGCATCCCATTACCCTGACTTGCCATTTATCTCACCGAGATCCATAAAATCATTATGATCTCTGGTAAATCCATTTTACCAGCACAATTAGGGCTGGGCGATAGGGAGAAAACCAGACATGATATTCTTGACCAAATACCTCGATATCGATATTGTCATATCATGATATTACGATATCCAAAATCTAAGATGATATCTAGTCACGATATCAATATATTGCCCAGCCCTAAGCACAATATTTTAAAACTAAAGAATGAAGGAGAAATTGCACATTATTCTCCACTGATTCATACAGGTAGTTCAGCTGTGCATTTCTGTTGATTGTGCTTCACAGTCTGAAGCGGTAAAAGTTAGCTCTTGCTAATTAGGTCACACTTGACACACCTTTTCACTTCTGGTAAACAACATTTACTCCACCACTTATTCCACATTTGGATTTAAAGGAGATAATGGCTTTAAATAGTTTGATCGGTGGTCTCCATAAAGGCCGATCAGATAGGCCGATCAGATGACGCACTACCACGGATGTATTAAGAGCGCACTACTCCTGAGAACATTTTCAAAATGGCGGCGTCCCTACATTCAGCGGTCTGGCAGTTCTCTCTCTCTCTCTCTGACTCTCTCTCTCTCTCTGATTGTATGAGTTCAGCAATCGATTCGTCTGGTCTTCAAGCAGAAATCAGGAAATAACCAGAGGTATGGATTAACACAACTTTTCAGCCTGTCTGTCACATCTACTGCAGTCAGATTCACTGTGTTCCCTCGGAAAGAATAACTGCACATGGGTAGGACCTTGTAATGATATTTTGAGCATATTTAGAGGCTAAAAACACATTTCATCCATCCATCATCGTCCGCTTATCCGTGGTCGGGTCGCGGGGGGAGCAGCTCCAGCAGGGGACCCCAAACTTCCCTTTCCCGAGCCACATTAACCAGCTCTGACTGGGGGATCCCGAGGCGTTCCCAGGCCAGGTTGGAGATGTAATCCCTCCACCTAGTCCTGGGTCTTCCTCGAGGTCTCCTCCCAGCTGGACGTGCCTGGAACACCTCCCTAGGGAGGCGCCCAGGGGGCATCCTTACCAGATGCCCAAACCACCTCAACTGTCTCCTTTCGACGTGAAGGAGCAGCGGCTCTACTCCGAGCTCCTCACGGATGACTGAGCTTCTCACCCTATCTCTAAGGGAGACGCCAGCCACCCTCCTGAGGAAATCCATTTCGGCCGCTTGTACCCTGGATCTCGTTCTTTCGGTCATGACCCAACCTTCATGACCATAGGTGAGGGTAGGAACGAAAACTGACCGGTAGATCGAGAGCTTTGCCTTCTGGCTCAGCTCTCTTTTTGTCACAACGGTGCGATAAACTGAATGTAATACCGCCCCCGCTGCGCCGATTCTCCGACCAATCTCCCGCTCCATTGTCCCCTCACTCGCAAACAAGACCCCAAGGTACTTAAACTCCTTCACTTGGGGTAAGGACTCATTCCCTACCTGGAGAAGGCACTCCATCGGTTTCCTGCTGAGAACCATGGCCTCAGATTTAGAGGTGCTGATCCTCATCCCAGCTGCTTCATACTCGGCTGCAAACCGATCCAGTGAGTGCTGAAGGTCACAGGCCGATGATGCCATCAGGACCACATCATCTGCAAAGAGCAGCGATGAGATCCCCAGCCCACCGAACTGCAACCCCTCCCTACCACAACTACGCCTCGATATCCTGTCCATAAATACTACGAACAGGATTGGTGACAAAGCGCAGCCCTGGCGGAGGCCAACCCTCACCTGGAACGTGTCTGACTTACTGCCGAGAACCCGGACACAGCTCTCGCTTTGGTTATACAGAGATTGGATGGCCCTGAGAAGGGACCACCTCACCCCATACTCCCGCAGCACCTCCCACAAAGTCTCCCGGGGGACCCGGTCATATGCCTTCTCCAGATCCACAAAACACATGTAGACTGGATGGGCATACTCCCAGGCTCCCTCCAGGATCCTTGCTAGAGTAAAGAGCTGAGCCATTGTTCCACGACCAGGACGGAATCCGCATTGTTCCTCTTCAACCCGAGGTTCGACTATCGGCCGAACCCTCCTTTCCAGCACCTTGGAGTAGACTTTACCAGGAAGGCTGAGAAGTGTGATACCCCTGTAATTGGTACACACATTTAAAACTTAACTGTTTAGGCCTGTTAGGTGCTAAAGCGAGTAGGGGGATAACACGAAATCTGGTTGAAATCGACCGGAATTCTCCTTTAATGTCTCTTCTCTCCCCTTTCAGTAAATTTCTTGATTTATTTTCCCATTTCCCCAGATTCTACAGTTTGCTGACCAAGTGGAAAACCACAGCACTTGCTTCAAGTTTCATCACATGAAATTTGACTAGGTGGCAAGAACATGAAAGAAAGGACTGAATTGACAACAAAAAAACACTTCTGAACTTAACAATCATCCTGCCCTCGATTAGGTAACATGCAAATGTTTTACAACACAGACTGTATTTTTTACAGAAACACAGATCAGTCAATCACAAAATCAATAATTTGTATTTCATGTTTTAGCAACATACTGTATTTTTTTTCTTTTTATGTTTTGCCATTCAACACAACTATCCCTGGCTGTTTTTGTTTGTTTGTGTTTTTGAAGGAAATCACATTTTCTCCAAAAGGTTTTTTTGTTTAAAGGTGCTCTAAGCGATGTCATGCGTTTTTTAGGATACATTTTTTGTCACATACAGCAAACATCTCCTCACTATCTGCCTGTCCCCTAACACACTGTTAAAAAAAACAAAAACAAAAAAACAACAACAACGCGGTCTCTGTAGACAGCCCAGAGGTCCGTTTCAGGTAGGAGGATTAGTGGAAACTCTGAGTTTGTTAAGCCTGAGATGAGGGAAACTCTGAGTTTTCCGTTTCAGAAAGAGAGGTAACTTAACCTCAGAGTCAGTTACTATGGTAACTGAGCCTATGAACCTAACCTGGTCGGGAGCAGGTTTTCTTCAAGAAACCTCGAGTTTCTTGAAGACTCCTCCCCATGGATGTATGAAGAGAATTAACGCTCCTCCCTCTGACACAGCGCTCTTCATTTCCTCATTCATTCATTCAGTCTGTATCAGGCGCATTTCAGCGCAGTTTGTTATATTGGCATGAATAAAATAAAACATTGTTGGTTTATTAACTGTTGGCAGACTTTAAAACATTGTTTTTTCTCAAAACATGACATTTCCTTTTATCGACGATCCGTTGATGAAGACGCTGTATGGCAGGGAGTTAGACATATGTCGGAAGATGATATTGACGCATTTTAATTTCCAGATAACTATCTATTTGAGCGGTATGGTTTTTCTTCCCAGTCTATCAGTTATGTAAGATACATAACCTTATCCGTCCTCATATCACTAACGTCACCCATCGTGGACATGCTCTACATCCCAGCACATTCTTGCATTACAGTTGTCTATACAACCTTGGTGATAATAATAATTTTAATAAAGCGCCGTCAGAAGAGAGTGCTCTGAAACGTTGTATAACTGCTATAAATCATCTCATGCTTTGTGTTTGGGCTTATTTCAACCCTGACAGTCTAAGCTTTCAATAGATGTGCTGCATGACCATATATTTTGAAGATTTAATGCGTCAAATTTATAACAAAGTTTAAGCAGCGTCCACTTTGAGCGTGTGTGTCTACGGGTCAGTGAAAGTAAAGAGTTTAAACATTTGTAGTGTTCCCTGGACACAGACCAGTCAGAGACATTAAAAAGGAGTTCCACAGATTGCAGGTGAATGATGTAAACCCTTTGAAATGAAAGATTATGAATTATAATTCTGTTAATGATGGTGCTGCAGCCTCAGAATGGGATTAGTAGCCTAGGACTTTTTCGCCCGCAGTATTGCACCTACCTGAAATAGATTTGAAGTAATATTAGCTTATGATTAAATATGATATACATTATATTGGAATATAAGCATTTACTCTAGCAGCAATTTTCTTCAGCGCAATTTCTCTCTCTTTGCAGCAGCCGCTGTGTTGCTTTTTTAACGAAATACATGTTCAAACTCGCTGTATGTGCGCATGAGTATGTCCGCCGACCCATTTGTTTGTGGTTGTTGTTACCATGGTGAATCGTATCATGGCTCCATTCATGCTGTCTTCGGTGCACGCGCGTAACCCTGAGTCAACCAACTCGAATCAGCCGTTGTGAAACCAAAAACTCAGAGTTTCCCATCTCAGGATAAATCAACTCAGAGATCAGGCTCAGACTCAGAGTTTGTTGAACCTCCTACCTGAAATTGACCCCAGGATCCACAAATGGCACCACCAAACATAAACAGTGTTCCAGCCAATAACCGACAAGAAGGATTTTGGGGTGGGGGTTAGCACGAGGAAGCACAGAAGGGAGGGAGAGGGGACAGGATGAGGAGGAGGGAGGGGCGAGCTAGCCTCATTTTGTTTGAAAATACTTTGAACGTCAACAAGAAGTGCCGTCACCCAACATCGCTTAGAGCACCTTTAATAAAACATTCTATAAGTAAAACTGTAAAAAGATAAATTAAAAAAAAAATACTCCATTACAAGAGAATGCATTTGAAATCCTACGAATAAAATACAGAAGTATCAGCAACAAAACTTATAGATAGCCGCTGTAACTGATATATTATATATGACAAACTGGGTAACTAGCTAAATATATTTCATACCCTTATCATACCCTAACCCTTTAACACTAAGGGTGAGGGGCAAAGTAGTCCACATTCAAATATAATAAGATAACGAGTTTAAATACAATGTGCCACTGTGTGCGTAACGAGGAAAGCTTGCTGTGTGAAAGGTGTTAAGGAACATGATATGAGCCAAACTGTTTTACAGGGTGACAAGTTCCTCTTTTACAATGTTCAGTCAATTACCACCCTGCTGCCTTAAAAGTAGTTACAGTACTAACACACCAAATGTGTATGAATCCATGGCTGAAAACTCCTGTTTGAGTAGCGTTTGCTAAACCATAGTGCCCAGCTGTTTTAGGTAATTACTTTGCCTTGTTTAACAATAAAACGTTATATTTCCATCTTATTTTTTAAAGATGCATATCTTCTGTAAGAACTATAGATTAGAGCTGGGCAATATATCAATATTATATTGATATTGTGATATGAGACTAGATATCGTCTTAGATTTTGGATATTGTAATATGGCATAAGTGTTGTCTTTTCCTGGTCTTAAAGGCTGCATTACAGTAAAGTGATGTCATTTTCTGAACTTACCAGACTGTTGTAACTGTTCTATTTATCCACTTAGTCATTATATCCACATTACTGATGATGAAATCTCATTGTGTAAATATTTTGTGAAAGTACCAATAGTCAACACTACAATATCGCTGCGGTATCGATATAGAGGTATTTGGTCAAAAATACTGTGATATTTGATTTTCTCCATATCGCCCAGCCCTACTATAAACACCAGCCTTATCTTTTAAGACAGACATATACCCAATCTGCAATTTGCCTCTGAATCAATGCTGACTAATGAAGAGTGGCTAAATGTTCTTTTATCTGTGTGGATGTTTTGATGGAGCTAAATTATCACTTCTACATTAATATGAGCATTGTATTCTTCTGACAGATGCTATTAGCTGCTATTGTTGCAGTGAAGAGAAGGATGACAGATCAGGCTCATGATAACCCTGTTATCAGAGTGATTAATGCAGTCATTATGTAAAAATGATAATGGATTTTATTTGTCATAGCAGAACATACTCAAACAGGTTTATTTGTGAGACATTTTCTCATTAAGATATTTTGCATCAAAAGAGTGAAATAATGTGCACTACAAACATCGTATTTTAGAGAACTGCGGGGGAAAAAAAACACAGCAACATGAATATATTGTCTGAAAGTCATAAATCAAGCAGGAGACAATGAAAGTGTCAAAATGTTGAATTATTTCAGAGAACATTGCATGTTTGATCACGGCTTAGAATCTTCCATGAAAGCACATTTCCTTCTCCAAACACTCCCTGCAGAGCGTGGCCTCACAGTGAAAAATAAGAGAGAAAGAACGACAAGAGAAAGTTGGCATGGCAAGTACCAGCTCCCCTGGCGTCTTTTCCAGCACACAGCCAAGATGGCCATATTGTGTCTCTAAACAAATCGAATGGTTGGCACTGTGACAAGTCCGCCTCTGTGGTGTTCAGATTCACCGAGTCAGCGCGACTGAGCTCCTTCATTCCCAGGTCACCGCATGCAGCAGCCAGCAGGGAGCCTCAGTCGTGTTTACTCAACTGCTGGGTGGCGACTATGTCATTAGTCTTTTTGGCTGCGAGTTGAAAAAAAATAAAACAAGAAGTATTGATTACTTTGTGATAAGTTTTTTATGCAGTCCATCTCAGGTTCATTCCAATTCATTAATTTATATTGTGACTAAAAGGTTCCTGCTGGACTGAGGCTGAGCCTTCTTTATATAATTTGAAGAATGCATGTTTACCCACAAGCCCAAGGGTTTTACTAAACAGATCTCTCTGTAGCTTCACAGCACAGAAAAACCATGTTTTACAGTATGACTTGCACTCACTGAACTCAGCCTTAAAAACGGTTCTCCAACCATTTTATTCTGGCAGTTCATTTTTCAGTGAATAGATTGATTCAGTAATCAATTAAACGGCTAATTGTTTCAGCTAACCCACACACACACAGAGACAGAGACAGAGACAGAGACAGAGACAGAGAGAGAGAGAGAGAGTCTCGAAAGACTCCAGAAACCTTTTTGCCTATGAAACAGAAATGGCTTCTCTCTGGGGCAATGAATGTCTATTTTTACGACAGCGCTGTAAAAGAAACATCTTTGTGACACACACCTACACAAACGGCATGCAGGCACCACATACATACCAAGACACATGCACACAGACAAAAGACTTAACAGCCTCAGTTGCACACATCCATTACCGACTTCCCAACAATAGCCCTTTACAGGCAAATAAAGGGTATTAGT
The DNA here is from genome assembly GCA_023631565.1 of Gymnocephalus cernua. NCBI lineage: Eukaryota > Metazoa > Chordata > Actinopteri > Perciformes > Percidae > Gymnocephalus > Gymnocephalus cernua. Next base: position 6,585,492 of record CM042433.1, on the reverse strand, counting down.
GTTAAGAGCTGTGAAACCTGTCACACCTCCAGTTATGTGTCAGACAGTCAAACTATGAGGAAAAAGAAAAAGAAACATGTCCAATGGAAGATAAAAGAATCAATAAAAGGAGAGAAAGAAAGTGAAAAGAGAGGGAGATTGGCCACTGCTGTGTATACACTCACTGGGATGCAAGCAGGCTAATTGCTCAGAGACCAACATGAGGCACTGTAATGGGAGTGTCAGTAGTTCTGATCGATTGTTAGAAGTTCTCTCTCTCTGTGTGTGTGTGTGTGTGTGTGTGTGTGTGTGTGTGTGTGTGTGTGTGTGTGTGTGTGTGTGTGTGTGTGTGTGTGTGTGTGTGTGTGTGTGTGTGTGTGTGTGTGTGTGTGTGTGTGTGTGTGTGTGTGTGTGTGATATTGGAAGCAGTATTATGATCCTTGTGATCCTAAAAGTAGCAATGACCAGGGCTGGAAAGAGTACTGGAATGATTTACTCAAGCACAAAATGATATTACTTGTGTAATGATGTACTTAGATGAGCGCCTGGTTTGCTCACCTGGTAGAGCGTGCGCCCATATAAGGTTTACATGCAGTTTAGTGTCCCAAATTCCACTATGGCCACGCCAAGCCCCGCCCTACGAAGCAGCTCGATTGTTTGGGGTTAGGCATTTGACATCGAGTGGTTAAGGTTAGGATACCCTGTTGGTCAGGGGATAGGACCTGAACAAATGGGGTTACATTACCTTGCTAGTAGGCACTTTGCAGCCTGTGCACACAATTGAAAATTAGGTAGCCTCTACAACCGCCTTCCTCAGTGAAGCCTCAAAAGTATTAACCAGAATAGAGACGAGACAATTAAACTAAATTGACCAACAATAAATTAAAAAAAAGAGATCTGGACACATCTGCGGTGCAACAATCATTATTGAGCTACATAAATTAAATAATCTGGCAGTACAGTCAACAACAGAATAAAATATCACCAAAACGGACAACACTGCAGCCGCTATCATATAATAATATGACATATTATATAACATAACAAGACAAAGCAACAACAACAACAACAACAAAGCTGCACAATTTTTGCACAAAGTGTAGCGCACACACAAGCAAACAACGTAGACCGTCTCCTCTGCACAGTCAAGTTACAACAATACCTGTGAGTCCCGCGCACTGCGAAGTCCTCCTCAATCAGCTCCAGGTTCAACTCTGCACGTTCCTCATCAAAGCATAACCGCGAAGTTTTAAACAATTTTCAGCTGAATGATGCTCTGTGGTTACCTCAGGCATTATCGTCAAAAACAGCACAAAGGCCTCGCTGAAGGTAAAAGTTTCTCAGTGGACGCAGAACTCACCGCCGGGGTCTTAAGCATTTAGCACGTTTGCTAGCTAGCGTGCACCTGTTGGTGACGCATTATGGTGGTGGGTGTGTTTGATTTCGATCACTAGCGTGCTCCCCGGGTGGTGCATTAAACCGGTGATTAATTAGATGCAGATGCAGCCTCTGCTGTTTTACCTATAGGCTATCTGGGTTAATTAGCAACAACAGGCTACATTTTGTGGAATAAAACATACAATATCCCTCTGAAATGTCCAGGTAATGGAGTAGAAGTAGGCTATAAAGTATGCACAAAATGGAAATACTCAAGTAAAGTATTGCTGTACTTGTAATAGTAATCCGTTACTCTCTTAGATACCATTTTGTGACGAGAAAACTATGTACCAGTGATTATATAATTGATTATATCAGTTAATTGATTATATGTCAATGGAAAGCAGAAAATGTGAGCTGTTAGTGTCATTTGTTAACCAACGTGCAGTAGACAAAAAAGCATAATTTCAACTGCCACAATGAGCAATGAGTATTGGCTATAAAAGATGTGGCATCTAATTCCATTTCACACACAGATCAGTTGTATCATGTGGCAGCTCGCCCTCATTTAAACCATTAATGACTTTCCTGCAGAGAATTCTGCAGAATGGATGTGATTATTTTGTCCTCTTTGTGTGTGTGTGTGTGTGTGTGTGTGTGTGTGTGTGTGTGTGTGTGTGTGTGTGTGTGTGTGTGTGTGTGTGTGTGTGTGTGTGTGTGTGTGTGTGTCGCTGTCCAATTTATTTGCTCACATATCAGTTTGAAGTAAGTGTTTAATTATTGTGCTGTTTGAGCCGCACTGCAGCGATGCTCTGTCAACATTTGTACTGAAATGAACAATGAAAGATTTTGCATATAAAGATCTCATATTGATATTGGCCTCTTCTTTGGTATCCTTTTAGAGAGATTCTAATTGTTATTCATCCTCGTTTACCTCCATCTCATACTCAGATCAGTGGAGGCAGCAGTAAAGAGGATGGGGAGGTGGGGAGTTGGTGGGTGTGATGATGGCAAACAAGTTAAGCTGGGCAAACATGAGGCACATTGTGGGAGCCATTTAGTGTGTCACTGCCTCCCAGTGGTGGCTATAAATGTTGCATGACTTATGCATCTTCCTTCAACCCTCAACTCATTTTTAGTTACTCTGACTCATGTGTACTTCTGTGACTTATAAGATGATTAAATAGGAAGGGTAGTTTTTATAGCCAGTGGAATTTGTCTGAAACCCGTTGCATGTATTCACCAAACTTCTGAGTGAGTCACATCTCCCTCTCTTTTGTCGTGGCTACAGAGCCAATTCAGGACAGTGCAGAATAAGACAGATTAATCACACTACTCACTCTTACTTACAGCAAAGTCTAGAAGGAAACCTTAAAGGCAATTTTAAAGTAATCACATGATAAAGCACACATAGAAATAGCCAATCAGCCCCCGTGGTAGATGAAATATGGTAACGTGCCCTCTAAGGTGCCCTTCCAGTGGGGAAAATATGATGAAGTGCCAATCTTTCCTATTAAGTGTATTTTAATGGATCATCTGCATGCTTTCAGTTAAGATTGGTACATTTTAATGGATAACACTTCCATTGTTTAATGGACCAACTTTCACCTCAATGGAAAATGGATTCAAGTTTAAAACCCCTTAAAATGTACACAATACCATTACAGGTAGCTACACCTTAATTTGTAACTAAAATGACCTGAATTATTCAATTAAGATGCACATTTGAGGTTAATTAATGGATAAATTATTGGATGGGTGTATAAAAGAGGGTTTAATTATTTATCTCCACAGTCAAATATTGTAGTTTCTTGTCTTTTACTTTGAGCTGACCTTACCTTCCCTCATAAGGATTTATTCATGGAGTATCTAAATTATATAAGGTTTTTAAGAGAAATAATCCCATAAAATGGAAGCCACTACTCAACTTTCACCTTCATTTTAACGGGGTAAAAACTTCTTCAAATGTACAAAATAACATTACAGGTCAACTTATTTTACTTTAACTTTTGTCCACATTTGTAGTGTTTGCAGTTTGATAAATAAATAAAGGCCCTGGGACGTATACAGCACACGCTCACAATCATCAGTGTCTTATCTTACAATAAAGAAATCATACAGGAGCTTGTAACAATGGCAATAAAGACTTGGTTTTAAAGCTTTTGATGCATGCTTACTTGCAGCCATCAATTGCTAAATGGCACAGAGTAGACACTTTAAAATGGACCCATTATCTGTGTCACACGAGATGTCTTTTGTCATCTTGAGACCTATGCTATATACGTGGGTATGGGGGGGGGGGGGGCACAATCACACAGAGAAAAGTGACAAAGACATCCTCTGCATGTGAAATACAAACTGTTTATTCACTTTTACAGGGAAAAAAAGGTAATTACAAGACGTGTGAGTTGAATACCTGACAGAACACAATATAGCCTGCGTTAAAACACAACTCAGCGCCACGGGAAACAGAGGAGGGTGCTTTTCGACCGGTGGGATGTGGGTAAGCCCTTGTGAACCATTATGTGCTTGAATGTGGATTTTAAACCCCCCCCCCCCCCCTTTGAAGGCAGGTGTCAACATCATACAGGCTTGTCTTGTAGCACTTTACTTTGATCCATGTCCTTGGGCACAAAAATAATCTCACAAAACCTAAAATTGTTTCCGCAGAAAATAAAATGGCTGCATAAGATGAAGGGATTCTTCTGTCACCAGGGGGAATTTCCGTGGGTCTGTGATATACGCTAATGAAAGAAAAATAGTATACGTGTAGTTTACTTTCACAAATTCCCCATGCAATGTCCTTAATTAATTATGAACCTGCTAAATCACCTGCGCTACCCTAACCCTAACTTGTCTCAAATAAGACCCTCATCATTTGGGACACTCAGTTTTTGGAAAATAACTTGGGACACTAAGTTTAGTTGCAAGTATACCAAGAAAGACCTCCTCTCTCTCTGTTTCAGTTCACTTCAACCAGCATGAATTCTACCTTTTTGGATACGATGAAAAATGCTGCAATGATAATAAACAGTTAACAAAATTGAATTAGCAGCAGGATTATACTCTGATTTCATTGAAACTCAGCCCTTTTAACCCAAACCTCTTATGCAAGGCCGTCCAAATGAGAATAACAAGTGGCCATTGAGCACACTATGCTGTGTGATTTCAAGCCTCTGTGTTGTAAAGGTTTGGGCATATCTGCTGTAATCCATCAATGTTAACTAATTGTGTTCTGGTTTTGTGCCAATACTTTCTGCGTACCACTCAGGCAGTTTGTTTGATAACCGGTTCCTGGAAAATTCATAGTTGAATCGATTCATTGGATGTATTAGAAACAATGTAAGCTAATTTGTATTAGAAATGATAGCTACCGATGTTGATTTAACAGATATTGATTATCTAATGAAATTCTGGAAACAAGGCCAGTCAATGATAAAAGTCTCTGTGGATAATACAGTACAGTAGTGCACTCAGAGGAATCATCCAAAGCCTGAGTTACATCTGTATTTTTCTTTAACTCGCTCTTTGACACAGTAATTCCTGACAGGAGATATGTGGGTCCTTGACCACTGCCAATACAATGGTGTGTTAGACTCCATTACTGGATCCATTCTCAGAGAACAAGTTTATTTTAGTTTTCTTACTGCTAAGGCTGGTCAGAACTATATCTAAAATATCGATAGGCAGCTTTATTTGTAAAGCACATTTCAGCAACAAGGCAATTCAAAGTGCTTTACATAAAACATTAAAGAGCAGTTAAAAAAAACATTTGTTATAAAAACAGCTAAAATCGAATAAGACAGGTATGAAAATACAAGAATAAAAGATACAGTGCAGTGTAAAAATAGCAGCATGAAAATGAAAAGTCTTCAGCCTTGATTTAAAAGAACCTAGAGTTGCAGCAGACCTGCAGTGTCCTGGGAGTTTGTTCCAGATATGTGGTGCATAAAAACAGAACGCTGCTTCTCCATGTTTAGTTCTGACCCTGGGGACAGAAAGCAGACCTTTCCCAGTCGACCTGAATGGTTCTTAATGTAGCAGCAGATCAGACAGAAATGTATTCTGGCCCTAAACCGTTTAGTGCTTTATAAACCAAAAGTTGTCATTTGAAATCAATTATTTAAGAGGCAGGATACTGCCAATACTAAGCCTTGTTTCTAGTATCAATACTAGTGCCATTAGTGGATCACTTTCTGGGCACATGAACACTCTAAGTACATGCACTCTCTGCTTCTCTGCTGCTGTTGAGTGTACGCATGCACGGAGCAATCCTTAGTTCTGAGAGTTTACCATTAAAATGTTGTGTTTTGACATGTATACATACATGCACAATGGTAAAAAAACAAACAGACAATGGTCTGGTCAAATCTGTCAGTGATAATGAAAATGTGTTCAGAATTATGCATTCATCTCAGGAATATGACAGTATTATATGATCAAAAGTAACAGAATCAGAATTGTCCTTCATACAACCATCACAATATTTCTGCTACTTTCCATTCTGTAACATCTATTCCACATCTGTCTGTCCTGGTAGAGCACGTGTCAAACTCAAGCCCCGCGGGCCAAATCCGGCCCCTTGCAAATTTTGATCCGGCCCGCCAAGTCGTGAGCCAAACCAAAAACTTGTTTTCAAACTGCAATCAAGTGACACTCAAAGAATAATTTGGTAGATTTGCTGACTTTGAGACTTAGAAATTCACACAGAATCAGAGAGTTTGCATATTCAGGCTCTAAGATGCTACAGGATGCTGGGAGTCAGCTGTGTGGTAGCTTGCTTTTAAAAAAGGTAATCATTGTTTAGCTTGATTTGCTAAATTCTATGATGAATAAGGAACTATTTTGCTGACTTCTTCAGGGGTTAATGGCGACAAACTGTAAGTGAGAAGACTATGAGACATGCAATACAGTCACAAATATTTAACTTTTCTCTCAAATAAAAGCAAGTCAATAAACTATACATGTCTGGCCCTTGATGTGATTCTCATTTCCCAATGTGGCCCTCAGTGAAGTTGAGTGTGACACTCCAGTGGTAGAGGATCCCTCCGGCTCTTCCTGAGGTTTCTCCCATTTCTTGTTTCCTGTTAAAAGGATTTGTGGGGGAGTTTTTCCATTATCCAAATCATGGGTCTAATGATAGAGGGTGGTGTATGCTGTACAGATTGTAAAGCCCCTTAAGACAAATTTGTGATTTGTGGGCTATATAAATATATTTGACTTGACTTAGCATGTGTGAACTTGTTTGGTAATGACCACCATGGCAAAAACATAATTTCCATAAAAATAATAACATACCGATTCCTATCCATGTTGCTATAATACTGTTCATTGTGTCTGAATTAAATCAACTCACACATTTACAGATGAACACAGCGATGAACATCAGGCAGCTCACTGCTGCTGCATGGACATGTGCTGCCCTCTAGTATTTGGGACTTTCCTTTTCTCACATTTCCTCACAGTGTTATCACCTGTAGAGGGCCACCTTGTCAAAGTTATTGTATCTTACATTCTCTTCCTTTTTCTCTATCATGAGATCATTCAGTATATTTGAAACACTTTGTTAACCTGACTTTGTTAACCTGACTTGTTGCACACAGTGAAGAATGGTTCAGAATTACCGCATGTGATGTGACAATGTAAGGAAGAGAGGAAACATTTCTATCCCCAAGCAGCCAGAGCAGATGGCATTTCATAACCATCACCATTTCAGATTCTATTGCCCTATCAGTTTTACATTTATATGTAAAGTAGCTTACTGTTCCAGCAGATCAACAGATGGCTTGAAATGTATGCTGGGGGGCACTTATGTATAGACTTCATGATTTCTGTTCCTCATTTCAAACCGAAAACAGATTTTAAAAATAGCTATTGGAGGTAATGTGCAGACATTAAGACACATTATGTGATTTTATCTTGTGACAGTAGAGAAGGTGTGATGTTTATTGACTTGATATTTTCTTCTTTTTGTAGTTTATGGACTTTTTATTATTTACTTCATAGCTCAAACAGATAAGAATAATTGGGAGAGTTAGAAGAGGTAAAACAACAAAGGTTCCTGGAGCCCAGGAGTCCATGAATGGAGGAAGATTTTTTTTTTGATGGTGCAGGACATATTTAGATCATATATGCAGGACATATTTAGATCATATATATATATATATATATATATATATATATATATATATATATATATATACACATAAATATATACACATATACACATATATATACACATATATATATATATATACACACATATATATATATACACACATATATATACACATATATATACACACATATATATATATACACACACATACATATATATATATATATATATATATATATATATATATATACACACATACATATATACACACATATATATATATACACACATATATATATATATACACATATACATATATATACACATATACATATATACATATATATACACATATACACACATATACATATGTTGAAGTACACATATACACACATATACATATATATACACATATACACACACACATATATATATATATATATATATATATATATATATATATATATATATATATATATATATATATATATATATATATATATATATATATATATATATATATATATATATACATACATATATACAGTACATAGCCTACAATAGAATTACGGCAACAATCGCTAAACACACTGCAAACTCATGGTCCTCTCTTCACGATTTACAGCCCCCCTCTCTTGATTTAAAATAACTCACCGTTCTCGGCAACGGCCACTAAACAGGCTGCACACTGTAAACAGTCGTGGCCCGCTTGCCTGGTCCTCCGGTAACGTCAGCAGTTAGCAGGGTTAGCATGGCGGTGTTAGCCAGGACCAGTTGGGATCACTTTACTGGCTTTGTCTCAATTATTTTTGCAAGTAACCAACTTGGTTACTCTAGCTATATAATTCAATGTGAGTGGCTGTAGTGCCCTGGGTTTACATTTTAACAGGTATATCTGGCTACTCGGCCTGGCTGTCAAACTGGGCAGTTGATACCAACACACAGGCCAAAACACAAACAGACATTCCGTCAAAGAACGGAAATTTCAAAAGGTAAAACTACTGGCATTAGCATTGTTGTCAGAAAAGATAGTATTTCAACTTAGCATGTTTCCTTAATATCTGATGATGCATTGGGGGCATTTTTGGATTTATTACAGTAAATATATTACATACTTGACCTTTAAAGTATCAAAAGTGAAATTACTCATAAATCAGGGTGTGTTGCAGAGATACTATTATATATTACATTATTATTACTGATGCATTTATGTGTAAGGAGCATATAAATATGTGGCTGAAACAACAGTTCTATATATATTCAATTTTCAACTAGCTTTTGCCTATTTCAACATCCACATCTACAAGTATTTTGAAGTGAATCACCAGATCAAAGCTTACTGGGTTTATCATCTATTGTAAATCAGTTAGTCACTATAATTCCTGCTATAATATCACCAAAAGTAGTATAACTGGCACCCTTATTTCTCTGTGCCACTGTATTACTCCTATTTTCCCACCAAATCTAAAGGGGTTCCACTTTGATTGAAATAAAAACCCTTACACATTAAATGTGTAAGTCTACATGGAAACAACACCTCCCCGGCTGGAAAGTGACAATTTTTCCAGGATTTGGGGAAGTTTATTTGTAACCTGCTACATATCTGTTGTGTGCTACATCCATTACATTAGAATCAGTCATGTAACAATCATAATCTCTTTCTATTATAGTGCATTAATGCTGATCAATGCACAGAAAAGTTATTCTGAACCCCCCATGATAAGTAATAAAAGTAATAAAAGGATTTATTAAATCCACAGAGCTAAGAAGCCACATATCTCATGTGCCTGGTGAAACATAGTTAAGGCCTTTTTGATATAAAAGTAAAATGACATCTTCTAGCTATGGCATGAAATGTGTTGGATTTTGTCTGAAGCAGGAGGAGCAGGGTCCACTGACGATCATTCATATACCTTCACTAAACAGTTATACAGTCATTAATAAGCACTATATCGAAAATACTTAAAACTGTAAATTAAAAGCCCAACTGTTTACATCTGCACTCATGCATTCACATTATGTGCTATACATTCTCTTTAGCATGCACTGCACTTTTGCTTACATGCAAGGAACACAGCAGAATCACTAACATAAATAATGTCATGGTAAAAGAGGATAAGAAATCTCATTCTTACTTAACAAATTCAAATCTTAAATAGGCACAACAGACAACGTATTTGTTTAACAGAATCAGTGGATTCTGACATGCACAAGGTGTAACACAAAATACATGTGTGTCATTGGAAATACTGTTTACAGTCTGTGCAAACACTCTCTTTCACTATAGTGCTCTTTAGACCGACTTTCTCCTTGAACGAGTGAACTCACGGAAGCTATTCCCAGGTGAGAGCGTGCTTCCTGGGGAAGAGAGTCCAGTGTTGTCCCTGGAACCTGGCGAGCAGCCCTGGATCCTATAAGAGACTGAGTTGTAGTAAACAGAATTGACATGGCAGCCGTGCTGTTCACTGCGAGACATGAGAGGACTTTCACAAATCCCCAAACGGTAGCAGACACATGAGCAGAGGGAGCTGAGGCTTGATTCTGGCCTGCGTCTGCCTGCCTTGATCTGAAAATGCAGCCTGTGTCTGCAGGGGCTTCTTTGTCTCAGCTGATCCTCCGTTGGGGAAGCAATGAGGTTGGTGCGGCTGGTTCCTTCCTCCATCGGGAGCAAGAGTGTACTGTGGCTGCGACTGTGCACCACATTGCTCCTGTTCCTCTCTCTGTGGCTGCCTCTGCTCTGTTCCCCTACAACATGGAGACCCAGAGACCCATCCAGCAGGCCTCTGTCCCTCTTCAGCGACGCCCTCTCTTGAGCATCTCTCCGCTCATCCTCAGTGTTCATGGTGAGGAAGCGAAGCACCACCAAGTTCAGGAAGGCCCCAATAACAGTTAGCCCCACCAGGATATAGATGAAGCTGAATGCCACGTAGGGTGTTTTCTCCTGGAGGTCGTCCGTTTTCTGTAGGGCCACAAAGTCCCCAAAGCCAATAGTGGTGAGTGTGATGAAGCAGTAGTAGTAAGCGTGGAAGAAGCTCCATCCCTCAAAGTGGGAGAAGGCTGCAGCCCCAACACACAGTGTTCCAATGCAGGACAGGAAGCCCACCAGGACCATGTTCTCCATAGACACCTCAGTGCATCGACATCCCAGGCACTGCTTCACCTTATGTAGGAGATAGCGGACAAACGTGTTCATCCTTTCTCCGAGACTCTGGAACATGACCAAAGTGAGAGGAATTCCCAGCACAGCGTAGAACATGCAGAAGACCTTTCCTGCATCTGTGCCTGGTGCTGCATGTCCATAACCTTAGTGCAGAGAGATTGAAATGAGAGGAACACTGTGACGCATACTGTAGCAACGCTTGCATGGATCAATTGTCTTTTTTTAATTTGTCTGGAATCAAAACAAGCTTTAAATGTTGCTATGATGTAGAACAATATGTTTTTAAATTCCCCACTGTACAATACAATAGCAACACAGTAAAACAGTATCCCTCAGCTCTAAAGATAGAAGCATTACATCAACTTACCAATGGTGGTGATGACTGTTATGGCAAAGTAAAAAGAGCCAGCAAATTTCCACTGTCTCCCGGCGCGATGGGGCTCAGCTTGCAGCACCACTCGTTCGATTTCGCGGTAGTCGTCCTCGGAGAAGCGATACTTCTTCTTCATTTCGTTGCGCTTCTGCTCCAAGACGCGTCTGCGGGAGTTCTCCGACTCGGACTCCAGCGTGTCAAACACCGCGGCGCCGACCAGCAAGTAGGAGAACATACAGAGGATGAGCGACAGGGTCCGGATGTTTTGCTTCTTCATCCTCGCTGTCGGCGTGAAAGTCGGGAGCAGATAGGCACAGTTACAGGTGGTAGGCTACTGCTCCTCAGGGAAGACTTTACATTGGTGTTGCAGCCTGTTGCCTGAAATGTGTAGCGGGAGAGGCGTGTAGGAAGAAAAAAAATCCAGATTTCTTGTTTATGTAAAAACGCGCATATCCTGCTGTGCGCATTGAGAGCGCCGTCAATCTGTTTAAGAAAGTGGCCTCAGCTTGCCTCTTCGCATGCGCCAACCAGTCCAAAATAAATAATTTTTAAAAAGCTGTGTGTAATGTAATGTATGAATAAGACACACAGTAGGCTAAGCTTTACCACCAATGTTCAATGTCTTATCAACGCTGTGTGCAACAAGTAAACTCCCGTCTCGACCCGGCAGATACCAATCTAACATTAGGAGGGGGGTTCAGCACCATGGACAGTAACCAGCGGGGTTTCACATTAGAACTGGCCTTAACACTGTGCATCCAAGGTGGAGACACCCAGAGGCTGAGATACACGGACAACCGGCTTCAGGTAGTAGCACACACATTAGAAAGCTAACCTAAAATATGTAAATTCTCGTGTACAGAGCTTAAGTAACCAATGCCCATGAAACATGTTAAAAACTAAATACAATTGATTTGTTAGTGTTTATTTGCACTGGTTACAAAACACGAAAACATCTAAAATAAGGAAATAAAACAATGAAAACTAAATGATCATTACATGTGATGAATTATAATCATTGCACAGCTTCAAAATAATAACAAAATAATAAAGTAGGCTTATTGTCAAGTTATCAAGTGAAAAATGAAGAAAAGCAAGTAAAGATTTTAAATAAAATAGGAAGAATAACATGAAGACAAAACACTAAAATAGAGATAAAATAAGATTACCAATATACTGTCCCAATATACATATAAATTCACAACTTTAAATATACCTATGCATATTCATGCATATGTTGACAGGTTCAAATTATAAGAAAGCCAATCAATAAAAATGGGCAACTAAAAAAAAAGACATTGTTCTGTTTCTTCAAATTATAACTTCAACGTTGTCCATTTTGAAAATATGTTGACTTCAGGTTCATGGATATACGTGTGTGTGTGTGTGTGTGTGTGTGTGTGTGTGTGTGTGTGTGTGTGTGTGTGTGTGTGTGTGTGTGTGTGTGTGTGTGTGTGTGTGTGTGTGTGTGTGTGTGTGTGTGAGGGGGGGGGGTTGCTACTGCACATTAGAGAACTGATGCATGCTGGTACAGTGGTTAAATAAACGACATTGCTACATGCTTCTGGAAACCTACTGTAGGTGATGTCGTTTTCTATGGTTACTTATACTAGAAGCACAGACTTGAACTGTCAGTGAGGTTGAAGCTAATATGTTAAGTGTAATGATCCAGGCCCTCTTTCTGTGAATTATGTTGTCACTGCATCACAACATCAAGTGACATTATTCAGGCTGCCTTTTTCTGGTCAAACATGGAAAGAAAAGAAACAGCAAACAGTTGTATCAGATAAAACTAAATAGAAGCATCATCCTTATGTCACAGTAGGCATTATATTAGAAGCACCAGCAGGGTACTGCAGGTGGCTTACTCTTTGTTCCTCTTAAACAGAGCAACCTGCTCTCAGCGGACCTGTTTTTGTGTTAAGTGGCTAAATCAGCACACTTGCATCCCTGTTGTGATTCAAACCAGCTCTCCATAAATCAATTACATCGCAGCTGATAAGAGAGGAACCTAAAGCCCTAACAGCCACCTATCAATCCACACAGCTTGTATTCACATCCTTTTCAAAGCCCAAGGACCTGGAACAAAATGAGGAGGAGGCCCATCAATTCTCATCAGGCCTGGGTTTAAGGATAAGTATTTAGACTCAAAGAGAGGCTTCGTTGATTTTGTTTTTGCTCTCTCTGTTCTCTGCTCTCTGTTACATTTCATTATCACACACATTATTACCATGTCATTTACAAGGAACAATTAAAACAACTGATTATGGAAATGCCATCCACTGGAGTTAAAATACAAAACAGTCTCTCATGGACTACTTATATTACAGATATTTCTTAAAGAGTGATGAAAAAAGCAGGAATGGGTTGAATTGCAAAGTTTTTATCTGAAGACATTCTTAAGGTAAGGTGAGGAGACTGCAGATTACATTAAACAAGGCAGCTATACAATAAGTTTAATGAGCCAGTTTGTATTAATAAACAAAGATATAATAATTATGTAAACCTAGTCTGGCTGCGTTTGTAGCAGATTTGCCAGGAATTTTGAGAGTTTAGGACTAGTTTACTACTCTACCTCTCCCCTTGTAAGTATGATGAGCTTCCTGCTTCTTGTAGTTTATCCCTGCAGAATCCCGGTGGAGTCGAGGGTCAGCTATTTGTAAAAGTCATCACTAGGTTTGTGTGTAAAGTCCTTCCAAAGTTGTTAGACTACTAGCTACTTTCAATCTGATTTACTAAACCAATGCTAGCTTAATGTATAAATTGGTTGCTAGGAAACATATGTAGTGCTGTCCAATTAGCAAGCAATCAACTATGTAAACAGTGTGTTACTGTAGCATCACGAGCTGTTACATACTGTAACTTCCCAAAAATAACAGTTTTAGGTGGCCAGACCATACATTAAAATCAACTGCCATTTCTTTGTGAATGTAAATTGACTTTGTTTTATTTCCATATTTCTTTTTTGTTGTTCTTATTATTCATCTAACACAAAGGAAATGAAGATTTAGAACTTTCATTTGAGCAACATTAGTCTTTGGTGGCTAATTTCTTCGGAAAGAAATAAACCTTCCAGTTGTAATTTCTCAAATCACATCAAAGTGCAAATTGTGTTTTGCTTCTGTTCTATTTGGTACATAATAGAGAAAATCTATATCAATAGTGTGCAATTAATTTTTTGTTATCCATCCATCCATCCATCCATCGTCGTCCGCTTATCCGTGGTCGGGTCGCGGGGGGAGCAGCTCCAGCAGGGGACCCCAAACTTCCCTTTCCCGAGCCACATTAACCAGCTCTGACTGGGGGATCCCGAGGCGTTCCCAGGCCAGGTTGGAGATGTAATCCCTCCACCTAGTCCTGGGTCTTCCCCGAGGCCTCCTCCCAGCTGGACGTGCCTGGAACACCTCCCTAGGGAGGCGCCCAGGGGGCATCCTTACCAGATGCCCGAACCACCTCAACTGGCTCCTTTCGACGTGAAGGAGCAGCGGCTCTACTCCGAGCTCCTCACGGATGACTGAGCTTCTCACCCTATCTCTAAGGGAGACGCCAGCCACCCTCCTGAGGAAACCCATTTCGGCCGCTTGTACCCTGGATCTCGTTCTTTCGGTCATGACCCAACCTTCATGACCATAGGTGAGGGTAGGAACGAAAACTGACCGGTAGATCGAGAGCTTTGCCTTCCGGCTCAGCTCTCTTTTCGTCACAACGGTGCGATAAACTGAATGTAATACCGCCCACGCTGCGCCGATTCTCCGACCAATCTCCCGCTCCATTGTCCCCTCACTCGCGAACAAGACCCCAAGGTACTTAAACTCCTTCACTTGGGGTAAGGACTCATTCCCTACCTGGAGAAGGTACTCCATCGGTTTCCTGCTGAGAACCATGGCCTCAGATTTAGAGGTGCTGATCCTCATCCCAGCCGCTTCACACTCGGCTGCAAACCGATCCAGTGAGTGCTGAAGGTCACAGGCCGATGATGCCATCAGGACCACATCATCTGCAAAGAGCAGCGATGAGATCCCGAGCCCACCGAACTGCAACCCCTCCCTACCACGACTACGCCTCGATATCCTGTCCATAAATACTACGAACAGGATTGGTGACAAAGCGCAGCCCTGACGGAGGCCAACCCTCACCTGGAACATGTCCAACTTACTGCCGAGAACCCGGACACAGCTCTCGCTTTGGTCATACAGAGATTGGATGGCCCTGAGAAGGGACCCCCTCACCCCATACTCCCGCAGCACCTCCCACAAAGTCTCCCGGGGGACCCGGTCATATGCCTTCTCCAGATCCACAAAACACATGTAGACTGGATGGGCATACTCCCAGGCTCCCTCCAGGATCCTTGCTAGAGTAAAGAGCTGATCCGTTGTTCCACGACCCGGACGGAATCCGCATTGTTCCTCTTCAACCTGAGGTTCGACTATCGGCCGAACCCTCCTTTCCAGCACCTTGGAGTAGACTTTACCAGGGAGGCTGAGAAGTGTGATACCCCTGTAATTGGTACACACCCTCTGGTCCCCCTTTTTGAAGAGGGGAACCACCACCCCGGTCTGCCACTCCTTTGGCACTGTCCCAGACTTCCACGCAATGTTGAGTAGGCGTGTCAACCAAGACAGCCCCTCCACACCCAGAGCTTTCAACATTTCTGGACGGATCTCATCAATCCCTGGGGCTTTGCCACTGTGGAGTTGTTTGACTACCTCAGTGACCTCCACCAGGGAAATTGACGACAATCCCCCGTCATCCTCCAGCTCTGCCTCTAACAAAGAGCGCGCATCAGCTGGATTTAGGAGTTCCTCAAAGTGCTCCTTCCACCGCCCTATTACCTCCTCAGTTGAGGTCAACAACGTCCCATCCTTACTGTACACAGCTTGGATGGTTCCCCGCTTCCCCCTTCTGAGGTGGCGGACGGTTTTCCAGAAGCGCCTTGGTGCCGACCGAAAGTCCTTCTCCATGTCTTCTCCGAACTTCTCCCACACCCGCTGCTTTGCCTCTTTCACGGCAGAGGCTGCAGTCCTTCGGGCCCGTCGGTACCTTGCAACTGCCTCCGGAGTCCTCTGGGATAACATATCCCGGAAAGACTCCTTCTTCAGTCGGACGGCTTCCCTGACCACCGGTGTCCACCACGGTGTTCGAGGGTTACCGCCCCTTGAGGCAATTTTTTGTTAGGCAATCAAATACACTGCTAAAATGCTGTGGAAGTATTTGCGGATAAAGCAAACAGATGAAAGAAAACAAGGGTCTTTTCTGTTCAATACATTGCAGGAATATAAAGTATAATAAAATAAAAAGATAATTTGTGCTCATGTTTATTGATTATATGAAACATGTATACAGACAGGAACAAACTTCACAGGACATATATGACTGACAAACATATCCCCCAAACTCTTACAGACTCAGATATTACCAGTCACCAAATAACTTGGTCTCCCTGGTATACTGTATAAAGTAGACAGGCCTCTGGGTGTTCAACCACAGCATCAACTAACCAGATCTGAAGGGATAATCCTCACTCTTGCTTGTCCAATTTTGCACTTACCTGGTATGTAGTTGAAGGCAACTACTTTTCTGCCCTGACAGGTAAAATATTTTAGTCAGTCTTCCGTCATGCTTCTTATAGTGCAAGTATTTCTGAATAGATTCAATTTACATCCAGAAAACATGCAGTGTTTGTCCAACTTGTCACCACTTTTGCAAGCTGCAGTACTTGTTTAAATGTGGGCATGAATGTAAATTCATCAACATATTTTGATTGCTATTCTGTATTGGAATTTACTCAGTAATATTTGCAATACTTGCATGCAAAAATACAAGTAACTGTGATTCTCTGCACATTCTCTGTTTCTATCACAAACCATTATAAATATAAATACAATTGAAAGTTCGTTTTTGACCTTGGTAACAGTAGTTGTTAAAACAATTGGCTTAAAGTTTAATTTTTGGCAATGTATTTACGTTACTGCTGGTACATAAAGGCACTGTAGTATACTGTATCATTCCTGTATCCACGACGTTCCACTTCCTGGATTGCTCCGGTTCCGCCGGAAATTCCACCGGACGTCTTTAATTTCGGCCACATGCTCGTTACCTTCTGCTTTCTTTGTGTTGGAATTCTAAACTCCGGTTGATTTATGACTGAGGACTGTGTTTAACTGCTCCTCAGATCTCTGCAGGGTAAATCCAGACAGCTAGCTAGACTATCTGTCCAATCTGAGTTTTCTGTTGCACGACTAAAACAACTTTTGAACGTACACACGTTCCACCAAAGCAAGTTCCTTCCCGAGGCTATTTTGCAGTGGTACCGTTGCTCCGTCCGGCGCTTAGTGCCACTCATGACGATTGTGATTGGTTTAAAGAAATCCCAATAAACCAGAGCACGTTTTTCTCCCATCCCGGAATGAGTGTGGACTAGCCAGACTCTCCTCCGCAGCGCTGTGGAGGAAGGTCTGGCAATGCGAGACTATGTTCAATGAAGTCCAAGTTTATGTTGAGTATCAGTATCCTTCAATCATTTCTGCATACATGCTCATAATTTACATATTTAATGGTACATATAAAGGAATGCCATGATTAACAGAAAAAAATGAAAGAAGCATATAATCAGTAATTCAAAGATTTCAATTATTTTATAGGATTGGGATACAGCACATAAACCCACTCTCTCTGAAAATGCAGATTCAAATTCTGATATATGTTCTAAATCGTCAAATCCTTGAGTCAAAGGAAGCCAGCAGATCAGTATCTCAATAAAAGCCCTTGTGAAAGCCATTGCAGTTAGAATCACAGTTGTCCATATGTTTGTCTTCAGGTCCTCGTCCTTTTTTCACTGACTGCTCTGACAACAGGTTTGTCTAAACACAAATCCTCTGTCTGTATCAAGCTGCTATCCTTTCCAAAGCACAGCTGCTGTTCACTGCCAAAGACCACCTTTCAATTCTAAAAGTTTGGCTTTGGAGATTAATTTCTATAAGCCGTCCTCCAGGATTTTGCCAGATTTGCATTTCTTTCCCCTGCAGAATTGGCAGATGGGTTTTATTTAGTAGAGAAATGTGCCTTCAGGCACAAGGTCCCCTTTTCTCCGCATGATGCTATGCTTATCTTTGAAAACGTGTTTGTACCACCTGCGTATTCTGAGCATCACACTGAGATAAAAAAATGTTTTTTGTGGACACCGATTCCTGTGACAAAATGAGAATGAAAAATGAAATAGGAATGATAGGATTATTTTCCGGATGAGATGTAAAGAGCACCAAGAAACGGAAAAATATATTTTTTGGTTCTAAAACCCCCCCACCATATTTCAATATTACTGTTCAGAATCAAGCCTGGGACAATTTGGTTATATGGCATGCGCCAGGGCCACCATGTGTCTTGCTCGTGCCCAGGACAAGATGATCTTCAAAGCCCCTGTTGGGCCCTGACCCAGGGCCCGAGACATCTGTCCTGTTCCCCCCGTCGGCAACCCTAACACGTGCTGTAACCACTCGGCTACCAAGGCCCTCCAGTGATTTGATTTTTAAATAGCTCATTTGCTAATCTTCCAAGAGTCCACATTTAAAAAATAAGCATCCAATAATTCTTCCACAATTCAACACATAATTTTATAATTATATTAAATATTTGTGTATCATATACACAAATGCATACATACAACCTATACAGACATTGGCACATATACTACATACATATTCATCTACAGATGCTCACATACAACACCAATACTCCACAAACCTACTGACAATGCAATACAGTTGTGAGATAACTACATTTGAATTTTAAGATCTTGCAATCAACAATCCAACTACCATACCATTCAGAATAAGTGAGTTCGGAAAATGAAAGTTTGCCTCCCATTATATTTTTAGTAGTAGGCTAAATAATACATTTTATCTCTTATTCTTATGTTAACTTGATGTTCATCATGCACCAACAGTTTGTCCTTAACTAATCGCTCCATCTGTGTCTGTATCTGCATTGAACTCACTGAGAACAAGGCAACGGGGAAATTTATTTTTATAAAGCAGAGGCACTAAATAGTGACAGCAAATACTGGATGCCTGCAGAGCTCGCTGGTTTCCACAGTAACTAAGACCAAAAATAGAAACCCACACCAGCGGACATTCAACATTGAATCCCCCTGTGATAATCTAGATTCTATTTATATCTTCTAATGATGAAATACTCCCTTGTATAAATGCATCTGTCTAATTACTGTCAAAGGACATCTTGGTCAAATTATATGTTCATACCCCTGAATCCTCCTTTGTGCTGCTGGCCCTTACAGTATGAAAACTGAATCCAAGTTATGATACATTAATGCTGAAGATATTACACAACACTTCAAATGAGAACCTTAGACTGGATTACTAGATACATTGGACTGTGTTTGGACTGTATAGTGTGTGAGAGAGGGAGAATATTGTGTTCATTTTCATAGTCTTCTATATTATATATACGTATATAGTCAAGATGTCTTATTAAGATGTCTTAAAATGTAATGTATTCTATTATTGTTTTGTTTTTCCTTCATATTGCTTAATAACTTTTGTTTTCATATTTGTGTTTCATATTTGCCATACAAATAGATTTATATAATTAATATAAATCATCCTAATGGGTTACTGTTCATATTACTATGTATTGTGTTTTGTCCGAATATTTCTATTTCTAATTCTATTTCAAATTCTATGTTGAAGCTTTGGCAACACTGTTATTGAAACTTTCATTCCAGTAAAGCCCCTTTGAATTAGAGAGAGGGAGAGAGAGAGAGAGAGAGAGAGAGAGAGAGATTGTGTATGAATGGCTGCAGTGTTTCTAAAGGCCTTAACATAGAATTACTGTCTTATGTTAATGACGTGCAGTCAGACGGCGAATGTGCTTAAAAACATTCTTGTGTCACAGTGTTTACTTGTGGTACCACGTTCAAATTGTGCAGTATTGAGTAAAATGTGGGTCATAGTTGTCCCTTTTGGACTCACTCAACAAAAATAACCAATATTTATTAATCTGGGCATAAATGTGGGGTATTAATTTATATAGTTTGGGCATTTTAAATGTAACTTTCCCAGCGCATGTATTTTTCCAACTCTGCCATTCTTTATCACTGATAAATTAAATAAATCTAGCTGTGCAAGTGATTGATGGAATAATCAATTAATTTTTAAAGCTAATATACAAACATTCTCTTTTTCAGCTTCTTCAGTGAAATTATTTGCTGCTTTACTATGTCTTATGTGATCATAAAATGACTCATTTTGAGTCATTTTATGTTTTGGTCCAACAAAACAATAAATTGTAAGACATCACCTTGGGCCTCAGAAAATATGATTATTTTATACTTACCTGTACCTTTACCTTTAATTCAAAGAATTGTAAGTTGCAGTACTGATAACAACTTTGATTCATCATGAACCCCAGACAATTAATAACCTGTCTCCCTGGGGAGATAAGGGCAGCAAACTGTTTCTTCTTTTGGATCTGTTTAAAATACCATTTTTAAACATTTGTTTTTAGGTGATTATTTTGTTGTCTTCACTTATTTACTATCGAATTGTGTTTTAATTGTATTACTACAACATGGCTTTTGCACATGTACAAAATAAAACAGTATCATAGATGCAAAAATATGACTACAGATATGTAACTACAATGACTACAATGAATTTCTGACTAATATTTAGGACAGACAATTTATTTATCGCCAGGGGGAAATTTGCTTTATGTAGTGTTATCATTATTATTATTTTATATTATTAGTTTATGCGTTTTCAATACATCTATCATAGCATTACTGTTGTTTTCGTTATATAACAGTCAAGTGAAATAACCTA
This sequence comes from Gymnocephalus cernua, assembly GCA_023631565.1. Taxonomy (NCBI): domain Eukaryota; kingdom Metazoa; phylum Chordata; class Actinopteri; order Perciformes; family Percidae; genus Gymnocephalus; species Gymnocephalus cernua. The sequence continues at coordinate 6,564,646 of CM042433.1, read as the reverse complement.
AGATAGGCTGCCTGACTCATATCAGCTGGTTTGCAGTTTTTATTACCAACAACCAACACAGCAATTGTGCTGCCTTCATGATGTGTCGGAAAATAGAATGTTTATTGGAAAGCACATAAACAACCTCATTAAATACCAACTAACGCCGCTATCGAGTGAAATGTATATGATAACAGTTGCCATGAGATCATGTTTTAGCCAAAAAAATAAAAATGAATAGCTTCCTGAGGTCAACTGATGATGAACTCCATCAGCATTAATAACGCGTGTAGGCCTACCTTCCTTTTATCCTTATCTTAAACCGTAACGTTAGCTACATGGTGATCCCTTGAGGCAGCAACTCGACATTATTGTTGTAGGGTGCTTTTTTACTCTTTAATAGACAAAACTTATGTTTTTAAAGGCTAACTTCGTTTCCGATTAGGTAATTTCAACCGCAATTCCTACTTAGAGTGGGAGCACTTAAAGGCAACATCAGTACTGCAGCCGCCAACGGTGCTGCTGTCTGACTGGAAAGACGGATGGTCAGGGCCGTCACAGTCTAACCTGAACATGCAAGTGTAACTTGATTCATGCCCGTTTATAGTGCTAAACCAGGTTATACGTTTATTTAGCCTTAGCTAGTCAAGTAACGTTTTCTTTAATCATGGAGGACGACTGTGTTTGTGAGTACGACTCGACCTGGGACACAGAGAGTGATGGAGACGACCCGGCCGGAGAGAGCCAACCCCGTCGGTCATGTCAAGACAAAAACAAATCTGGCTGGACTCTAAATGTACGCGTTTAAATACTATTCAATCAAACCATAACGTAATCTAAATAATGTCATGGCGTTGAATATGTTGACTTGTAACTCATGGCTGAAAGCTAATGGTAGCTTTAACGTTATGCCTCTGCTGCAGGCTTGCTAACTAGCCCAGCTAGCCGCTTACGTTAGCCTACTTTGAGGGGTTATGTCGCTGTCGTTACGTTTAAATATGTATGTTGGGCTGCTTACAGTGATTACTATGCAGTGCGTGTGTCTAATTTAAAGTTAAATGACCATTTTACATTTAGTGGTTATAAGCCCTTTTACAGAGTAGGAAATGGATTAGTTTGGCCTTACATATGTCAACTTGTAACGTGACGTTATAGCGTTATTTTATTTTATAGCTTTTTACTGTCATTAGACACATAACAGGGTACAGGGACTACATAGCTGTTTTAAACACGGATGCATCAAATCTGAATAATAATCTTAAACCCCCACACAGTGTATATAACAGACAGACGTTAGATGCAGGTTAACTTCACTTTCACTTTTATTTGCAGTGGCATCATACGCCCAGAAACATGAGGGCAGCAAAGGACATGCAGAACTACAGAAGAGGATATCCAGTAAGTAACAGCAAAGTAGTATAACCAAATACATCTCTTCAGCACAACTAAGAGAGGTTAAAGTATTTTTTTTTCTCCTATTTTTACAGAATCTTACAGATGACGAATGCTCAGAAGACAAAATGAACAATTTGCAGTTTTATCTCAATAAATTTCCCTCTGCTCCTGATGGTAACATTTTTAGATATTCTTGCAATATAGTGTCAGTGTTTGGGAAGGTCTGTGTGCAGTGACTCAATGCTTTCTTTATCATTTGGCACAGATGTTTACATTGAATCATTTCTTAAGGAATGGAAAAATGACTACAAAAGACTGGAGAGAGTTCACTCATACATTCAGTGGTATGTATTGTTTACGACTTGTGGGGTATGTTTTGCCGGTGTTCAGTCTGAGGTTACAAAGCTAATGTCATCTTGTTCTGGTGACCTTGCAGTCGGAAGCATGTTACACACATTTGTTTTTTTTAGCAAGGAGTGTTCTGCTAAAACAAAAAGAAATGCGAGGTCTGCTTGTCATGATTAGCAAAACACTTGCTCCCAAAAGTTTTATAATGCTAATGTCTGCTGCAACATTGCCTGTTACAGGTAGGGTGGGGTAAATGAAAAGCTCAAACTCTTTGTTCCAAATGAAAAGATCAAGATAAAAACTACCCTTTGTCTCCACCGCCGGAGTCTGTACTCGCACTGGAGCTAATCCCGGTCACTCTCACTCGCTCTACCACACACTCCCCAGCATGCACATATACCGGCCCTGCTATTCCCTTAAAGAGATACGCTAGAACACAGACACACCAGCGCACATGTATAAAACATCACAATGGCATAGGCCACTTAAGTAGGCTACGCCATAGGCTCTGCGTAGAGCCTACATACTTCTATAAATCAGCCTTAAGTTGACATTAAATTCCAGTTGTACCCAGAATAATGTCATGTTGACAGTGTCAAGTTTAGCTTTTTTTTAATGTATTTTGTAAAATCATAGGGCTTGTGTTGTATGTGGTGTTTTTATGAGTGGAGTTATGAACAGTTGCAGGGTCCGCTGACATCATCTTCACTGATTAAGAGTATAGTTCCAACAATGACAATGTTAATTGGATTTGGGTTGTTTTTTCTCTTGAATCTTTTGTCATTGTAAGGCTGTTTCCTCTGCGAGAGCCGGGGGTTAATTACATGGCTTCAGAACTCACCAAGAAGGAAATTGAGGTAAGTGTGTCATACAAAAACAACAAGTCTTTAACTTAACACTATACCAAACCGTTAATGGTGCATTATTTGGTTGTCAACAGTGACTTACAGTTTCTGGCACAACATAAAGCAACACAACAAATGACCATTTACAATTATGCCTTTAGTGCAAAGCCAGAATCGACTCTCATTCATGAGGTGAATGTGTATTTTAGATGCTTTGGCTAGAGATTCATTATGTTAGAAAGGTTTCAAATGGCATGTTGAATCACACAATAAATGTAAACAGCTGCCATAGTTTTTTTCACCTCGATCATTGCTTGAGGCCCCATCCAGACGAAGACGTTAGGATGAAAACGCATCCGTCTTCCCTGGATTCGGTTCAAGAAAATTCACGTCCACATGAATCCATCTGTAAATGACTCAACACGCTACTTCATATGCCAGGCCTGTAGGCGGCGCTGTTATTGGTACAGAAATTAACGGAACGAAGAAGAAGAGCAGCCTTCAGTCACTTCCTTTCATAACATACCATAGTTCTCTACAGCCATGGACTAGACTTTAATGACTTTCACCACTGCTCATTATATAAAGGCCACCGCTAGAAAACATTACATTGTATAATGTGCTGCTGGATTGCTTTCTATTTGCAAATCGGACATGATTGCAGCGCGCTAGGTAGCAGAGCTAACGCTAGCTCTGTTAGCTAACATCGGCAGTCAAACAAACATCAATGATCCGATGTCTTTTTGATAATCTAGCTACACGTTTTTCTTGCGGTAGCCTTTCTACAATAAGCCGTGCTAAAAGTTACTATAATCCGTTCAAGGAGTTGATGAGCAGACAGATTAGCTAGCTAGTTGATAAGTTCTCTACTTCCACTTTATAAACAGCATTGCGTCCCTGCTAGAGCGGTCAGCTGGGTTGAAGGCAGTCAGCTGTGAGGCCAAGGTGTGTGGGGATGACATCATCAATACACACTTATGCGGTTTCACCGTACATAGTAAAGCCAACCGGGAGCCGGGTTTTTTTTTTTATTCACCCTGGGACCAGGTTTCCAAAAAGTGCGTTTACAGGATTCGTGTGGACAATCGGCCCAAACGATGCCAAAGATGTGCGTTTGCATCAAAATGTGTCTTCGTGTGGATGGGGCCTCAGTTAAGTTGCCCCATTGTTGCATGTCATCTCTCCTCTGTCCTCTCATTTTCGGTCACCTCTCTGGTCTACTGTACATTATCAAAATGAAGGCAAAATGCCCCAAAATACTACTTAAACGGGTTGAAAGCTGCATTATGTAAATATTTTCATCACCATTACCACTAGACTTGATAAAAGCCTTCAGTGACCCCACCAGTCTGATCTACTCTTCATGACCTGTTATCAGCCTTTTTTCGTTTATTGCAAGACATGAGTTAGGACACTGCTTGTCAAGCAAACACTACCATTATTAACGTTCTTCTATAGAGAAAATATTTTAATGTTTAGGAAACTTGTCTTCCAAAACATTCTGCTCTTTTCATATGGACAAAAGAGATGAAGGCACATAAAGATAAATACTTATTTTCCTTTTTCACCCCGTACCAAAAGCTAAGCAGCTAGAAATGCCCGTTGAAAACTCTTAACATGTTATATATCATGTACTTCTTTACATTTTGACCCATGTTGCGTTTTTTGTGTGATCATAAACGTTGTGGAAATGTCCTACATTTATATGTATTTTGTTTTTACCTCCACTGCATATGCTCACCAGGCCTTCAAGAAGAATGAGGATGCCAAAAAGAGACTAGTCGAGTCCTATGAACTCATGTTGGGCTTCTATGGAATGCGTTTGGTCAGCAAAGAGACAGGAGAAGTGAAACGAGCAGATAATTGGAAGGAGCGATTTGGAAACCTGGAGCGGTGAATATAACAAAGAATCTTATATAAGCAACATCGGTGATATGTACTATTCTGTTTGTAATCTCAGCTTCAACTGTTTCGTCTCTCACAGGAATATGCACAACAACTTGCGCATCACTCGCATCCTAAAGAGCCTCGGAGAGCTGGGCTTTGAGCACTACCAGGCCCCACTTGTGCGCTTCTTTCTGGAAGAGACTCTAGTCAAGAAGACCCTTAGCAGTGTTAAACGCAGCGTTCTTGACTACTTCCTGTTTGCTGTCCTGGACAAGCAGAAACGTCAGGAGCTTGTGCGCTTTGCCTACCTTCACTTTGAGCCAAAGGATAAGTTTGTGTGGTGTCCCAGAAAGATTCAGAAACAACTCAAGGCAGAGAAAAGATCTGATTCGGTTGGGAATGGAGATGGAAAAGATGAATCGTATTCACGGAGTAAAAGCAAAGATGGAGAAGCAGTCGTGCCACAGAAAGATGGACTGGATAATGTTGCAAAGGCTCAGAAAGGAAGTGATAAAATTGGAAGTAAAGACAAAAACAAACTCTCTGAGCCATCCCCAGGGCCAAAACCAGAAGCAGAGACTGTAGGAAATGGAAATGCAGAGGCTGAGTCTAATAATAAAATGTTGGGGAATGGAAATGACTCTACAGATGGCGTTGATGAAATGGATCAGTTGCCCAGTCCTGACTCTGTGACAGCAAAAGCTGGGCCCTATGCTGACAGTGAGAACACATTTACCAACGACTCGAAGGACACCGTCCAGGAAGCAGACAACAATATGCAAACAGATGGGGACATAGACACTGAAAAACCACCGAAGAAGAAAAGAGAAGATAACAAGGTGCTGCCAAGCAACGGCTCTGCTGGGGACTTCGCCAGTGGGCAGATGGAGGAGAAAGCTGGTGCTAATAAAGCCACTGGTCAAACAAGCCCATCAGTGCAAACCCCCCCTAAGACTTCAAAACATTCACCCTCTCTTTCTTCTGGAATAGAGGAAAAAATCGCAAGGACTGATTTTAATCAAGTGCCAGATAAAAAAAAGGAAGAGGAAGAAACATTGCACGCAAATGTGTCGGCAACAAATGGGTCAGTGACGAGCCCAGACAAAGTTGTGGACGAACAGACAAATGGAAAGGAGTTGGAGGATATTGACATGGAATCAAACCCCGCAAGCTCAGACCAAAATGTGGGGAGTTCATGAATAAACTGGATGATGGGAGAAAATACATTCATTTGAGCTTAAATTAAATGTAATATAGGGACAGAGTATGACCTAACATGACTTCCTGGGCCTTATTTCTACCGTATTTGATGTTTAGATATTGTTTCTTTTCCCCTTGAAAGGAGTATATGATTTCATTAACTTGCTAAATGTGGGACTGGATATGACTCAGTTGCCACATGGCCATAGGAAAATATTAAAGGAAAAAGGCTGGTGATATTCTATATTTTTGTTATTGTCAACAAGTCCCAAGAAAACCTCAAAGCCAACAACACACCACAGACAGTAAACATGCTAGCATTATTAGCTTGCTAGTGGTAGTGCCAGCCCTGCTTCTCCGTTGCCATGCTAGTCGTAACCGTCGATAGTCTCCCCAAAACCAACACTGTTAGTTAAATACTTTCTGACTTCCCTTCCCCGTCTGTGACTCTTAGCTCCAAGCACATTGGTTCTTATTGAAGTCATGAATCCTTAAAAATGAATTTTTTTAAAAGGCTAAATAATTTCACAGCAGGTGACTAGTTTTTATTAAATGTTACTCAAACGGGAGTAAATAGTGTTTTTGTTGGGGACTATTTCCAGCTGGCGTTTTGGGAGTATTTACAGCAGCTGGACGGTGCATGTGAGATTGACTGACTGAGAAATGAACTACAGTGTCGGTGGTTATTGTAATGAAGGAACGTGTCATCCAGTGCATCACTGTGGCTCAGTGTGTTTTAATAGTTTTTGGACAATAGGACAATGTGGTACAGAGGAATACGCTACTGTATATGAGGCTTTGAATACACAGACAATTATTGTGATTGGGATAGATTCATGGTTTGTTTTGGTCTTTGTGGGATTTGTCAACAATAAGAAAAATATAGAATATCACCACTTATCCTTTTTAGGTAGTAATGGCTAAGGCTGATATTTAATATCTCTACAGAATACATAAAGCACTATTAAAGTATATAAATTAAATGAAGATTTCAGCATTTGTAACACCTTAATACTTTCACAATTGAAAAGTTGTTTTGCACTGAATATTGATTAGGAGAGCTTTTTTTTCTCTTTGGGCTGTTTTTGTGTGAGTAAAAATAATCTGTACTGGTTAATGTTTCTGCTGGACCCCGCTGTTTGAATAGATTTAAGACTGGATGTCACTTAAGTTATGTTTCTGTTGCACAATCTGTATGTTTTCATGCAACTTTGGAAAACAGACCTTTTGAACAACTGAAAGCCTTGCCAAAAATGTGATAAGACTGGTTGATTGTACAATATGTATGTCTTCTCTGCAGAACTGATAAAGCTTTGGCTATAATTTAAAAAGACCACTGTATGTTAATTTGACATGATTGAAGTCCATGAAAATTTACAAACCAGGGTTAGTATATTGATGCATCTTTTTTATATTGCACTTCATTTTCACTTTTCATTATTGAAGTTTTGATATTAATTACATAATGAAAGGTAATAACTTTACAAAAGTGCTGAATTGTTTATATATGACACCCCACCCCAACTAAATCCCTGGCTGTTGATAAAGCAGAATAAAGTTATACTATTTTTGAAGCTTTTATGAAATTAATCTGTGTTAAGCCAAAATCTGAGTTCCATTATAATTTATTAAAGTGAAATTCTCAGGATAACACTGGTAGGTGTCAGTTTATGCTCTTATTCCTGACAGTTGTCCCAGTGCAGCAGACATATAGTCAGAAATTTTCTGGGGGGGGGGGGAGTAGGGACTGTTAAAAAGATGTACTGCTGCTAGGTTTGAGCTTGCAGTTTGCTGCATTGTCCATGCCAGCCTCCATCTATTGCTCTACCCATTCCCTATTTGGAATATAAACGTTTACAACTTTCTGTTGACTTATTTGATAGTTAGATTAAGAGTAGTGCTCAGAATATGTGTCCTTTATGACAGAGGAAGGAGATTTATGCTTTTTGAGTCACTTCAAAGTGTGATGATGTGCTTTGTCTGAAACAAAAAAACGGCATAGTTCCCCTTTAAGCACAAACATGAAACATTCACTGCTTTAAGCAGCTATGGGGATTTTCTGGTTATTTTGCCTTATGTGACAGTAAACTGACTCTCTTTGGGTTTTGGACTGTTAATCAAACATCACTTTGGGCTTTAGGACATCGTGATTGTGAGATATTGTGATTTTTTTATATTTTCTGACATTTATTAGACCAAACTGTCCATTAATGAGGGAAATAATCTACATGGGGTGTCTAATGAAGACTTGATGAGTTGCATTATGGGAAATGAAGGATCCAGTACTTTTGGAGCTTGACAGATTCAGCTCAGGATGTCTTGGTCTCCATTACTTCAATTTACAGTCTCTTGAGAGTCCCACAACTTCATGGAAGTGTGGGCCTAATAGCCTACTAAATTGCCGAAGTACATCGCACTTCTACACAGTACTAGTAACTCAAACATTATTTTTATTTACCTAGCAGACATTAAGGATTTGTGTTTTAGGTCACTTTCCAATTGGTCAAAGCACGAACCCCCGCATATGTTTAACGTTTTTAGCTCAGCCCATTTTCTTGGTGTCCGAAATTGTTTTGCCTCTGCTTGCTTGCTGCCTCCCTCACTCCTCGTCACCCCCCTCACCCCTGAGTGCAGTGCACCACACTGAGTTCAGCCCCATTCGGCTGGAGGCTCGGGTTTATCTGGAACCTGAGGAGGCCACTCAGGAGCTGTGCGCCGTGTGGTAAAGGAAGGCTCCGTTGCGGACGCTGGGGGGAGTGAAAGAGGACCGGGAACCGGGGATTTGACCTTTTCCGCATAAACTCTGGTTTGTGAGGGCCAGCGAAGGAGCCATGGCGGTGTTCTCTGCGCTTTGGGTGCTCTTACTGTGCCAGCTTTTGACATCATCCTCATCCCAGGTAAGAGTGATCAAGTGCTGCATCCCTCCTTTCATTTAGCCGTCTGCATCTTATCTTAATGCGATGTGGTTTTTGCTGGTTTTCATGTAGCCTATTAACATAGCTATTGCAAAAAGTCAATGTAACCTGCAGGTCCGCCTATTGATAATAAAAGGCTATGTCTTGTGTTGGTAGTGATGATGACAGTCGCTCTATTTTACAGCTGCTTTAGCCTCGATCTGCATGCTCTCCACCCTAAAACTCTAGCAAGTGCCCTTTATTCTCAGCGACTGGATGTTTGTGGTATTGTGTTTTTCTGGTTCTGTAGGCCTTTTTTCCCATATCAGCCTAATCGTGTGCAGGTGGCTGTGCCTTTCGCACTGTTTGGTAAAATTGGGGTTTTGTTATCCCCTGAACTTGTGGAATGCACGGATTGGAGAGCAGCGCCACAACGCACAATGCCACCTCTGTTCACTCAGGCTCCCGTAGCAGTAACTCATTTTGAAAGTCCTCAGTGAATTAAGTTTATTTTGTTTAGATGAACTGTGAATTACTGATCCATTTGTGTTTTCATAGAAATCTAGTTTAGCCTTCCTCTTCTGCGTAAAGTAAGATTTAAAGCGTCTTTACGCACAGTGAAAACCATGATGCACTAGTTGCATCTTGGTTTTCATTAGGTTGCAGTTGAATTTAATGTATGTAGTTAATATCTTTAGAATTATTGATTTCGTTAATTTTGTCCAGAGTAAAATTTTACTGATATTGAATACTGTAAATATACCAAACATTTGTCACCACTTCATGTCACTGACTTCATGTCAAACCACAGCCTACTCATGTATACAGTATTCGTGGTGTTAAAGGAAGAGAGGATGCATTATATTACTCAAGGAGAAATGCTTGATTTTGATACATTTGTGTTGCAGAGGCCAGGCCCCAGAGGAGCTTCTGGGCCACCAGGACCCTTAGGTGCACCAGGAAAGGATGGCACTGATGTGAGTTGACCAGAGTCCAACAGCTTCCTTTGACTTTAAAACTAATGCGCCTTAGAATTTTGGCCTATTTAAGATTGAACTAACTCCAGTTAGTAGATAATAAAAAGATGATAGCACCTCATTGTATTGGGGATTTCTTTCTGTGAGTAATTAATTGATTTATTTTCCTCATCTTTTACAAAAAAATGGGGTGTGAAGTTACAGATCAGGATCACCAAAACATTTGAATAATTTGTGCCACAGTCTCTATAGTGATAGTTCAGTGGACAGCTCAGTGGCTTCACCTCTTTTTCATGTTGTATTTAAAAAATTGAAATTCCTACTCTGTTACCTTTGGTAGAAAAGTGTTTCTTTGTGCATAAATGTGGCAGAAATGTTTCTAGATGTTAGTTTTTAATCACACTGACTCCTCCCAAAGCCCCTCCTACGAGTATGAAATCATTATCGTGGGGGTCAGGTAGGCAGGGTTTAAACATGCGTCTACTAAATAGAGTTCTGTGGGTAAAAAAATATTATAAAACTGGCTGGTTAATTATCCTTCCCTATTAACCTTTCAAAGATTAGATTATATTAATACTGTAAATAGCTCAGCTTCTTTTTTGGTCATAAAAACTCATACAGTGTAATGTCAGTCAGCCTAATATATGTGGATTTCCCCTATTGTATCATCAATAAATGTGGACAATACATGAACAATCTAATGAAATTTAAGCAGACACACTCCTTACCCTTTAAGAGGTTTTGCTGGTGTGTAGGATATTATGTTATGGTAAACAAGTATGAGGTAAAAATGATGTGATGGGACTTTAATTGCGCACATTAAAAAGAAAATTGGATTACAGGGAAGCCAATTAAAAAGAAAAAACTTTGGTAACAAAGTAAACCCCCTTGTATATCCTTTATATTTATGTCTGATTTTTGTCAAACTCTTTATGTTAAATTTGTCAAGCCATGTCAGGAAACCTTTAGTTGTGATTATTTTTGGGACTCCAGTAAAGTTTAGGCACACAGAGGGCCCATTCATACATTCCCCAACCCTGTGAGACTATCTAGAGTTTCACTTCACACCTCCTCCCTGCACCTTCAGCCCCCCCCCCCCCTGTACAAACCAAGCTGAAGCTTATATCATGTAACCAGTCAGCATCAGGTCAGTTTAGTAGTGTTTGTTCTTCCCCCAGTCTCTGCAGAAGCTACACAGCATGTCCTATGTACTGAAGCAGATCAGAGACTCACTGCTTTAGCCACTTTAATATTTCTGTTGTTGGTATTACACTAAGTTATTGAAGGATTTGAATCAAGATCTCTATAATCTCTATATAATGTCTCTATAATCAAACACTGTAGTCTATGGAAGTGCGGAAATGTTTTGTCTGGCTATATTACTTACGTTCTCTTTCTCATTAACAGGGCAAACCTGGACCTGCTGGGCTGCCAGGGAAATCTGTAAGTTTTATAACAAGTCTGGTCAGTTTTATTTAGGCACTGTATAAAAAAACTTATTGGAGGTGGTGATGAATATTTCACTTTGTAAAAAAGCCTCCTCTTGACTTAGAAAAACAGCTGCAACACCCTCCCCACAACGTGTCAAAATAGTATCCCAGTGTTAAATCGGTACAACTTGTTTAACCGTGTATCCCAATTTAAACCTTAAAATATTACTGGAACTTCTAAGTGTACACATTAATAAAATCCTGATACAGAAACAGAACTGTTGTCTTCTGAAAGTCAGTCTTTTGGATGCAACTATTTCTGTAACTACTGTATATTTCAAAGAAAGCCTGAAATAAAATGTAAACTTATGATGAGAAAAAAGACCCTCCACTGCTCTTCCAAAAAAGTCAGACTATCCTGCTTTCAGCCATAAGTAAAATTGCAATACCCTCTTTTCTGACCCTGTTTTCCACCCTAATGATTTTTGCACAGTCCCTGATATGACCCAAAATTCCAATTTGTCTTAAAGGGCTTTACATCTGTACAGCATATGATACTCTCCATCCTTAAACCCTTGATTTCCTTCTTTTATTTGGCTGATGATGTTCAAATAAAAGAAGCAGAAATTAGAATTTATATTAGAATTGTTTTCTTGGGTAGATAAGTTATTTATTGTGCACTACTTCATAAATCTCTGTCTGTGTAGGGTCCCAAAGGGAAACCAGGGATACCAGGGACCGCAGGAAAACCAGGCCTGCCAGGACTTCCAGGAGTGGACGTAAGTGTCCAATAAACACGCAGACTATTCTCATACCAACATCAACACACAATCTTTTGTCTATGTCAAAGGATGTCAGGAAACAATGCTTAAACAGAGTGTAGTATATGAAAGTGAAATGATTGATTGATGTTTAAAATAACAGCAGAGCACGAGCCAATGACGTATAACAGAATCATATGCTTCCTCTTCAGGGTTTGACAGGTCCTGATGGTCCTGCTGGGAAAGATGGACCCTCAGGGGAAGCAGTAAGTGTGTCTTAGTCTTTTGATCTTTCTGGGATGCTTATGTTAAGCTTAAAGATGCACCCAATTTAATGAGCTTATCTACTACAAACTACCCCCTAGTAAGACACATATCTATGCAGAAACACTGCATGTTGATTGGCTGCTGTTATATAAAGATATTTGGGGGGGGGGGTCTAACAGGGACAAGGCCCGTGTTTCATCTGTCAGCATGGATTTGTCTAGCCGGCTCACCCTCTTGGTGGGAATATTTTTAATGAGGGATCAGAATCGGATTTATTTCTTGCTGCTTCACTAATCTGGCCCGGAATGCACACAGTTTCCCACCAACCTGTGAGACTGTAGGTAGGGGATGATGATCTGTTGCCCCAATGCCCAGGGAAATGGGTATTACCCTCTGAGAGACACAAGAGAAGAGAGAATCACAACACATACATCTGCACTGCTACATCTTACGATTTCACTGGAAGACACGTTCAATGTAAGATATGAAAGAATAAAGAGGAACCTCAGCTGTAAGGCTGCAAATTCACTGTCAAGACAGATAACACCCCCGCCCCCCAGCAATTCAACTAATTAGCCAACCTAATGAGGAAGCTTGCGTCAACCAGTGTCCCTAATTACTTATATTACTACACTGTCATGGCTGGTTTATAGTGCTGAAGAGTTGTGCAGACAAACAGGATCAAACTGGTGGAGTTTGAGACGGAGAATAAGCTGGTGTGGACCAATAATCTGCTAACAGTAATGATTGATAATGACTGTTCATTTTCGCAACACAATACAGATTTAGTATTGTATTTACAAGTTGATTTTTTTTAACGCTACCTCACATTTGTTTGTTTATGATTTGTGTATTTGTGTACCAGAATACTTTGTTGTCTAGCTTGCACACAGGAATGCAGTGAATAAGTAACATCACTGCGTTAGGCCAGTTTTTTGCCCTCTCAGGCAACACAAATACAGCTGTGAGGGAGGTAAACAAAGTTACAGGAGGAGAAAGGATCATGGGGGTTAGAAAGAAGTAGGAGGGGCGCCACAGGTTACTGACAGTATTAATAGATGGAACATGTAAACAAACTGACGATAAGTATCTCAGATTATTGTGTCCTCCACAGCTAACGATACTAAGTCAATTAATTGTTTGGGGATTTTACAACCAAACTACATATGCAATCAAAGTCATTGATTTTGGAGGAAATAAATAGAAATTATTATTTTAATTGATCGCAATACTCACCAAGATGCAGACATTTTCTCCTCTCAGTAACTTTAACATTGAAGTATTTGTGATCAGAAAAAGTCTTGTCCAAATAACTACTTATCAGCTACCTTTTCTTTTGAGTAATTGTTTTTGAATAATTGATTTGTCAATAATGTATTTGATACAGAGTCTATTTTCAACACTGATTGCCGTACAATGAGTATTGTTTTAACCTATTAGATATTTATAAAATATAACATAAAGTCATATATAGCAACAAAACTCCTCTTTCCTTATTGTGTCTAGCTAGAATGTGACTAGCAATGGTGTCAAGCACAACACACACATTAATACACAAAGCCTTATAGTAACCACCCTTACAATAACTAAAAAGAGCTGTTGAATGGAAGCCCCCATTCGTAGGCTAAAACCATGTAGAACATAAACAAACTTTCTCAGACTAATTTTAATCTGTTAATATAGTTTGAATTGTACACAGTAAACAATTGCTCCATGTACTATAATAAAAGGGACAGATATGGTCATTAATGTGCATATCTTATTTAACAAGCCCAAATTTCAGCTAACTATAAGGCGAAACCACACATTGATAAGCATAGTATTCAAACAGTTCATACATAAAACTCTGTTTCTTTTGTTTGATTATGTCGGAGAGGCTGATTGTGGTATTTTGCCTTGCTCTCTACAGGGTGACCCTGGACCTCCTGGGCCACATGGACCTCCTGTAAGTACCCCCACATACTATGCAACACCTAAGAAATATCACAGAGGTACACAACAGTCGTTCTTCCAGTCCTCTTGATGGGTCTTCGTTATTACATTGACCATATTCGCCTGAAACACTTCTCATTCCTTGATGCTTTACCATATATACCACCTTATCCCTACACCAATTGGAGCAAAAGCAGTTACTCCTTTTCAGACTGCACTGGATCATTTTAAGTTTAGAGAATTAAGTTCTGTAATTCTGCACGTGTGAAATCAGATCTGTTAACACAGCTCTAATCAGACTAGGTAGCCCCCAGCTGACATAAAGTTGATGAGGACGCTTCTGAAAGTGACAGTGTCACATATGGTCACATTAACATTCACCTCACAGCAACAACCTGGTACAAACTTTCAAAGTAGATTTAATGCAGTTATACATCACGTGGTGGATATTGATGTGAGCAAATCGAATCATTCCCTTGGTGTTTGTGACTTAATTTGCCTTCCTGTGTCTTCCGTAGGGCAGAGGGAGACCAGGAGCAGCAGTGAGTACACAGCACTGTCTTTTTATAGCATTCTTATGTGCACACAGGAGATTGTGATGTATTTGTATCATAATTACATAAATCGCTATAACTTCATCATCCTGAGACAGCATGCTTGTACAAATTAGACAATGTAGCCTTGATTGTGCGCTAGATCTACACATGTACTCTGATGTCTTGCACACACCCAGTGTTTTTTGTTTCCAGGGACTACCTGGAACCAACGGGTTGCCAGGCGGAGTCGGACCCCAGGGTCCAGCGGTAAGTATCTGATCTCTCCGATTAGACTTCCTGTCATCCTCATGAAGCCAAATGCTCTGATTCAATGAGATAGTCAAATAATTCCAGTTATCTATTACATCTTTGATTTAATACCCAATTGGGTAAACAGAAAATTTAATTTATGAATAGGGAATGTGAGCTAAATCCATACACAAGGCTCAGCAGCAGAAACAGTGAATCTGATACTGATTGAGATCCAGCTGGTTTTTTAACTCACCGCTCTGCTGATATCAACCAGCACAACATTGCCCTAAATTTCTATACAACGTAGCAGGACCAGTAGGATAAGAATAACCACTGGAGAGGAAGGACTGGCCTAGTGTCTACTGGGTCACACTTTATTTGGATTATCCAATGCTCATGCTTAGTTTATGTGTAATTAAAAGCTTTCACAAGACCCTAAACTATTTTTAGCAGCAGTGTGAAGGTATTTTTTTGCCTGGGTCAGAATTGATCTTATGGTTGGGGTTCACATTAAAAATAGTTTGGGTCAGTATTAGCAACAACAACAAAAAGATGCATATTCTGAACTTGACATGATGTCAATTAGATTATTATTGGCTGATCAGGGAGTATAAAGTTGACTGGACCATATAGCTTCTAGCTGGTGTGCACATTAAAAACAAGGATCCAAGAGCATTGAACTATTTGTTGAGTAAGGGGAATGGATGAATAGATGGATGGATGAATGAATTTCAAAACAAATCGCCATGCCTACCATAACTAAGAATAAACAAAAAGTACATATCTTGCATTATTAATGCATAGACTTTTTAAACAAGAAATCCTTTAAGCCTTCATCAGGATGCTACTTATAGCAAACATAAGTAAATACAGGGTAACAAAATATACAACCACTTCTTCCTCCAAATGTAAACTGTAAAGGACGCGTAGCATGTAGACATAACTCATCAAGTCATCTCAAACAAAATGCCAGAATCATTTCAAACAAACGTACTGGTGTTGCAGCATGGTCTCAGGATTGGAACAGAACACACCCAGCCCTTATATAACCTCCCCTTCTCTAAACTCCTCCCCTGTGCATTGACAGGTGAATCTCTCCACCCACTCCTGGTCTCACAGAATTGACATTCAAGTTTAAGATTTTTGAACAATTAGAATTGTTGTCAGGGTTACCATAGTATACAGACCTTTAGCTCTACCTTTAGTGGAGTTGTAGTAAAAGATCCCCTCCACACATGTTTTAAGATGATATACTCATGCTTGGAATAATAATTTGTGTCTGATATTGTTTTCCATAAAACAAAGTTCATTACCTTGTTAAAACTTCTTAGAATTACATCTACTCCGTCTCCCTTGTTGAGGAATAGCTCCTACTTCACTGGAAAGCCCATTCTCTGTGTATGTGTGCTGGAGGTTTCCAGTTTCCACATCACACTTTGCAACCTGTAAGTTGGCATGTTGGACCATGACTGGCTGCCAAACTAGTTGCGATGTCACTAAAACATGCACCTAGGTACAGATATAAGGTGAGCGCAGAGAAACGTTCCCCCTTCCACAGATGAATTTGAAAAACGCTGCCCAGTGTCAGACTCTACACAAACATCATTCTGCACAGTAAATGATCAAACATCCAACAAGTGACAATTAGCAAAACTGTCAGTTTTTCTGAGTGGAGGGGGACTTTAGGTGTTACTCTTCCCTAAGGGACGACCACAACTGATTGTGATAACTGTGACCAGATGACTTCACTTAGCTGAGATGTTGCAGATTGACTCTAACTTCGATAAAATCAGGAAAAACTCTTCACTGATTTTAAACGAAGGTGCTGAAGATGCTACTAATCTCAGTGCTATCTATCCATTTCTCAGGGTTTGGAGGGTCTTCCAGGACTTCCTGGACCTTCTGGCCCTGATGGACCACCAGTAAGTGCAGTTATTATTATAATTATTATCATTTGATAACTGGTGCTGCCGGTACAATATAGTCAAAGACTGTATTCTTCCACCGCCACCCAGTGGATCTCTTGTTGCAGGTCTGTGGATTCACAGATCTCTCTTAATGTGTGTTGTAATTCCTCCTTCTGTCAGGGACTTCCTGGTACTCTTCATGATCTTAGCGGTGACCTTCTGGTAAGTTTTCAACCGTGCACCTGTGAGAGCAGCATAATGACAGTAAACTGAACATGCGTCCCCTGCATACAGTGAGTTTAGAGTCCTTAGTGTGTCGTCTCTGTCCTCTGCAGTGTCCCGCCATCTGCCCCCCTGGTCCCTCGGGTGCTTCTGGGATGCCAGGATTCAAGGTAAATATAGCTTGTCATGGTTCTTGTTAGATTTGTTTTGATTTACATGCTGCACAATAGATCCGTGGGAATATACACAACTCATGTCACCCTGCAACCTCACAATAAGTTTCCTCATGCATTGTGTCTATATTTAAGTCTGTGTATTTCTCCTCATGTAGGGTCACACAGGGCATAAAGGAGACAAGGGAGAGGTTGGCAAAAATGGAGAGAAGGTGAGTTTATTATGTGACAGAAATTTTGACCACTATCAGTGATATAATGTGGCTAATGTGGTTAAATGATAATGTAATCAGACCAGTATGTGCAAAATATTGGTTTTATTGTTTTATTACTTTATGTAATTTGGTGTTTTGTTGCCGTCCTAAGTGTCCTGTTCTTTTTCTAGGGTGACACTGGTCTACCTGGCCCACCAGGTATTCCTGGGACTGTGGGTCTGCAGGTGAGTTACATAAACATGACTCAGAACTGGTGTTACTTTTCACTTGTTACCTACACATAGGTTTGTCCGTTAGCATATTTAGTACAGCTTATCCAGGCAGTTTTTTCTTATTGTTTTAAAGTGCCTTCACGATGCTCTTATGCTGTGTTTCAGGGTCCGCGTGGTCTCAGAGGTTTACAAGGCCCAATGGGATCTGTAGGAGACAGAGTAAGCAACTTTTAGAACATGGCCACTACTTCCTTGTTCAGCTGATCATCACTCACAATGCAGACAGAATTTGTGTACTTACAGTATGTTTCCTTTGACCTTCCTTTGTCTCTAGGGCCTGCCTGGTTTCAGAGGCAAACCTGGCATTGCCGGCATCATTGGAAAGACAGTGAGTCTGTCCTTGTTTGTAACACACTTGAAATAAAAACAGTGTTTGGTAGTAGTTTACAGCCAGAATAGACGGCTGGTCCCATCAATGAATAGCTGTGTGTGTTTCATCTGATGTCTCCAGGGTGACGCCGGAGAAAAGGGACCACAGGGTTTCAGAGGACCCAAAGGAGAAATTGTAAGTAAACAACTTTAATTTGTGACTATTAGTTTCACAAATAAGGATGTATAAATGACACTCTAATGTGTCTTTCAACAGGGTAAAATTGGTCCCAAAGGAGGTCCTGGAGGAGCCGGGCCCAAAGGGGAGCCTGTAAGTGCATATCTGATTACAAATTATATATTTTTAATATACATCACCTCTTAGAACCATGAGGGTTATATGTGATGTCTTCTACAGGGTATTCCTGGCAGAGATGGCAAAGATGGTACACCAGGGTTAGATGGCGAGAAGGTAAGTCGCACCTTTTTTTTCTGCAAGCTTTGGGCTTGAATTAGTAGTGAGTCCACATAAAGTGATTGTGTGAGTAAAGCAGATGTCACAGTCACTGTGGTGTCTGTGTTGATAGGGTGATGCTGGACGCCATGGGGTAGTTGGAGAGAAAGGACCAAATGGACTTCCTGTGAGTATTTTGAAACAGATTTGGGCATTTCCTGTCTAATTGACAATAAAGGATGTTATTTAAATCTAGTCTAAGTAGCAGTTTGATTGTAACACCCACTTTCTTTTCTGTTCCAGGGTCTACAAGGAAAGGCTGGTGCAAAGGGGTCCAAAGGAGGAGTTGTGAGTATTACATGTAAATAGAAACAGACTTTAACCTTAAAACTGAGATCAGGACCATGGAGGACAACTTTTATCTTCTCCCTTTCTTTTACACCAGGGTGATCCAGGGAAGGCTGGGGAGACAGGACCTTCTGGAGAGCCAGGTATTCCTGTATGTATCTGATAGGCTTTTTTTGGGGAGGGGAGGGTAACAGCCTCACTGACATGTCACTTAACCCCACAATGTTGCATCTGGACTCTAAACTTTCCTGACTTGTCCACACCATTTTTGTCTCCTCCCTCAGGGTGACATCGGCATCCCAGGAGAGAGGGGGATAGCAGGACCCAGAGGAGTGGCAGTAAGTGCATGCTTACACTAGAAACTAAGGCTATGTCGAGCTGTTGTCAAATTTCTAGAAAAGCTTAAAAAGCATCTGTTACAAGGCATTTAAAAAATAATCTTTGCCCCATTTAGAGGCCAAATTATTAGACTCTCTGCTGCACGGACGGTCTGTAAAGTTAACCAATTTACAGTATTTAGACTCAGTTTCCAACACATTAAAGTGCATTGTTCTAACAACTAGTGTGGATATCTGAATGCACCATGATTGAAAAAGCAATGAATGTAAAGCACCCATCTTAAAAGACCACAATGCATAGCAGCATGCAGTATAAGATAAAACTGGAATAGCAGAATAAACTACTGCCCTTCGAAGTTAATGATATTCTACAGTACTGCGGCTGATTCAGTAGCCTTGCTAAGGTGGAGTTAGTAATGAATGGCCAGTGATGAGAGCCAGGTATTCATAAAGGAGGAATTCATAAACAGAGAGGTCTTTGTTTTTCACATCAGACCCTGCGGAGAAGAAAAAAGAGAGAACAGCATAGGAATTACAGACTTCTCTCACACATTGCACTGCATAATAAATCATACTTCACACAACCATTGTGCTTATTTTTTATGTTCTGGATCTCTGAATTTCCGTTAATATCCAGTTTGTTTTTACTACTGTGAGCTCTTCCTATAGGATTACATGACAATGTCTGTTTCCAACAGGGAGGTATTGGACCAGTGGGCAACCCTGGGCCTCAGGGAGTTAAAGGCTTCCAGGTCAGTTGCATTACATCACCAACCATTATCGTTTTTGTTTTTCATTTTTTGGTTAACTCACTGTCTGTGTGTGTGTGTGTGTGTGTGTGTGTGTGTGTGTGTGTGTGTGTGTGTGTGTGTGTGTGTGTGTGTGTGTGTGTGTGTGTGTGTGTGTGTGTGTGTGTGTGTGTGTCATGTACACAGGGGGTAAATGGAGCCTTGGGGGATCCAGGTCTTCCAGGTCCAACAGGAATCCGTGGAGAGTTTGGTGAAAGGGTGAGTTTGACGTGTGTGACAACATGTCCCAGGGTTTAACGTCACCCACTGTAATCCATCATACAGAATGGACCTTTTTCACTGCAGACATTTTGACTTGTCATAGTAGGAAAAGCACAGCTGAAATTGATAACCTTAATAATGACTCAATTCCATCAAGTGTCCCAGTAAGATATTTCAGTGAGTCAGCATGCACTATACCAGGGCCTCTCCTAAGTGGAATGCAGCCATCATTAATGGTTTTGAATACACCTGTGCTTTTCCACTGTGACATGTCAACATGTCTGCCGTGAAAAAGGTCTATATGGCTCTAACTTTCTTATAATAATAACAAATATATTCTCCCCATTATAATCGATTCATCTACCAGTTAGTTTCTCAATTAATCGATTAGTCATTTGGCCCATGAAATGTCAGAAAATAGCAAAGCCTTTACTCTTTCATAGAAGACTAAGAAAACAGTGTAACAGGCTGGAACCAGAGAATTTGGGCATTTTTTTCTTACAAAAATGACTCAAAACGACAATCAAAAGTTGCAGAATAGTACATTTTCTGTCGATTGACTAATCAATGAATTGAATCAATCCAGCTCTAATACACTATGTAAAACAACAACAAAAACAGGTAAAGCTCCCAAAACACAAAAAAACTTCATTAAGAGTCACTCTTTCAAATTCAAACATGAAACTTTATCAAATGTCTCTGCGCACCAGCGCTTCTACACACAAACACAGACAGAGATAAGTAACTATCCAGGTACTGTATATCAATAAGCAGGTCCTCCCACCTCAGTCTCAGTGGTATGAACTCAAACTGCAGCCGAGAGAGAGAGCTCAAACACAAAAAGGCCTCCTGTTCAGAATCTGAGGACAAAACAATGACGGTCTTTATATCGCTCCTGGTTCCCCTCAACCAGCCCACCTCACTTCCCTTCATCCCCCTACTTTCTGCCACAGCTGCCCTTCCACAAATATCTCTACATGGCTCTCATTTATTCTCTCTCTCTCTCTCTCTGTTTTCAACCCTATAGGGTCCAGTTGGAGCATCTGGAGCTAAAGGAGACATGGTAAATATTTAAGTCAAAATTCAAGCTGGTCAACAGATCATACAATATGATCTCCACTGAATGCCCTGTGATAATCCTCAACCAGCTTTTTAAAGTTTGTCATAGACAGGAATATGTTTTATACTGTTACTTTTTTCTTCTTCTCAATTATGATGCTGAATCAGCCCAAGAGATTAATGAATTTTCTTAGCCAGATACTTACGAAGAGAAAAGGCATACAAACAAAAACTGGAGTTGTGAGATCGAATCAAATAATTCAAATATTCTGTTGTCTCTATAGGGTGTGGCAGGAAGTGATGGATTACCAGGAGAGAATGGCGAACCTG
The DNA here is from genome assembly GCA_023631565.1 of Gymnocephalus cernua. NCBI lineage: Eukaryota > Metazoa > Chordata > Actinopteri > Perciformes > Percidae > Gymnocephalus > Gymnocephalus cernua. Next base: position 6,543,306 of record CM042433.1, on the reverse strand, counting down.
TGAGTATTTTCTTACATTTCACTGTCCAATCAGAATCCAAACACATACAGTATTAGTGATCTCAAGACCCATTACTTCAGTCAGCAGTGATTAGTTTTACAATTGGTTCAGATGGAGAGAACACATTACACCTATTGTAAAGTCTTAACATTGGTATCCTGTCAGTTTTCGAATCAATACATAGTTTTACTTGCACCAGCCTATTTGGCCCCTCAGATTCTCTGGCACAAGTATTTTCAATACTTCTGGTGAGGCAACTTTCAGTTTTTCTGCTGCCCAAGAGAGCAGCTGAAAGTGTTGATATATTTAAATGTAAAGTGTACAATCTATCTGTTCAGCCTGGTGGCTTTTAATTAGAATGTTTTATGGCCATAATTTAAATTAATGTATTGTGTTGTGTCTTTGGATTGCTCTAACTTGTATACAAGGTGCTATACAAATAAAGTGTAGGTGCTATACAAATAAAGTGTATGTGCTATACAAATAAAGTGTATGTGCTATACAAATAAAGTGTATGTGCTGTGTAACATTTCGTAATGTCACGTCAAACTAAACACAGTATGTCCTGATTTTCAGGGTCCTTTTGGCCCAGTTGGACAAAAAGGAGAGGTGAGTTACATCAATGTTTTCATTTACTGTTACTTATGTGTCCTCTGACACTTTTGCAGCGTTTCATAACTCCACTTAGACATACTTCCTCCAAACCAGTTCTCTAGACACAGTATGTGTCCTTCTATTAGCACACAAATAGTTGGATCAGATGTTGTGTGTGGGTGTAATTAGCAGCACAAGTTTGTGTCAGCTCCCTCACTAAACATTAAAAGTGGAGTCTAGCTCTGAGCTGTTGCCCACTTGTCAAAATTATTGCACGTGATTCTGCTTCACATTCCAGGTTTAATAGGATTAATTAGAGAAAGGTACTGCTGCTTTAGCATTATTGGCCTGTTCGCTGCTACCGCCACAAGGGAGACGAGTCACATTAAGCCGCAGCAAAATTCATGTAATTAGAAACACTGTATTGATGAGCCTCACTCTCCTAGTTCCATTTACTGTTTGCTGTGCTCGTTGGAGTAATTACCAAGCAACAAGACGCCATATGAATCCGCCACCGCATTCTCTCAACAGACCCAGTTTGCACCTTGGTTGGTGTTTAGTCAGCGATCAAATCAAAGGCTTATGGATGTTTTCAGCTCCAGTTTGGAAGAAATAGATTTCTTCATTTTTGCAAAATGTAATGAGCTATTTAATGGATAATTCTTGTTGATTATAGGCTGGAAAGCAGGGTGAACTGGGACCTAAGGGCGTGACAGGGCCACAAGGAGAGCTTGGGGCTAGAGGGCCTCCAGGAAAACAAGGAATTATGGGCTTCCAAGGGGAGCAGGGTCTGCCTGGAATTGCAGGAAAGACCGGTGTACCCGTGAGTGTTTTTATTTTTTTTATCTGTATAAAGATTGTGATTGATTGATGCATATTAAATAGTTAAGTTGATGTTTTCTGATGAACTGCCTGAATGAGCCTACACCTTAAAAATGTCTTAACTTGTGTTTCAGGGTAAACTGGCGAGTGAGCAGCACATCAGAGAGCTGTGTGGCTCAATGATCGATGGTGTGACATCTTAACTGATTCATCTTTTTTTCTGTAATTCACCCGTTTTGAAGAAAAAGGAAAGCTGGATAATTGACCCTCTGGTGTTTTCTATCACGCAGACCAGATTGCACAGCTGGCGGCTAACCTTCGAAGACCCCTGGCCCCTGGAATGGTGGGCCGCCCCGGCCCTGCAGGGCTTCCAGGAAAGCCTGGAGTTGTTGGCTCTATTGGGCATCCAGGTTCCCGTGGACCACCAGGGTACAGAGGCCTGCCAGGAGAACTCGGAGACCCAGGTCCCAGAGGTATGAAAATTAAAATCAGTATGAACCTTTTATCTATTGGTAGGAGCACAATCACTTAATCAGCTCCTCTTCAGTTGTAAAATGACATGATCTAACTAGAAGGGACCTCCACCAAGGCCAGATCTGCTCCGAGGCGAAGGTTATAATAATAATAATAATAATAATACAGAGTACTCTTTCTGCAGAAAATGTCCTGTGACTGACATATATTATGACATTAGGTTAATAGTGATGCATCAGTGTAGTACATTGCTAGTCTAAAATGTTTTACATGTAGTCATGTAGTTTAGTCCAGTGAGTCTCAACCTAGGGGTCGGGCCCCTCCAAAGGATCACAATATTAAATCTGAGGGGTCATGAGAAGTTGATAATTCTACCTGTTTGGGTCTTGAACAGTTAACAGTATTTAAATGAAACCATCTGATAAGTTTAGAGGGGGAATCATCCTTTGGTGGAACTGCTAACTACTCATAGGTTAATTGAACAAGGGGCCCCAACTAGACACTACATATTTGTTACGAGTCACAAGCCAATAGGTTTGGGAACAGCCATTTTAATCTTAAACAGTGTTCTGTATTTTTTAAGTTTATCATTTGTGTTATGTTAAAAAGAACATTTTTTGTCAAATAAATGAAGTAAAAATAAAAAGTACATATCTCCATCTGATAGATGAAAGTACTTAAGTCATAAAATACAGTACTTTAGTAAATGGACTTAGTTTATTTCCACCACTGATTAAAATGTTCTGCTTTCATAACAGGCGATGTTGGTGATCAAGGTGATAAGGGATCTATTGGCAAAGCCATCGATGGGCCCACCGGAGACCAAGGATACCAAGGTATGTGGTTTATACAGTACACGCCAATTAGAGCTTAAACTGATCGGAGCTACAACATTGTCACTATCAGATTTAAAGTTACTTTACTAAACATAAAGACCTCACTCATGGCAGACATTTTGACTTGTCAATCACAAATGTACCTTATAAAATTAAGAATGGCTGCATTCCATTACGGTGTGCTAGTTCCAGACCACACACACTTGAATGGTTTACTGGCACAAATGGAAGAGCCATCAGTAATGTTATTAGTTACACGTTTTCCTGCTATGACAAGTCAAAATGTGGCAATGTGAGAAAAGTCCATTGTGGTATAATTTGTACTTTTTCATTGACATCAACAAGACACACAACAAGGTATAATATTTGATGCAAAACTGTAGGATATATTTTCTCATCTTAAAATACAAGAGTCTGTTACAAAACCGTTAAAAGAACTGCAGCACTTTGCCTTTGGCTCATTACCTGTACGCTGTCAACAGGTCTTCCAGGGGTACCTGGAATTGTTAAAGATGGACGTGATGGATCTCCAGGAGATCCAGGTGAGTCTGGAGAGCCAGGCAGGGTAGGTAGGACTGGGCACCAGGGAACTCCTGGAATCTGTGATACATCAGCCTGCCAGGGAGCATCGCCCGCTGGAAAATCCTCCAACCCCAAAAACCATTAAACATGACTTCCTGCAACCTGATGCCACCCACCCCAATGCGGAAGGGTGATAAGTGAGGGAAGGAAGGAATGAAAGAAGAAAGTGATCACAAAAAAAATGTCCTCTTTATTTAAATACATGTATCACAAGATGGCAAGAGTAACATCAAACAGATGTGATATTTTGAGAGGAATAGAGGAACATCCCAGGAGTGACATGAATACCAGAGCAACTGAAAGACAAAAACATCAAGATGACGTTCAGAAATAAAGTGGACAGAGGCACGGAAGAGTCCAAGAGAACAACTGCATTGCTCCAAATACTACAGTATAACAAGACTTGACTTGCAAACAACTGGAAAATGATTGATGAGTCCTTTTGTGTATAAAACTTTGTACATGTTGTTTCCATGCCACCGTTACCTTGGTTAACATCCTTCTGGCAGATGACACTAAAAACAACAGTGATTGACTGAAGTGAATGTGCATGTATCATGGCCCATTAACAGGTGTCACAGGTGTTACCTCAACATACAAGCTTATAGTGTAAAATATGGAAATAGGTGACAGAGTTAAAAAAAAAAAAAGCCTCTGTCAAGGAGCTATGTATGTATTATAAAAGGAATAAAAAAACACAAATACCCAGGTGCCCAAAAATGTGTAGATTAATGCAAAAACCTTTAAACTTTTGATAGTTTTTTTTTTTTTTTTACAGCTTCTTTGTTTTTTATTGCATGTAAAGTTGATTCTCTGTATTTGAGAATCAAAAACAAAATGAAACTTGTGGATGAATAAATCAGACATTGTAAAATAAATTTCAAAATCTTAGAAGCAACGTATTTTTTTTTTCTTCTTTTTAAAAAAAAAATCTACAATGACCACATCCACTATGTACTACCAGTGCTTAAATACTATTTATTATTTGTGGGTGACTGTTGTATGTACAGTAAGATGCTACAGCGACATGTTGTAAGAAAGAACAAATAAAGCCACTTTTCAGTAAAACATTACTCTTCTCTACATATCAAATGAACAGTCTGTATGTCAGAGTAATATGCTTGACACCATGAAAGTCAAGTAATCCCATTAATTTACAAGGTAGCAAGACTTGTTTTCATGCAAAATTCAAGTATTTAAGTCCATTTACACTTACAGATATGATTAAAGAATAAATGTTTGTGGACAAGAAACTGAACTGAACATATTGTATGAACATTTCTTTTCGTTTAAAAACGTGAAAAGTGAAAATTTGAATTAAGCATATAAAAGCGGCACATATTAAAATTAGCTAAATGTATGATCGCTGAAGAGTTGAAATCTTATCATTATAGCACCATCTCAGCTGTTTTCAAAGGGAAACAGTGCTATCTGTGTATGACTTTTACAAATGTTAGCTCTCAAGGGGGGGAAATAATATATCAGCGTTAGAATAAATGGCATGGCGCCTCCAACACTAGCCTGATGCTGTGTGGTTTTGAGATGCAGCTGGAGAAATCACATGGTCTGAGACTACAATCCTTCCACTTTCTAAATCTTAGTAATGTAGTCAGAAGCTGAGTTCCTCTCGAAAGGGTACTTTTTGTCATTTAAAAAGTTACAACAAATTGACCTAATCCATAGCCAGACCTCATGGGACAACCCAAGCTTGAATTTTAAATTAAAATGTACTTAAATATCTGGCTGATGTATTGGATGAAGTAGTAAGAGGGTCATTGCTCTACCCCAAGAGGAATGCTCAGTGTCTCGTCCATCTCCCGGTGGATTGGGTCCTGGCCTGAAGAAGGGCTGGATTTTAGAAAGTGTCCTTTCCCATCAGTGAATGCCTTCTGAAACTCCTGTGAAGGGGGAGAATAGCAAATTATTGTGGTCAACAATAGATAGTACCAATACTATATTATTTTAATTATGTGCCCATCTAGACTGCCCCTCTCTTTTACTCCAGAAGGTGGTGGTGGTGTTGCACACAGTCAGCATAATGTGATGGATTGTTTTAATTTGCTACCACGTATATTTTAGTATGCCTATGTAAATAAATTTCCAGACTGCGGCACTGGATAATACATCACAGTAAAATATAAAGTATATATGATTGTATACTGTAAAAGTAAGAAGAACTTGATTTGAACTCTCTAAAAAACAGAAGCCATACAAAGTCAGCAGCATTACTTATTACTAAGGCAGCAGGAGGCTATGTAATTAAGCTTTGATCTTACAGCCCCAGGTTTCAAGTCTCAAATAATTCAGTTGCAGGATGATCAAGCCAAACTGCTTTACAATAATCAATGTTTTAACTCAACACAAACGTACCTCTCTGAAGGTGTCTCCATACATTTTATTGATGTATCTGAGGAAGGCAGTGGTCCACTGCAGGGTGGTGACTTTGTCTGTATCCGACTCACAGAATGGCACTAGCATGTTCAGCTCATCACAGTACAAACGAATCCTCTTCCTGTGAAGAAGCAAAGACAATACAAATGTTTATAGTCTATAGTATAGTTTAGTGTCTCTCAAACTTTACTGACCGTGCAACCCTGTTCTTTAGATCCTAAATAGAGCTGCACGATATGAGGAAAATGTCAAATTGCGATGTTTGGCATTTGTGCTTAAAGCTATAGTGCGTAGTTTGTCCCCCAAGAGGAATTTTATGTAATGGCAACAATTCTGTCGTTGCATCCACATGACACAAGCCTTCTGTGAACCCGCACCACCCCCACCCCTCCTACACACAGTTGCTACTTAGCTAAGGAGGACACGGAGGATCAAAAAAACATGATAGACTCTTCAGAAGAGGTAATTTTCTTCCCTTGAGTTTCTCCACGCAAAAGTCGTCGGACGACACCAATTTCTGAACACAGCCATACTGAGAAATACAGAGAGAGTTTTGTGGAGCTGATAGTCTTAATTAGCTTCGTATCAACTAATTTGGCGATGGCTTGAATGTAACGGACATTCATTATTTTAACAAGTTACGCACTAAAGCTTTAAAAAATGACTTAGTTGAAATAGTTGCTGACAAATTTTCTTTTGATCAACTAACTCATTAATCAACTAATTATTGCAGCTCTATACCTATATTACCCTATTTCATTTATTTTAACAATATCTGCATACTATCTGGGTATTATGCAACTACACTCACACATTAGGTCACAACCCCAAAGATGATACATTCTGTTCTTTTCTTTTGTGTTTTATAGTCACAGTATAGAGAGACAGGCAGCATGGGCAGAGAGAGGGGGGGTTATTATGTAGGGAACAGCGACCAGTGAGTGAATGAGCAGAGTCATCGTGGACACAGTCTGTCAGGCACAAAAACTTTAAAATGTTTAACTAACATTATATCACATCCCAATATAATATATTTGACTGTGACTATGGCCCAGAATGAAAACATCAAATTGTGATTAAAGTACATTAATATTTATAGAGTATTTCATAACACCATGTAGTAAACTGCGGAGGGTGTAGACAACTTCAGCTGTTGGTAATGTCTGCTCACCTGCGTTCCCTCTCCTTACAGTTGTGTCTCTCCCTGCGCTGGATAAGTGACATATGAGATCGCACTCTTTTCCTGGTGCTGCTCCCTGATTCTCCAGCAGAGTCTGGGGCAGCCAAAGCAGCCTTGGTGGATTGAGAGCTGTGGGTGCTACCAAGCTTTCTGAAGGCAGCGACTGTCACTGCATCATCTATGAATAACACAAGTGTATTTGCAGTGTTGTAAAGCCGGCAACAACAACAAAACAACTTTTTTGAAATAAGATTAGGTTTAGGACACTGATTATTACTTTCTATGTTCATCAACTGCTGCTCCTCTGTTGAGTTGCTGCCACTTGTATAATGAGCTTTAACATCCCTCTCTGGGCGGAAATTAAATGAAAAACTCTTGGGGATGATTAATCCCTGGTGCTTGTTAGGTTCAACCATGTGAGGAATATGGCCAATCACCTGAGGTTAAAACAGGAAGAAAAAAAGGATGGAACAATGAATTCTGCCTGTGCCATCTATAAAGCTGGAAGAAAGTGCATTCTGATATTTTTTTTCATCATACTTGTTCACACATGTTGGTGACTGGGTTAAATACACCCCCTACAAACGGGCTGGAAACCTCAAAAGAGTTTGCTCTGTCAGCTTTCATCCACTTATGCATCTGAGGGTGTATAACTGCCTCTTGAGCCTCTGCAGACTGCTGAAGTATCGTCAAAAAACTGAAACACAACAGAGATTTGGCACATTCCATAAAAATGAGCATTATGGGGATATTTACCAACAAATAGCAATGCACTATATTAGTGACACGTACTTGCTGAGAACTGCAGACTGATGTCTTGGGGCGTCAGCAGACATGGAGTTAAACCTTTTCTCCAAGCAAACTCTAGCAGCCGATCGCTTCTGTGAAGATGTGCTGCCATTGGTGTGTGGTTCAGTTGGGCTGTTTTCACCTCTGATTCTGGCTAGCACAAAACCCGGGACCTCTCCATAAGAAGCTGGAGTCTTTTCTCCTGGCATCACCAGACAGTGATCATCAGTTGAAGTTGATAGGTCAATAGCTTGAGTGGTCGTGAAGGGTGAAACCACTGTGGATCCAGTGGTGTCTTTATCCATCACTGTAGCAGGGTGAGATCTGGCATCTGGCAAATCTGGAGGAGCAATGTGTGCCTCCATATGTGCCTGGATAAGGTGCTGAAGGTGTGTATATTCAAACTCTGACATCTCCATTAGACCCAGCTCAGGTAGCAACATCTGCCCATGTTCATGTGTCAAACACCCACCTTGGCTCAAAATCACCCCAACAGGGTCACAGTGTTCTTTGGACGAAGGTGATACAAGGGTTTTACAAGACAAAAAGGATGACATTCTCCTCTCTAGAGATGTGATGGAGATCAGGAAAAATATTACTTGTCTTATATTTACACCAGAACAGACTAACGTTATATAGCTAACGTTAGCTAGCTAGCTAACGTTACGTTAACCGACTTCTAACCGTGGTGTGCCCTGGAAGCTGACTTGTCCAAACTATTAACGTTGACGTTAATAAAATGAACTAACGTGTTATACTTGTAGTTAGCCTAAGCAAACTAACACTGTAGCTAAATACTGACAACTTATTCACAACTCCAAGCTGTCAGTCGTGGACAAATGGTCCGTAGGTAATTAATACAAAAGCTAGCTCGTGACTTTACGTTCACGTTAGCGAACGAGGAACTTTTACGCTAACGTTAGCTGCTAGTAGATTTGAAAAGACGTTTGCGTACGCTAACGTTAACATCTAGGTAAATAAATACAAACATTTTAAATAGTCTATTAATAAGTCGTCGAGTTTATACCGGTTGGACTCTAGCTAAATAAACTGCAGCTCCCACTGTGGGCCTGTTCTTGAGTCTTCAACTTACTTTAATGTCAACGCCTCGACCAATGGCCGCGGATAGTAACTTACGTTGGTGTCCAACTCTCGGACGCCGTTACGCTTTTTGACAACTTGATAACGTTATAGCCTTTTTGTATTTTCAGTTCCATAAATGCCACTACATTAAAGAGGGTACTTTTACTCCTTATAAAATATTATGCATGATTGTAAATTACACTATCCAACATTATAATGTCGCATAGTTTTGCGCATGAATGCTTTAGCATAATACTGACTTTTTTTCCTGACCTGTTGTATTTTGTATTTTATTTGCTTCGTAACGTTATGTTTATGCTTATATAAAGCATTTGAATTGCCTTTGTGTCTGAATTGTGCTAAATAAAGTGCCTTGCCTTAATTAGTTCCTGTTAAAATGCATTTGGCATATCCCAACAACCCGTTAGCTTATGAACATGTTACCTTACTGACTAGAAAGAAACAATGAAAGGGTGATTCATTTATTTTTATTTTTTTCAAGTACTGTACATAAGTATAATTTTGAGGTACTTGTACTTTTTGAGTATTTCCATATTATGTTAGGCTACTTTATACTTCTTACTCCACTACATTTCAGAGGGAAATATTGCACTGTTTTACTCAACTTCATTTATTTGACAACTATGGTGACTTGTTACTTTGCAGATGTAGATTAAAAATACAAATATAAATCAACTAAATTATGATACATTATTATAGTCAAGCTGCCCAGCAGTAGCCTATATAAAGTAGTTGAAATGAGCTCCACAATTACTACCTATAACATTAAAGTGATATGTAGCCTACACTAATGCATCAATAATTATAATCCAGTAATTTATGATTCTACAATGGGCTATTCTGCATATGAGTAGTTTTACTTTGGGTAGCCTACTACGTTTGTACTTTTACTTGAGTAAGATTTTGAAAGCATGCCTTTTTTCCTCACATTTTTTGTCCATCATGTTTTTTTTTCATCACATTTTTTTCCTCATGTTTTTTTCCCTCACATTTTTTTTCCTCATTATTTTTTTCCTCACATGGTCTTTTTCCTCATGTTTTTTTTTCATCACGTTTTTTTTCCTCATGTTTTTTTTTCATTACGTTTTTTTTCCTCATGTTTTTTTTTAATCACGTTTTTTTCCTCATGTTTTTTTCCTCACGTTTTTTTTCCTCACGTGGTTTTTTTCCTTCACGTTTTATTTTCCTCAAGTATTTTTTTGTCACATTTTTTTTCCATCACGTTTTTTTTCTGAAATTTTTTGTCCTCACGTTTTTTTTCCTCACATGGTTTTTTTCCTCACGTTTTTTTCCTCACATGGTTTTTTAATTTTTTTCACGCTTTTTTTCCTCACGTTTTTTTTTCCTCACGTTTTTTTTTCCTCACGTTTTTTTTCCTCATCTTTTTTTTCCACGTTTTTTTCCTCACGTGGTTTTTTCCTCATGTTTTTCCCCTCACATTTTTTTTCCATCACGTTTTTTGTTCATCACGTTTTTTTTCCTCATGTTTTTTTTCCTCACGTTTTTTTTTCCTCATTATTTTTTTCCTCACATGGTTTTTTTCCTCATGTTTTTTTCCACACGTTTTTTTTTCCATCACGTTTTCTTCCTCACGTTTGTTTTTCGTCATATTTCTTTTCCTCACGTTTTTTTTCCTCATGTTTTTTTCCTCACGTTTTCTTTTTCCACACATGGTTTTGAAAAAAACGTGAAGGAAAAAAAAACCATGTGAGGAAAAAAATCATGTGAGAAAAAAAAATCATCATATAGCTGATATCAGGTAATAATAAAGTGTTTATATAGATATTAGGTAATAATAAAGTGTTTATATAGATGATATTAGGTAATAAAGTGTTTATACAAGAGAAGACAGTTGTTGTTTAACATTGTTGAGTCACTTATTAGCTTATTAGCATATTAGCTAGACTTTTGTTTTTGTTTATGTCTCAAGACCTGCTTCTGTTGGTTCCCCTCTCCTGCCTCTAACATCCCCAAAGTTTTGTGGCCCATTATGATGTCACTCCATTAAGTGGCTGCTGCATGTACTGCTCTAAGGAAACACTACTATATAGAGAAATATATATATAAATAGATGGATGGCTATGATTTTATTCTTTTGTATTATTTTTTTTCATTAATCGCACAGGAGATATTTGTAAGTACTTCTGTCTCTGCCAAACATCTATGTACTACAAATCTTCAAGCTCCACAGATGTTGTATGTATGGCATCCACTAAACCTCTTTAGATATTTGTAAATGCTACAGTGTGATACCTTTCAACGCAAGTTTATTTTATTTTTCACCAACTATGATTTTGAAAACAAGCAAAGCAAGAAAAAACAAAATCACTCCTATCATTGCACACTTGTGTCATTCAGACTTTGCAGGTCCAGCTTTGACATGATGATCTAACTAACACTAATACTGTAACTGAAATATGTATGATCCTATGATGAGCAATCGCTTACTTCCCTTTTCACTCTTAAAAAATTACTGGAAAAAATGTGTATAAAAAGGTATATGTAGTATATGTTTGTGTTTAGTGAGCATTCATGCTGTCGTTCTTTCCCAATGTGAACTATGATGGAAATGTGCTGTCCTAAGTGGACTTGCCCATATCTGTTGTAAAACCCTTTTTTGTACACCTGCTCAACTGACAGTGAAGTAGTGAATTTCATTTTTTTTCTGATTTGGTTTATTTTACCTAAATGGATACAGGGTAGTGTGTTTTGTTTATAAATCACTAATAAAGTTTTCTTTCTTAAAACAAAAAAAAGTGGAATCAACTGTCCACAGTAGTGGGGCTTCCATAAATAGGAAATGGTTGTTGTACTTATTGTTGTACCCTAGAGTTTTGTTCACATTGAATAGGAACCCTGTATTTGTACTAACCCTGTAGTGTTTTTTTTTTTTTTCTTGCACCTGCACTCTTGTACAAAATAAATGTTATAATAAATGTCATATGATTTTAAAGTAAAATAAAGTTTATAATCTTTGAATATCATGTGTTGCCAGTTTTTAATGTGTGCCCCCCTGGTTAAACACTGGCCCCTCCTTGGCCCCGCTAGTAAAATGTGTCTAGAACCGCCACTGCCATGACACCATACTTGTTATTGCTATGAGGATGGATAAGTATAGATAAAATGAACTGCTCTCTGGGATTCCTTTGTGTTGAATACCACAATAGATTATAGGACACTGCATTTTCATGAATTATGTAGAATGTGTTGTATTTCATTACGTCTTCATTTCTAAAGTTAGTAACTAGTAGTGAAGTCAAAAGTACATTATTTTCCTATGAAATGGAGTAGAAGTTTAAAGTAATATATTATAAAGTACCTCACAATTATACAGAAGTACAGTACTTGAATGTGAATGTACCTAGTTACACTACACCATTGCAATTACCAAAGATAGATCAATATTAACTCCTCGATGGATGCAGAGGATCTACCTGAATGCTGTCGCCCCCCTTTGGTAATACATGAGCTTTGCAGGTGGCTGTGACGTGTTATACAATATTGCTCCAGGCAGATTCAGTTTTCTATTAGCATAGACTTTTTCTCCTTTCCCTCTCTTGCTTACCCATTGTCTATCCTTACCTGCTTGTCACTGCAGAGCCCTTAAGAAACCTGAAAACTAATTAAAAGGTGTTTGTTATGTGTAAATTACCCAATCTTATTTTGAAAACTGGAACCTCTATAAAAGGAGACCTTTTAATTGTACCTCTAAAAATATAAATCAGTGTTTGCTTTATTTCACAAACAGAACAGTGCTGGCAGTGTGCATTAATATGGCATTTGTTTTTTTCCAGTAACAGATTTGGGCATGGCTCACGTAGCAACCAATCAATTACAAATATTGATAACAAAATAAGACTAAAGACAATTTAAAAAAAGGTATATCATTTATTGACTTCTTACATTCTAAAAGAACGAAACAGACATTTTTTTTAATCAGCAGAAGAACATTAAAGCCAGATCAAGGCTACTGTACTGACACTATAACAATGTTAAAAAACAAAAAAAACATGTACATTTTTGTACAAAGCATGTTTTACTATTTCCAACTAAAAATGCACATTTAGTTGAATTTACAAGTGATTGATTAAATTTAAGAGCCATTTAGTCAATCAAATAAAAATAAATGCAACACAAACAAAAACACAATAAACTCAAATACCGCTGAGCATTTTCATATCAAGCTACAATGTCTGATCTTTCGCATGGCTTTCCCTGTAAGTCTTGTTGGAATTTCAGTAAGACAAGGACAACCACTTTCTATGAGAAAAGTACATTCAATGTGTTTTATGCTGTAGTATCTATGATTAACTTGATTATACTAAGCCTGTTCGCAGGACTAGTTCGACAGCCTTACTGTCTTAAGGGGTCCATGAGTTATGATTTTTAGTCTGTGTCTAACTTGGCTGAGCATTGCTTTTATTTTCATCACTGTCCACAATTTGTTTGGTTTTAGTTTCTACACACGCACCCTGTTTATCAGTTTCATTGCCCACTTCCCTTTTTCCTTCTCTACCCCCTGTACTTGCATCTACAGGGGTGCTTATTTTACCAGCAGGACTTTTCTCCTGCTCCTGTCTTTGCCCTTTGACCAACTCTCTTTCTCGACTCACTGGTCTACCTCTACTCCACTCCCTGTCAGTTGGGTGACCTATTTGTTTTCGTTTCAGGCTGAGGACATCAGGATTGTTGATCATACAATTTTGGAATCGTATGAGACCTCCTGTTGGAGTGGGAAGTAAGGCAGCTCTGTGTCTATGGGGCTTTACTGCTTGCTGATTTTGTAGACTGTCAAAACCGGGGCACGAGTTTCCTCCACTGTTTTGAGCTGGACCTAGGGGTCCATTGCATGGTGCAGAATTTGGATCACTAGGGCCTTGGCATCTGGTAACTTGATGAGTAATATTGAAATGAGGTGATGCTGTCATGTTTGGCCCTCTGCCATCACACCCTGGGCCCCTTATATCGGACCTTTCCATGTCATCCTTCATGGCAGGCTCATATCCCCTTGAGTCTAACCCTCGGCCCATCATATATGGACCTCTTCTATCAGACCCAGGACCCTCCGTGTTTGTATCCCACCTCCCAGGCACATGTCTTAGATCTGTACTTTCAGGTGCTGGCCGCCTAATATCTGTTTTACCAGGCCCTAGCCTTCTTATGTCTGGGCCTCTACTTTTCCTCCTAAAATCATGCTCAAATCCTTGTCTACCTGTTCCAGGGCTTTCATTGTCTCCACCTTGCCTTTCAGATCCTAGTCCCCCACAATTTGAAAACCTCCCATCAGTCCCTTCAATGTTTGAATTTCTGTCTTCAGGCCCTTGGTGTCTGAAATCTGGTCCTCTGGGGACTCTTCTATCAGGACCCTCCATTTCAAATCCTCTCCTGTTAGGGCAATTCATCGAGTCTGGAGCTCCACTACGAGCCCCAGGTCCTTCCATGTTTGTCCCTCTCATATTACCCCTGAAGTCTGGCTGCCTCCAGTCATTCCCCACATCTCGACCCCCTCTCATATCTGATACTGGTTCTCTCATGCCTAGACCTCTTCTATCACGACCTTGACCTCTATTGTCTGGATCTCGACCTCTATTGTCTGGATCTCTTTCTCCACTAAAAATTGGTCCCGGCCCCCTTCGGTTTGGCCCAGCATCCCCTCTATCAGGCTCATTCCATCCATTTCCAGGTCTTCCCCTACCAGGCCCTGGGCATACCATATCTGGGTCACCCTGAACAGGCCCTGGACCCCTGACACCAGGACCACTCCAATCATCTCTTGGAGCTCTCAAAGGCCCTGGAAATGGCATAGTTGGTCTTTCCTGTATAGGCCTTGGTCCCCTACTTTCAGGGCCTCTCCATTCTCTACGAGGACCTTGCCTACTATGTTCTTGAACCTGCTGACCTGGACCTTCTTGGATGGGGCCTGGACCCCTGTTGCCATGTGTTTTCCAATCATCTCCTGAACATTCTCTTTCATTTTCTAGAGCCTCCATATTGGGCCCTGTTCCTTCTGACCATTGCTCCTCTGTGTCTGTGCCTCTCCTATCAGGTGCAGAGGCCCTGAAGTTTGGCCCTGATCCTCTAATGTTTCCCCTAGTAGGCCTTGGATCCCTCAAGTTTCGACCTGTTCTATCAGGTCCTTGGCCCTCTATAACTGGGCTCTCTTGGATAAGTTCTGACCCTCTAAAGTCAGCCCCTTCCCAGTCATCTCTTCTATGTCTTAGACCTTCTGTATTTGGAGCTTTCTGCCTGATGCCTGGGCCTCTAAAGTCTGGACCACCTGATCTTCTCCAATCTAGTTCTGGGCCCTCCATATCTGGACCTCTCCTCTCAGGCCCAGGCTCCCTAAAGCCTGCACTTCCTGGTTCTTGTCTGCCAGGCCATGGATCCTCAATGTCTGGACCTCTGCTTAGACAACCTGGTCCTCTAAAATCTGGACCTCTTGGATGTTTCCTATCTGGCCCTGGGCCCTCCATAACAGTTATTTCAGGCCTCACTTCTCTAAAATGTGGACCTCTCCTATCAGACTCTGGGCCCTTCCTATCCGGAGGTCTTCTTTCTGTCTCAGGACCCCTGAACAGTGGGGCTCCTGGAAAGCTCCTGCTGTTTCCTGTTCCCTCCATCTCTGGAGTTCTCCTGCCAGGCCCTGGGCTCTCTCTGTTTGGACCTGAATGCTGAAGCCCTGGTCTCCTAATGTCTGGACCTCCTGGCACTCTCCTGTTGGGCCCTGGACCCTGCATACTGGAACCTGGTCTTTCTGGCCTCTGTCCCCTGATGTCTGGACCTCCTGTGTCAGGCCCTGGGCCCTCAATATTTGTTTGTCTGCTTTTTGGCCCAGGACCCCTGAAGTGTGGTCTTCCATGTTCTCTACTGTGAGGCCCTGGACCTTCTATACCTGAACTAGTTCTTTCAGGCCCCAGTGCTGTGAAGTCAGGCCCAGGACCCATTAAATAAGTGTTTTGATCTCCTGGACCTCGCCTGTCAGTCCTTTGACCCTTCATATAGGGACCTCTCCTTTCACACCCAGGCCCTCTAAAGTCTGGACCATCTGGTGCTCTACTGTCAGGCTCTTGACTGTTCATAGTGTGACCTCCCCTTTCAGACTCCGGTCCCTGGAAATCTAGAACTTCTATTTCTCTCCTGTCAGGACCTGAACCACCCATAGCAGAACCTCTCCACTGAGGTCCTGGTCCACTGAAATCTGGACCTCCTGGTCCTCTTCTGTCAGGTCCTGGAGCTTCCATAGCTGGGCCTCTTCTTTCAGGTCCTGCTCCTATGAAATCTGGACTTCCAGATCGTCTACTATCAGGTCCATGACGCTTCAAAGATAAGCTTCTCCCCTCAGGCCCTGGTCCTCTAAAATCTGGACATCCAGGTCCTCTTCTGTCAGGCCCATTACCCTCAATAGATATGCCTCTGCTTTCAGGCCCTGGTCCCCTGAAATCTGGACCTCCAGGTCCTTTCCTGTCAGGTCCAGGATCCTCCATAGCTGGACCTCTCCATTCAGGCCCAGGTCCCCTGAAATCTGGACCTCCAGGTCCTCTCCTGTCAGGCCCAGGACCCTGCATAGATAAGCCTCTGCTTTCAGGCCCTGGTCCCCTGAAATCTGGACCTCCAGGTCCTCTCCTGTCAGGCCCAGGACCATCAATAACTGGACCTCTCCTTTCAGGCCCTGGTCCTCCGAAATCTGGACCTCCGGCTCTTCTCCTGTCAGGCCCAAGACCCTCCATTACTGGACCTCTCCTTTCAGGCCCTGGTGGTCCGAAATCTGGACCTCCAGGTCCTCTCCTGTCAGGCCCAAGACCCTCCATAGATAAGTCTCTGCTTTCAGGTCCTCTTCTGACAGACCCTTCCATGGATAAACCTCTCCATTCAGGCCCTGGTTCACTGAAACCTGGATCTCCAGGTCCTCTTCTGACAGGCCCAGGACTCTCCATAGATAAACTTCTTCTTTTAGACGCTATTTCACTGAAATGTGGACCTCCAGGTCCTCTCCTGTCAGGCCCAGGACCCTCCATACCTGGACCTCTCCTTTCAGGTCCTGATCCCCTGAAATCCAAACCTTCAGGTCCTCTTTTGACATGCCCAGGACCCTCCATGGATAAATCTCTCCTTTCAGGCCCTGGTTCACTGAAATCTGGACCTCCAGGTCCTCTCCTTTCAGGCCATGGCACCTTGAAATCTGGACCTGCCAGTCCTCTCATGTCAGGTCTTTGACCCTCCATAGCTGGGCCTTTCATCTCAGGTCCTGGTCCTCTGAAATGTGGTTCTCCAGATCCTCTACTGTTAGGCCCCGGGCCCTCCAGAGCTAGACCTCGCCTTTCAAGTCCTGGTCCCACAAAATCTGGACCCCCTGGTCCTCGCATGCCAGGTCCTAGATTGCCCATAGTTGGACTGCTCCATTCAGGCTCTGGTCTCATTAAATCTGGACCTCTTGGTCCTCTCCTGTCATGCATTGGGACCTCCATATCAGATCCCCTCATTACAGGTCCTGGTGTCATGAAATCCGGACCCCCTGGTCTTCTCCTGTCATGCCTAAGGTCTTCCATGTTTGGACCGCTCATTTCAGACCCTGGTTCTCTAAAGTCTAGGTCTGCAGCACCTCTTGTGTCATTCCCCTGGCTCTCTATGTTTGGACCACTCTTATCAGGCTGATGGACTCTCCATTCATCTTGTATAAATGACCCTCCTCTGACTGGACCTGATCCTTTCATATCTGGCCCTCTCCAAACATCTCTTATTTCTGATCCTAGGCCTCTCCAATCTGGACCCCTCATATGTGGGCCCAGGCCTTTATTTTGACTCCTCTTACCCCTCATATCAGGACCAACAAAACCTGGTCCTGGACTTCTCCAATCTGGATTTGTAATGTTTAGCATTCCATCACCACTCATACTATCCATATCTTGACCAGGCCCCATATAACTTCTTTCTGTCAAATTTGGCGTTCTAAAATTATGCATTGTTTCTGCTTCTGTCATGTCAGGGCCATGGACCATCCTTTCAGCCCTTACATTGGGCAGTGGCTCATTGAAATGTTCTCTAGACCCACTACTGGAAACTGGACTGCCATCATGCTTTGATTGCATTTGAACTCTCCCTGAGCCCCTAAAAGATGAACCTGGACTTGGACCTCTTACACCTCCACCCCTCATAGCAGATCTCATACCCCCAGTATGTGGACTTTCAGCTCTATCTTTTTGGCCTCTTCCTATAATATCTGGAGCCCTACCTTCTATCTGTGGACCCCCGAAAGATTGATCTCTCCTTATTTCCATCACACCTGGCCTGACATCTGCTTTTTCTGGACTTGGATGATACATAGAAGGATCCATTGTGTCCCTTATGTCAGGCCCAGGTCTATATGATGGAGGGCCCTTCATGACTGGATCTCCCCTCTGATTCTGTAGGCCTGATCCTCCCATATGTGAATTTGCAACAGCTGTTACAAGCGTTTTCCCTCTCACTTCTAGTTCGCCGTGTCTCATATCAGGGCCTGGACCTTTTACTTCTTGGGTTACACCTTGCATACTAGAACTCAGCATATTTTGCACTGGACTCCTCATCCCAGAACCTCTTATGACTGGCGATGAACCAATTCTATCACTATTGTGTTGTTGAATAACTGGTTCTCTCATATTTGCCTCTGAACCCTGCATCCCTGTCCCTGGGTCTCTCACATGTTTCCCTTGACCACTTGTAGCTAGGTCTTGTGTGTCTGATCGAGAACAAATGTTGGGACTTATGCCTTGCATGTCTGGCCCTGGGAATCTAATTCCTGTTTCTCTAAGATATATCTGTGGTCCCCTATGTACAAGTTCTTTCATATGTGATCTTGCATTCCTAATACCTGGATCACTTATACCAGGTCCTGGGTGCTTTGTCACAGGGTCTATTTTAGGTCCTGAGCCCTGAATATCTGGGTCTGTAGCTGGATCTGAATGTCCTCCCGCATGACCCAGTATTTTTTGATGCTTTAAGCCTGGACTTCCCCCTTCTATCTGTTTGTCTTCTATCATACCTGTATCACTGACACCTGAGCTCTGTAGATTTAGAGTTGGCCACAGTATATTGGACATTGTTGCTTGACCACAAATAGGCAGACAATTATTTTCAACTTTAACATGTGGCATTGAGACACTGGTATGCATCTCGGGAAGTTGGATTTCCTCAATCTTAACAGAGTCAATTCCTATGCTGCTAGGATTCACAAACTGTGGCTCTGGATCAGGGCTCTGAGGAGAATCTCGAATGGGAGGATCAATTATTCTTAGAGGAACAGAACTTTCAAACTTGTTTGAAAACAGAGTTTCCCATTGAGAGGGTTTATCAACCTGTGTAGAAGAACCACTACATGTGTCGTCATGGTCGCTGACTGAAGTTGTTTTAAACTCTTGGGATTTTGGTGGTTCGGAAGTCTCAAGCTTCACATTGTGAAGAAGTCCATGTGAACGTGGAGAAAATCCTTGATCAATGCTCTCATTAAGATTATTTTTTAGCTGATTTCCATCAGGGTTATTTTTAATAGTAACTGAGGTAAATAATGATGTGTTACTCTCTACAAATTGTCCAACAACAGAGTCTGGAGCATTACACAGAACCCTTAAAGGCTTTGATTTCTCAAGGACTTGAGGGGAAGGTTCTCTATGCTGTTTTGGTGAAAGGGACCCAGAATCTTTTTTTCCAGTAGATGATGGGGATTTTCTACGTCCATGAGAATGTCGGTGTGTAGAATGCTCTTTACTGTGGTGACCTTGCCGTTCAGACTGGTCTCTAGCTCTATGCCTTGACCTGTCCCTTTCACTTCTTCTGTGTCTATCCCTGTCTCTACGTCTCCGGGAATGTGAAGGAGAACGCCGCTGTGATCTTCTTGAAGGGCTTCTATGGTGGTCCCTTTCACGATGACTCCGCTTCTTTGGTGATAGTCTTCGCTTTCTGCTGTGGTATGCATTCAGAGGAGTGCCCTTCCGGCTGGCACTATGCCCTGTTCTAGACAAAGATGAATCACGAGTCTTTATACTGCCTCCTTGAAATACATCATCTTGAATTTCATTAAAAAGTGATTCGTCCTCAGGATCATAAGCTACATCAGAATCTTCAATCTCTCCAGCAGAGGATTCCTTAACATTTTCCTGTGTTTCATCTTGCTCTGTAACATTATCTGCATCATTTTCTAAATTAGGAATGGCAGTTGTGTCTTCTATCTTAACAGTTTGTGATTCTACATTTGAACTGTCCACAGTCTCTGTAAGGTTGCTGGTCTTGTCTGTTGATTCTGACAGTTGACTGACTGGCAAAGATTTTTGTGGGGGAGACATCAGGGAATCAGAAACAGAAAAGTGAGCCATGAACATGCCCACAGCCTCTCTCTGTTGACGTAGTGCCTCTTCCTGCTCCTTCAACTGCCGCTTTTGTTCTTCAATCTGCTTATTGAGCTCCTCGAGCATCCGCTGTTGTTCAGTTAGCGTTGCAGCTGAGACAACCACAGTGCCCGTAGGAATGTTCTGCATTACTTCTACTGGGGTAGAGGTTAGCGCTGGAGTGGAGGTAGGAGCTGGCGTTACAGCCGGGATAGAAATTGGGGTTGGGCATGATGGAGAACTTGACGTTTGAGTTGGAACAGGGGGCTTTGTCACAACAACATCACTTTGAATATCTGCAAAGATGGTCTCGTCCTCTGGATCATAGGCCACACCATCATCTACAAAGCCTGATACTGCAGGGCCATCTGCCTTCATTTTTTCAATGCTCTGAGGAGCAACCATTCCATATCCCATTGCTGGATCATACTCCTCTTCTGGGTCATACGGTCGGTCAAAGTCATTTTCTTCTTCTATTTTTTTTACTTTGGATTTCTGTCCATACTGTTCGACAATTGGATCCACCATTGATCTGGTCTGAGAAAACACTGGGACTTTCTTAACACTAACTGTTGTTGTTGTTGTTGTTGTTGTAGAACTTCCGTCAGAAGAGACCACAGAGTCAGTTTGTTTACTGCCGAACAAACTATTCAAGATGGTCTGCAGCGGTGTCTTATCACTGGATGCTGTTGTGGGATTCTTGTCGGAGATGCTATTAGTGGTTGAGAGAGTGGCTGAGGCAGGAACAGAAGGGTTTGTTCTAAAGGAAGTAAAAAGAGATGGTATGGTAACTGATCCAGAAGAGGAAGAGTCTGAAGGTGAGCCAGGGCAAGGTGGTGAGCCAGGAGGGGTGGTGCTAGAAGGAGTCTCTGGATCGTAGGGTTGGAATATCTCCAATTTGTCAGAACCATAGAGGACTGGGGGTTTTGGGATCCACATAGGGTCTTTGGACATATGAACTTTGGGTCTCTTCTCTTCAATTTCCTGAGGCAAACTTCCGGGACGTTTTGCCTTCTGGATGACTGCCAGACCCAGAAGAAGATTGGGCCTGTTTCTTTCAAACCCTGTGAAATAAAGAAAAGTGAAATAAATAAATCATTAAAACAAGTCTAAATTACTGACAATTGGCTATTGGCTAAAAATGGAACAATACTGACATTGTTGCATTTTTTCTAAATGCTTGGCTGACAATACTTGTCAGAAAGGTTAGATAACTAGTCATATTACAAAATGTATAGGTGTTGGTACAGGATTTTTTAATTAGGGCTGGGACCACTAATTGATTCATCAATAATTACAGACAACTCAGAAATACTTAGAATTAAAATGACAAACCAAAAAATCAAATGCAACATGAAATCAAAACCACAATTGAACCATAAAACTCATAATTGACAAATTTAGAAAAAGGAACCGTTTCATGGTAAACACCTCTGCCAGCTGGTGTCTGTATTGTCAGCTGTTTCCTAGAGTAAAAACTGGATGCATTTTGGCAATATTTTGTAAATAAAAAAATCTTAATTTTAATATATCAACTTGCTTGAAAGCATTGACTGCACATTCAATATTTAGATATAGGGCTAGATGTATCAAGCCGTTTGCTATCTAATTGGTCGCAAAGACGGACGTAACCGATGCGGTGCCTCTATTCTGCGGGGGAAATTTTCCGCCTCTTGAAAGCAGGTCTAACCAGCCGCAATCGGGTTTCCTCGTAGGCATATATGCCGCTGGTGAAATGGTAGCAGTAATCCGAGCAGGACGAAGACGTAGGCCAGGCTGAAAATATTTTTTAACACAAGGATCACATCCTGGCCAGTCTGAAGGGACTGTCAGTGGAGTGAACACGAAATCATTAAGCGTTAAAGATTAAGCAGCCGTGCAATATTAGAGTTACTGGAAGAAATCAAAGATGACGTTGAATCTCCGACTCAGCGTTCACATTCCATTCCAGCAGTTGTTAAACTCCTCGCTACATTACAAATATTGGCATCAGGATCATTTCAAACAGTCATAGCATCAGCAGTGGGAATATCGCAGTCTATCGCAAACCTTGAGAGCTTTACAGCTAATGTTTTACATTTTTTTACTTCTGTTATCTTTTGTGTGATCCACTTAACCAAAAGAGAGTGCAAATTTTGTCACTACAGCTCTCAGTTCTCAAGACCTTGTAGTGGTTTAGACTCCTATGCTCAAACCTATGTGGCCCAGGATTGTGCCTAATCTGAAGAACATAGGTCCACAAAATACTGATAACATATTGGCATAATAATCCCATTTTGACAATTTGTAGAAGGAAGTGGGTTACTTCACATTCCCCGTCTTCCTTATTCTGAGCACTTTAACTATTAAAGAAAATTCATTTGGTGAGATATTACAACGTGAATACTGAGCCTGTTATTCTTGGGCCCTGAAAGTGTTGATATAGGTGCTCGCCCAAATCCAATAATGCATACATTCATCACAAAAGGCTATAAGCGGTAGTATTCACACCTGGTCCATTGAGAGGTTGTAGTATGGATGGGATTGATTCCTTTGCGCTGAGTGGGACAAGGTATACATCCTTGATGGAACGGCTGCCATTGGCGACCACACCAAAACGACCTCTGCTGCTGAAATAGGAAAACAGGGAGACATAGGCCACCTCTTCCTCCTCTGTTGCAGGGTGAAACCGGATCACACATAACTCCTAAATAGCAAAACAAAAAGAAGAAAATATGTAAAATATTAATAGATTTCCAATATTATTGTACAAAACATAAAGAAATAGTCAATCTACTGCTTGCCTTTGTAAGAGAGCTCTTTAGTTTTGCAACATAGTCCCACACTGTTTGAGGCAGGATTCGTCCTCCGATTTGTATAGTATCAGGTAGATCCTACGCACAAGAAATAAAATGTGTTCAATATCTTTGTCAATTCAACTGATGACAATGACAGATCTTTTATGATAAAAGTTCAATATTATGCAGTACTATACCGCTTTGAGATTTTCAGCAGATCCTGAAACCAGATATCCCTTGGTGACAAACTTGGCTACAGTGAGCATGTTTAGGAAGCCTTTCCACACTATATCTTGCTTAGCCAAGAACTGAGAAGTCTCGCCATCAGCTGGGGATTCAGAGATCACGGTCCTGAGACACAAAACACAACAGCACAATGACAAACATATCCACACATTATGCTGATTTTGCTCAAATGTATACCACCAGAATCAAATAGAGTTATTCTATTCTACAGTTCTTTAAATACCTCGAGGATGTGCCATAGAGTCTGGGATCCACAGAGGAAGATGGCTTCATTAAGATAGATTTAGGTAAAGGTTTTGTTGGTGGTCGTGAGGAGGCAGGTGCAGGTGCTGAGGGCGATGCAGAGATACTCTCTATAAGAGGAGCATAAGGGACTGATGGGTTATGGGTTGTGGGCTGGCTGGGGCCAGAGGTGACACTAGACAACGCAGAGAACCTGCTTGCTGCAGTGCGGGGGTCACGCCTTGTGATGGTGACTGTGGATACAGCAGGGATCACAACTGGTGTGTATGCTCTCTTTCGTGTAGTAGTTTTAGGAGTGTCTGGTGTTGGGGACGCAGGGGACTCCATGACAGGGGAAGCTGGAGACTCTAAAGTAGGGGAGGCTGGAGAGTCCATTATAGGGGAAGCAGGGGATTCTACTATAGTCAATTCTGGAGCGTCAATGATAAGGCGGGATGAAGGATCCATTAGGGATGATGTTGGAGAATCCATGTCAGGTGAATCAGAGGGCGCCCGCAGAGGGGAGTCATCTCCTGCAGACTTTCTCCAAGAGGGTTCATGTTTATCTCTTGTTTCAGAAACCTTGGGTTTTTTCTTTGCGGGTTCCTCCTCTTCCCCAGCTAGTATTTGGCCTTTGGGAAGAAATAAGAATATTTAAAAAAGTAACAATGAGTAGTCATTGGATAGTAATCTACTAGGTATTGCACAGCTATTGTAAAACATATTTTTAATTCACCTGTGCATATCTTGCATTTCAGGTCAAAGAGGTGAGCCTTGTGCTCAGATGTTGTGTCCTTCAGCATACATGCGAGAATATCTGGTACAGCCCTGCCCTGGCTTATTCTGGTCTTGAGAGCAGGAGCAGGAAAGCTTATCTTTTGTTCCTGGGAAGCAACCTATACAGACGCAAACAATCAGACTTAACCCACAAAAATATCATAACATCAATTGCTTTTCATGAAAAAAAGGAGAGACAATATAATGACCAAATAAATACATTTCCACCAATTGAATGCAAATGAGGCAAGTACACACCATGTTTCTATCAGGTCTTGTGGGATTCAAACTGGGCAAATCAACCTTCACTGCTTCAGGCTTCTGCAACAAACTTATCGCTTTAGCAGCTGCAACCTTAACCTAGATACAAACAAATGATGGAAGAAAATAATCACCTCTGACACAAACACTGCTTGATCATTCAGGTTCAAGCATAACACCTGATTGTTATTTCCCCATTGGGGATCAATAAAGAGTACACATTATTATTAAATGATTTGTCTTGGTTGTTGTGTTTAATATTTATTACTACATATACTATTATACACTTTACCTCTGTTGTGTCTTTTGCACTTGGCTCTGATGCTTTGGTAGCCTGCATATCCTTCTGGCTCATCCTGGCCAGTCTGAAGGGACTGATCTCTCCACGTACAACCCGACACAACAAGCCCTAGAGAGAACCCATACTGGACTGTCAGTTTGCTAAAAACATAAATAACTATGAGTTGACCTAAAAAAAAAAAACTCACTTGAATTTCTGTAATATTGTTAGTATTAAAAAAATTAAAAACAGAAATGGGTTTCATCTACTTTAAACAAACCTTGTTCCGTGGGTCTTTCAGGTTGAACATTATAGTTCTGTACTTGTTCATGTATTTGCTGTCTGTGTTGCGAAAAATGTCAAACATCTCCATCTCAATGCTTGCGACAACCTTTGCAACTTCACTCTCGGACATCTCCAAATCCTCACAATCACACACCCTTGACAAATGAAAAGGCAGTTAGTCGTCAAATTTGTTGTGCATCACTGCTCTAATAGATTGAGATGCAGTTTACATTTTGTTGCAAAAGCCACAAATATGTTCCTGGAGTCTATCATGTCATGAAAAGAATCTGTTTTGAGAAAGATACCTGTGAGGTAACCATAATATTTATTTGTCTGGTCGCAATAGGCAAAATATTGATTTAATTATGTGTTGTAGGTGTTTTTTCTATTTATTTATTTATTATATTGGAAAGTAATTGTAGTTGTAAACAATACAAGAATGTAATGTGATTTTATCTAGTGCACATGTATTTATATTTGTATTTAATGTCATGCTCATGTTAGGATGCCTATCATTGTTTTTAAGGGAGGCTATTGTAACATCTGGCCAGGGACTGCAGATGAAAACTAGCCTTTTGGCTAATTCTGGCATATTTACAGAAATGTTTATTAACATGCACTGTCCCTGACAAATAAAGCTTAAATTAAATTAATATGTGGATCATACTACTTCCAAAATGTGCATACTTTATTAAAATGCTACTGAAATATATATAGATGACTGAAAGATATGTAACATGGTCAGTAAAAACACACTAATAAAAACCTGGTACTGAAATGAATGTTGGTGAATATATGGTGCATCTTCTCCTAGATGATGTAGGTTAAAGTATGTTAATGCACCCTTATCAAATCATATCCAAACTATTGACATTCACTATTTTGGCTCCTACCACCATCACTTTAACTTTTCATAGGGTTTATCAAGATTTATCAAAAGACTTTCATACCAAGCCAGTAAAACAGTTCTCACCTTTTAAATAGGATGCTGCTGAGGGAGCGCTGGATGCTCTGTCTGACCTGGTTATTGGGCTGAGAGGGTCTGGAGGAGGGAGCACTGGGTGCAGGTGGCACCAGCAGATTTCTGGTTTCGTTCAGCAGTGTGAGGGCTGAAGAAGACTTCTGGCCTGATGCCAAGGCTGACACGTGGCTGGACGGAGGCTGGGGTCCAGGCTGCTTCTTTGGTATGACGTATGTGGTCTTAGTGACCATAAGAGCCCCCGTTTCATGGTGTCTGGGAGCTGAGGTGGATGGGGATGGTGCAGCTGGAGACAGACTCATTTCTACTTGGTTGAGTGGTATAGAGGGATCTGATTCTGCAGATTGCTGCTTAGGCACACCACTGTTGACTGGCTCCTTTGCCTTTTGCTGAGAGTAGCTCTGTGGTGGGGCTGGCTCAGTGGCAGGCTGGGAGGAGGGAGCCACATCTGTCGAGGTGTCCTCAGGAGGTTGTTTTGAAGGAGTTACAGCCTCATTGTCATCCTGTTTACAGTCCTTTATAGCTGTTAAAAAAAAAAGAACAGGGCATTTCATAAATATGAATCACTATTAACTGTGACATAAACCAACATGTGCAAATCATTTGCAAATCAGTTTAAGGTTAAAAAATCTGCTATCCATAAATAATAACAAAAAAACATTCATGCTCACAGTTACACCTACAGCACTTTTTGGAATCAATTATTAACTTGGACTGTGGAGGAAGCCTGAGAAAACACAGGGAGAACATGCAAACTTCACACAGAAGGGTCCAAGCCGGCCAGTGGGTTTGAACACAGAACTCTCAACCACAACCGCACTACATGACAACTAAATACAAATGTTTTCTGTTGCTGTTAAATATTTGTTTATATGAGAAATGTTGAGTAATTTTGCCCAGTATTTGGAATTATCATCAGTTGAGAAATACACAAAATGCTAATTTTCCATCTGCAAAAAAATATCTGAACAAACCTGTAGTTGATATGATTAGAAAATTACAGATAGGTCCACAGACGCACGTCGGTAAATTAGGGAATGAACTTGCGCTCCCGTCTCAAAGAAGAGACGTGTTCAGGCGCAAACGTTCCCTGGTGCTATTTTGCAGTTTTAGAAAACAATTCCACGACTGACCAGGAAAACCTGATCTAAAGTCAGTGGCGCTGGTCTAAAGTCAGTGGCGCTAGTCTAAAGTCAGTGGCGCTGATCTAAAGTCAGTGGCCCGTTATTCTGATGCTATTTTAGGGGCGTATGCTTGGCCATAATGTAGCGTGTACACAACACGCATACACTTTGCTTCTCTCATCTACATGGATGCAGCAGTTCCCAATTTTGCAAACCATACATAATTACAAGGAAAAATATTACTGAAAATGCGCTTCAGGTGTTTGGATAGGTCAGGAGGCACTTTAAAGTCCAGTCCTCAAAAAGTTGCAGCATTCTTTGTGTCTTGTTGCATTTTACACATTTCCATGAATCATGGATGTGTTGATGACATAAATGAGGGAATATTACAGGATTTAATGGAGACGTGATGTTGAACTACAGCGGGATTGGACACTTGTGGGTCCGGGAGTGGCAACGTGCGATGTGCTCCTCAGCGGGTGGACGGTGAGTGAGTGAGTGAGTGTGAGTGTGAGTGTGAGTGTGAGTGTGTGTGTGTGTGTCCCACAGCAACATCGTCACCCGGTCAAGACAGGTATTTATTACTTTGCCGACAGCTCCCGCTCCAGCCCTGACGAGAACGTCTCCTCGGCTGTGAACCGCTCCCGGCATGTGCCAGGCAAATCCGCCGTCATAACAGCAATCTGCCATGGAACAAGCGCGCCTGCTCTTAAAGGGAATGTGAGATGACACTCTGATTGGTTTATTGCACGTTACGCCCAAACCACACCTAGCTACTTCAGACCAACCCATTTTAGATTTGCATCGGGCGCTGTTGCCATTATACCGGCGGGATAAATGAGTCTTACGCCCGACGCAAATTTAAAATGGGTTGGTCTGAAGTAGCTAGGTGTGGTTTGGGCGTAACGTGCAATAAATCAACTGAGATTCGCCCACAAAGCTACTTGCGTTTGATACTTGCGTTTCAGATCGTTAAAATAGGGCCCTAAATGTTACCAAACAAGTGTTGTACTTTGAGGACACAATGCTTCATATTAGGGAAGTGTTTGGATCATTTAAATTCTTGAATATCCATGACACATACTTATTTTTTACAAGAACAAATATGGACAGTATTTGTTACATGCTATACTATACTGGATTACCTGCATTGAAGATTAACACACAGGATCTACACAAGACAAATATTTCTGTTAATCTTTGCTTTGCATCTTAATTTATAAAATGATTTGTGTGCAGTTGTTTCTTTATTAAAAGGAAAAACAACTGAGCTCAAATTAATACATAGTGAAGCAAAGTTTCCTGCTCACTAAATCCTTAGATGTGCATATTTGCTATTTGAGATATTGATGAAAATATTTGTTTTTGTTTTTGTACTGATATTTACACACATATACTGGGATATCCAGACAAGGTTTTGTGACTGCTAATGGAAAAGGAAAATTACTACACTTGACCTTTAAAGCATCTTTTACATCATTTGTATTGATAAAACTTGTCATTAAATAGGCTTGATTGAAACTGCCTATTGTAAAGAATATAATGTGTTGCAGATGCTTTCTCAATCAATGAATGTTTACTTGGCTCAAATGCTTTAAAGTTCCCAAACATCTTCATAAGGAAGCTCGAGGTGACATTTGAAAGACCATCACTCAGTAAAAAGTTTCAGGTGTAGCATATAAAATCATTATCCCCATATGCAAAAATCTCAGAGAGCAAGACATCCACAGTGAAGGCACAAATGTGTGTTTTGGGAAAGCACACCAGGTCCTGGTCTCCTCCAGTGACCTTCAGTTTTGAGACCACCACTAAAGTTTATCTTCTTGCAGAGTTCTCCGGGAGGATGTGACAACATTTAACTGCTCGGTAATATCCTTCTACACTCTGTTGCCATTATGTAAGACTTTTTTCTTCAGAGCCGTTTTGGAGGATATGAATGATGAGCATTTAATATGGGATTACTGAGGCAGGGCCAATATGTTAAGTCCTGTGAATGTACTGTGCTTTAAACATTTTGATAAATATGGCAGTAGTTGATTTGCATTGGTACGTGGAAGATCAGACAAACATTAAAAATGATGTGATCTACTGTCTGTTTCAGGGAAAATGAGAACTGGTGTGAGGCAGCAAATTAAAGCCAAGAAGACGATGCCTCGACTTCCTGTACTTGAAATAGTTTACAAACTTCTTCATGTCAACAGATGATCGATAACTATTAGCTCTTGATAAATCATGTCTCCTGTTAATTTCTATATATCTATGTGTAAATAGCAGGGAAAATACTGTTATTTCTAGTGCCATCCAGAAAAATATCAGAAAATTAGTTTTCTGCTGTTGGATTTTCTTTTCAGTCTTGAGAAGGTCCAACCCAAACCTGGAACTTGGAAGGTTTGATTTACATATATTATGTGTGTGTAAAATATGATGATACAGCACAGATTTTAAATGTTCCTTTACATATCTATGAATGTAAACACTGTATATATTGGTTGTTCGACACAAAAGGTCCCACTAAAGATAGATACAAAGATCACGTAAAACAATGTACTAATGTGTTCATAATGCAAAATGTAGCATTATATAGATTTGTTTCAAGTCCTGCTTAATCAACCAACACGTGACACAGAACATCCAGTTAAAGGGTCATACATATTTTCCCATGCATTGGTGTCTAAGTGACTAATGTGAACAAAAATCTTTGAAATTGGTCCAGTACTGAGCGAGAACGCTGTAACCAGCAGCCGTGAATTCGGCTGCAATGTAATCCTATAGGGCAAATCATCAATTTTATCCACTGAAAGTCCCGTTTTTGCCACTCACAGGATCAGATTATTATTCTATGTGTCTGACAACAATATGGAAATGATCCCTACAGACATATAACTTTTTGTTAAAGAGTAAAATCCTTTTTTGTTTAACCAGAAACAGCTCAGAAATCGCTTTCGCAAAACCCACCGGACTCTTTTTAAATAAACAATAATTTTAGCGTGTATAGAGCCAGCACATTTCCACATGTAAATAGGTAAAATAATGGTTTATTTCAACCAAACCAGAGTAGTGATAGTTGGAACAGTTGAAATACGAACTAAGATAGCTTTTTATCATTTTACTTTGTTTCTATTGACTTTGAATGAAGTGTATTTTATGATAAAATTACTTTTTATTTTAATGGAGTCTAGTGGGTGTGGTGATGGTGAGCGATGTTTCATGTTAAACCAAAAGCCTCATACTCTTTAACAAAAATAATGACCTCTGTAAGGATCCTTTCCATAATGTTGTCAGACACTTAGACCAATAATCTGAGCATGTGAGTGGTAAAACAAGCACATTTAGTGGACGGAAATTGAAGGTGCGCAATTGCCAAATTACTTGCATTGTAGCTTGTTTCGCAATACTGGACCAATTTCAAAGATTGTTGTTCCCATCAGTCAGTCAGAGACAAAAACATAGAAAAATAGGTTGTAAAAAAATGCCACTGTATTTAACCATATAGATACTAGGGATGGGAATCAACAGAGGCCCCACGATAAGATATTATCATGTTACTTATGTCAGGATACGATATTATTGCGATTTTAAACATTTTGCAATGTTCTGCGATACATTGCAATGTATTGCCTTTTTTCCAACTTCAAATTATTTCCCTGAGGAAAACTTTGTCAACATGTTTTATCTAAAAAGATTAATTTATCCATTTGCTCAGCTCACTTCAGTTTTATTGCCACAAAATGGGATATTAAGCAGACAAACTGACCAACACATATAATAAAAGATCGATACTTGGCATCCATGTATCAATACAGTTTAGCCACGGAAAATATCGCAATACTATGCTGTGTCAAATCCTTCCCCCAGCCCTAATAACACATATTTTGATATGTTTGAGGTTTCTAAATCGTCAATGCATAGTTGCTTGTGTGAGTATATAGTGCCACTGGAAATAATCAGGGAATAATTAGGCCTGGTTTTAATGGACAAAATGAGATGACACAATAAGTAAGAAACTCAGGGCCAGATGTACGTACATTTGCGAACGTAGCGTTATCAGCGCCATGGCTCACCCGCAGATAGCGAACGCAATGATACCATAGTTTACGCCATATTTACCAAACCTGCAGGTCATCCGTAATTAGCGCCTTTCTCCGCCCACTATACCGTAAACTGTAAGTACTGGTGCTATGATACCGCTGAGTGCAGACTGTGATATTCCCACTGCTGATGCTATGACTGTTTGAAATTATCCTGATGCCAATATTTGTAATGTAGCGAGGAGTTTAACAACTGCTGGAATGTGAACTCATGTCATCTTTGATTTCTTCCAGTAACTGTAATCTTGCATGGCTGCTTAATCTGTGATCCTTGTGGCAAAACTCCTTTCAGCTCGTCTCCTTGGCCGATGTCTTCGTCTTGCTCGGATTACTGCTGTCATTTCACCAGGAGGCATATGTGAGGAAACCCGCTTCCAGGTTTACACCTGCTTTTAAGAGGCAGAGAATTTTCACCGCAAAATAGAGGCGCGCTATCACTGGCGGTTTTTGTACATACCGCGGAATACGTAATTAAGCGCTCTTTACGCTTCCCCTCCCATCTCTTTACGGTAAACTCCCACTTTCCCCGCGACCCTCCCATGAATAAATATGCATGACACGAAAAACGCAATTTGCCCTTTTCAGCTCCCACGACATGCAGTTTGCGCTTTTACATCATTGCGGCCTGTTTGTACATACCTCGCCATGATTTTACGCGCACGTTGCGACACAAATACGCCTGAAGTGGGCGCAAAAGCGTTAGTACATCTGGCCCTCAGATACTTTGAATTACTAGCCATAGTCATAAGCAGTGCAGCTGTATGACCACAGTAAGCCCTGCAGAAGTTGTGTGGTATGGATGAGCAGCCTCATCCATCACAAGTGTTTGAGGATTTATGGTCAGGAAGAGATTGAAGGCTGCTTAAGAAAAAGCCAGCATGGTGAAGATGAACATGGCAGGGCGAGATGTCCTGGGTTAAGATTAGGCCTACATAGAGATGAGTCATACTAATCCTAAGAAATTCATCCTCTGCATTTGATCCATCAGAACTATTTAGGAGAAGTGAGCACTGACAGTGCAGCACCTGGAAAGCTAGGTAATGTGTAGTGTTACTAATAACTAACTTGAGTGTCCAGGAGGCAATCAAAGCACCCACAAAACAAAGGTGTGCGCTTATGATATGGCATAATATAAGGTTGAGCCTAAAGGAGATGCAGTGGGCAAAGTGACAAGTGGCAATTGACATCAATGGTGTGGTGCTCAGATTAGAAGGAATATTTGCAGAATATCTGCTTTCTTTGCATTTGATAGCATGCCCAACAGGCTAACACACTGAAGCAGTGTCAATGCAAGCTGTAACCATTAAATGAGGACTAATTCTGGACATATATTGTAGTAAAGAAGAAGAAGAAAAGAAACAAGGACACATCCTTTCATAGATTCAAAATGACCCTGGTTTAGTGCATCATCTGCAGACATCTCTGGACGCTGAAAGGCAGGTAGACCAACTATGAATGAATGAACTAATGAAAGAAGGCAGCAACAAAATGTGAATGAGTCACTGTCTGTATCTATAAGGAAAAGAATGAAGAATCTTTATTTGTGCATGATTATGCTATGTGTGTGTGTGTGTGTGTGTGTGTGTGTGTGTGTGTGTGTGTGTGTGTGTGTGTGTGTGTGTGTGTGTGTGTGTGTGTATGTGTGTGAATGTATATGTGTGTGTGTGTGTGTGTGTGTGTGTGTGTGTGTGTCAAAGTGACGGTGAAACATGAACATTAGTCTCAGCGTGTAGATGTGGTATCTCTTTAAAAACCTGCCATTGGTCAATAAAGGAAAATCTCAGCTCAGCTTTTTAAATTGTATATATATATAAAGCCTATACCAATGAAACTATGGTACATAGATCACCACAAGTCAAACAAAATAATTTATATTCATGCAGTCCTCAAATGATGACATGCAATTTCTTTATTTGGGGTATTTGGGATGAAGCTTTAGTGAAAGTTCAATAAGAAAGATCTTTTCTTTCACATTTTGCCTGTTGTAAGACCTCTGAATCACTGCTCACATCTCAGATTTGTTCAGTGAAACGAAATGACAATTCAGTCTGATTGTCAGTAAAGTACATACTAAGAAATGAGCAACAAATCAAAACACTGATCTGTAATATCAACTTTTACATGCATCCCTTTGCACAAAGTCAAACGTTATACTTCCCCGCAAGTGGTTGCAGTCATGGGTCTATACCACTCAACATACTGTATGTACACACTTCATAATCCTGAATGAACCACCAGTAAACAATAACCAGTGTTATCATAACCTAGGTTGTCAGGCAAACCTGATTGGACCTAAACAAATATCTTTTTTCTTTTGTATCTAAAGCTCATGAAGTATCCTGTTTTATATTTAAAGGTTCTGTCCCAAATGTTTGGGATATGTTGCAGTAATGAAAACACAGCTGGAAAGACAATATGAGCACAGCCTTATGGATATAATAAGGCAACGGACAGACATACCACACTGCTAGTTCATTTATCAAACCATGGGAAAAAAGACAAAATGTCCTTAAATAAGCAAGATGATACTGACTCAGTTTCTCATACTATTGTGTATGATAGTATTATTATTGCTCACTGTCTGTAATTAATTTCTGTCTTTGGTTTTAAGAACATTTGCAGATATTGTGAACTGCATATGAGTGTTAGTTAATGAGTAGAACTGCGGAAATCTCACGTGAAATGTTAGTATATTTTATATTTCACTTCATTTACCATGAGCACATTTGTTAAGTATGAATGCACAGTTGTTTGAACAGATGATATAGAGGACCACAAGGTCAAAGTAGTTGCTTGCATGTGTGAACATTTTATATTTCCCTAAAATGGTACTGTGAGCAGTTTAATGTGCTAAGAATGAAAAATGTGCTAAAGCTGAAGATTAAAATTCCAAATGGCCTTAACTGTAAAAGTCTATCGCATAAAGCAGTAGGTACGTTCTCAGTCATTTCTATTACTTTAGTAAAATGTTAGGAGTCACCGATTTGCAAGATGAAGCGTATTAAATGTGTTAAAAAAAAATATTTTGTGTATGAGATCTCCTGCCTCCAAAAAAGAACCCATCTGGACAGAAAGTGCACCAATGCCTGTTACATTTAAAAAAGACTGAGTCTAGGGTCTGTGAGTAACAGTTGAGGCTGAATGGGAATCTCACTTTTGCAGGTATTTTGTAGTACGAAAGTATTGCACATATTTTAATTTTGAAGTGATGATGGCGCTAGATGAAAAGTTAAGGAATCACCAAAGTTATTCCAATTCATCCTGAGGGCGATGTGTGTGTGTGTGTGTGTGTGTGTGTGTGTGTGTGTGTGTGTGTGTGTGTGTGTGTGTGTGTGTGTGTGAAATTTCACAAAAAAAAAAAAAAAAAGTGAACCCCATGGCTGCACCAAAGGAAAAATCAGGGGATCACTACAGTCAGTTGGATTCACCTGAGAAACATTCATGTCTGAAGACACATCACCCTCCATGTTATGTAACTCCTGAACTGAAACTGGAGTTTTCAATGAGTTTAACTGAACTACAATAGTTCAATATTTGGGGAATATATTCGTTCCAAAAGTTAAATGAGAAAATTTATAAAACTGTCATGTCTGTATGGCATAAATGAATCTAGAACCAGGAGGTTATCTTATCTTAACATAAATACTGGAAACAGTGGGAAACCAGTCCCTCCAGAAAAATGTGATTATGCGATTGCAGAATTCAATGCATAATCAGCAAAAGTCCGCATATTTATGCGGGGGCCGCATTTTTTCAAATACGCCGCACATTCGCCGCATAAATTGCCGATTTTCGTGCAAAATATGCGGGGCTTGCAGGATTTCATAACCCCCTGCATTTTCGTTGCAAAAATGTCACATATATCTCAGCAATTTTTGCAAGTTCCCGCAATTTCATCGCATAAATATCTCGCATATTCCATCGCATTTTTTAAGAAAACGTGCCGCATAATCAAGGATTTTTGCCCGCAACAATGAGAGAGGGAGGGACTGGGAAGCTCACTGATTATCAAGTAACTCAGCTTGTTTATTTATTCTGTTGTGCTTTTACATTGGATAATGTGCCATATTGCTTCTCGTGAAGCACTGAGCAACTGGCTGCTGACTTTAGGCCTTGTATTTAACAGACAGACTTGAGGATGGTAACTGTCTTCTCATCTAACTCCCACCGAGAAGGAAAATGAGCAAATTTCCAAAAATGTTAACCTTACCTTTAGCAACTGTTTTTTTTTTTACATTAGTTTTTTTACACAAGACTAAATCTCACTGTAAAAATACTTTTAAATAATGTGTGTGCACAAATATGTGGAAATTCCCCTTTTATAGTATGATTTGTTGTCACTGAAGGACAGACATCAAGAGAAGACAATGGGGTCAGTCTGGTATTAAGTCTTAAAGGACCCCCTCTGTGTCAGGATAGGGGGTCGGGGCAGACTAAAGACTAATACAAACATTTTCATCCTGGATTTGTACAGGGTTTAAATTATCTGACTCATAACTGCAATTTAATGTAACACTTCATTTTGCACTACTACACATGTATATAAACTCAGCAAAAAAAGAAACGCCCCTTTTTCAGGACAATGCATTTTAAAGATACTTTTGTAAAAACCAAAATAACTTTAGAGATCTTCATTGTAAAGGGTTTAAACAATGTTTTCCATGCTTGTTCAATGAACCATAAACAATTAACGAACATGCACCTGTTGAATGGTCGAAAAGACAATAACAGCTTGCAGGCGGTAGGCAATTAAGGTCACAGTTATAAGAAAATTAGGAAAGTAAAGAGACCTTTCTACGGACTCTGAAAAACACCAAAACAAAGACGCCCAAGGTCCCTGCTAATCTGCGTGAACGTGCCTTAGGCATGGTGCAAGGAGGCATGAGGACAGCAGATGTGGCCAGGCCAATACATTGCAATGTCCCTACTGTGAGACGCCTAAGACAGCGCTACAGGGAGACAGGAAGCACAGCTGATCGTCCTCGCAGTGGCAGACCACGTGTGACAACACCTGCACAGGATCGATACATCCGAATATCACACCTGCAGGACGGGTACAGGACGGCAACAACAACCGTAAGAACTGGCCAGTCTGGTGCAGTACATGCAGAGGAGATGTACTGCAGTACTTAATCCAGCTGGTGGCCACACCAGATACTGAGGGCTACTTTTGATTTTGACCCCCCCTTTGTTCAGGGACACATTATTCCATTTCTGTTAGTCACATGTCTGTGAAAATTGTTCAGTTCATGTCTTAGTTGTTAAATCTTTTAATGTTCATACAAATACTTGCATATGTTCAGTTTGCTTAAAATATAAAAGCAGTTGAAATTGACAGGACGTTTCTTTTTTTGCTGAGTATATGTATAGTAAAAGAAAATATAGCCCCTCATTAATTTAAGCTATTTTCCAATGGGATTAATAAAGTATCTATCCATCCATCCATCTCATTGTTGTAGGCCCAAGTTGGAGAATTTGTGTACGTCAGGCTGAGAGAGTACATTGGTTGGTACAATACATTGTATTCAAGCCACATACATACTATGTCACTGGATTATACTACTATACTACTCTAGGAGCACACAAACTTCAGAAGACATACGTCAAATAAGGTGCACCATTGTGGTCGTGTCTATTTTATCATTTAACTGTGGGTTGAATTCTCTGTAATTCATCAACGGTAAAACTTTGTGTATGAGAATGCAGGAGGAAACTTGAATATTATTTGGTAAAACATATCTGAGGTTACACAATCTGCACTATTTTACATCTATGTTGTAAAGTTGGACAGGGG
Source organism: Gymnocephalus cernua (assembly GCA_023631565.1). Taxonomy (NCBI): domain Eukaryota; kingdom Metazoa; phylum Chordata; class Actinopteri; order Perciformes; family Percidae; genus Gymnocephalus; species Gymnocephalus cernua. Next base: position 6,506,344 of record CM042433.1, on the reverse strand, counting down.
ACACACATTTAAGAATACATAGGAGACAATCTCTCACAAACTGTGGAATGCTGAAAATGTCAGTAGTGTTTTCTCTTTGGTTGCACATTATTCTTTTAGCCAGTAGAGGGTGCTCGTGTTTCACAATTAAATGTTGAGGTATTGAAATTATTAAACTGCCGGAAATATGCAGAGGAAATGCGAGAGCATGTGATAGAGAAACGGTAGTAATGAGGTTTAAGAGGCAAAAAAAAAAGCTGCAATGGATGTCCAAAGAGAAAATTCAAGAATAGATTTTTGGCTAAAACCTGACATTTATTGGCTGCACCTCATAGAAAAAGCCACATAAAATAAACTCAGCTCTCCTCTCAACACTAAACATTACACATGCTAGTATGTGTGCACTGACCCACAGTAAAATAAATGTTATTATACCAGACTGGCTAGTTACTGCTGTAATCACTGAAACTAAACAGAAATCACATCCCTTTCCCACAATCCGTTCCACTACATCATGTAGTCTCACTGCACTCAATCTAAACTCAACAGAGTCTAACAGTACACTCTTTGAAGGAATGACATTTACAGAAAAGAAAAGTAATAATTTCATTAAGAATAAAATCAATGACACATTTTGGGTCACTACCAAGCAAAACTAAATGCATTAGCAACTAATACTTGTGGGTTTCTATACTAATAGAGAATTTGTTATTTGGGAAAATATGAATTCAATGGGCCTATTGTTTGGTTTAAATTATTCTATGATGGGAAAAATGGGTCAAGACTAATGACTTTTTCCCTTTAAACATGTTGGGTTTCATTGGGTGTTTTTTTCTTGAATGACACAGAACAAGATTCACGTTACCTGCCAACAACCAATGAGATGTCAACTAAAGGCAGAGGGGGAAGACAATGAAGCAGAATGAAGTGCAACAGCAACAGCAACTCCTGCTGACAGTTTTGAGCAGAAGAGAGGAATCTAACTCATTTGACTCACACTGATAAATTTGTGATTATGGTGCAACCTTCAATAAATACATTGAATGTCTGTGGATTTGTAGGTATACATACAAGAAAATAAAAAAACCACAACATAAAACTACCAAAATACTTTTGAAGCAGTTATTCGTGTCATTAATATAGTGTTGCTTCTGTCTCTGTGAAGCAATAAACATGGAGCAGAATGTGTTGTTAATGACAATGAACAGTTTCTTGATAGGAGCCCCAAAAGTGAAAAAATGCACTGTAGGTCCCACAGTCAACATCCCCCACTTTGTTTCTTGTGTCTACCAAGTACAGTGTGTACTTGGCCTCAGAGGTCAGGCAACAGGGCCTCCCCCCGAGGCTTAGAGGTTAAGGCCCTGTCCAGAAACCACAACATCCCCGGTTCAAGTCTGAAAGGGGACTTTTGTTGCATCGCTCTACTATCTATAATAAAGGCACAAAAATGGCCCAAAAAAAAGTTAGGCAACACTGATTGAAGTTCAACAATAACACAGCAGGTTGTGTCACAGATCCTGAGTGTTTCTGGAACCTGGTCTTTGGTTTTGTGTCTCGAGTGGTATTTACTTTCATTGCTGCCACTCCATGTAGTATGCACAGCCTCCCAATGGTACAGAAGGAAAGACCAAAATGTACTTTTACTTTGTCCATGGCTTTAGTTTCAGATTAATTTATGTAAAAGTGTTCATCCTTTTCCCCATGCTCTTAGAAGCAAGTGTCATTATGTAGAAACAAGCTTAAAAAAAACTCACTCCTGAATGTTTCAACAAATTGACACTGGCATTTAAGATTAACAGCTTATATATATATATATATATATATATATATATATATATATATATATATATATATATATATATATATATATATATATATATATATATATATATATATATATATATAGTGTCTTGCTTATCCACAGTATTTGTTGAATGAAGTTGTTCCCCAATGGTAAGTGATTTGATCTGCAGTCAGTTATGCACTTCCCCCACTAATAGTGAGTCAAAAAACAGGTGGGGAAACTGATGCTATCACTGAAGGCAACTTCACCCCACACCAGCGAGCATATTGGTCCATGGAGTGTATGAAAAAAATGTAAACTATATAGCAGTAAAATTAAAATCAAAACCCATTCGCCCATCACCATCTTTAACCAAACTAACTGTTTGTATTCTGAGGTTATGCTTTGCATTCTTTTGTTGAATCGATTATTTCAGGTTATATGTTGGCAAGGTGCAAAAGTCTCTTTAAGCATCTAAAAGAATAAAGAAAATTTGTTATCGGTGGTGAAGTGGAAATTATGTTTTATACTATGTAAACTGATGGAAAAGAAACTATGTGACTGAAGCTCTGACCAGCAATACAGTGAGGCACAAAGTCTTGCAACTTCACATTCACACTGAGGATCACTTTGTGGTCCAGCAGGATCAATATCCACTCCTGTCATCTTCAACAAACCATATTTTAAAGTTCAGTTCACTCTGATAAAAGGCCACACTTAGTTTCCTGAGATCCATGATGTCATGTGATGCAGAGATGAAATTGTGTAGCAAATCAACACATGCTGCGACACCACCATCTATCAGGACAACACCTCTGTTCACCAAGCAACACCTGCCCTGAGGACTGCCGTTTAGCAGATGCTGTCTCAGCCTGTATCATCTCCTGACCTCAACCCCACTGTGAACCTCTGAGACGGCCTGCAACCCACAACAGCCAGAGATGTGACCTTAGCCTACGCAGGGCAAGCAGCATGGTCAGGACCTTCTCCAGAAATATGGCAGCACCCCACAGCTGCACATTCAGAGGCTCGCTGGCTCCATGAGGCGTCAAGCAGAGGTAGATGCAACAGGTGATCACTACAGTAAGATGGACTGCTGTACAACTACTGTACATGCTGTTTAAGAACATTGTATTGTTTTATTGTAGTGTTTTGTGATTTATTTTTGCAGTCGGTAAAAATCAAAACTAACATCTTGATATTTTGACCAACAAAACTACAGTCCAACTGAAATGGCTGTGGACACACCTTCAGTTTCACTCTTGAACCAACTTCCATTTTTTTCAAAATGCAGGAAATGTAGCTAAAGAAATTGAAGTTTCAGAAGTCTTGAAAACTGTTTTCTCATATGAACTCCGGACAACGTCCAATGAATCAGGTCCGGACATTGGCCGAAGATGCCCTTTCACACATGTAGCCCGCAACAGGAGATTGTCCGTGTCTGGCACGTTGTCACTTACTGAAAATACTGCGTTTGGTTTAGCCGAGGCAGGACATTATGCAGATTACACCGCAGTAACGTAGCCGGTTAATAATTGGTCACAAACAACAGAGTCTCTTTCCGTATCTTAAATTTGTCTCACGATTTAGTTCCTGAATCTCGTAGCCTCACCAGTTAGACATTTCCATTGGCATCTTCGTGTAAATGACCCTTCTTCGTCACCCTCGGATGTTTGTTTTCTTCCAGTGTCGCATGATTGTTGTTGTTTTTTTTTTTTTTTTTTTGGGGGGGGGGGGGGGGGGGGTTAAGGAACTTTAACACTGTAACATGCTGTGAATTCTCCAGACAATGACCTGCTCTTTTTACACATGGCTCAATCAGAAATTACATAGACTTTCCACTAGGGAGCCTGTAAGGTAAAGTCTGTTTAATAATTGTCTAATTTCAGGGTTGCAGTGCATGTGTACCAAAATTACATAATATTTTCTCACGTAGCCTTACTGATTTCATTGGAAGTACTTTCCTGTTAAAAATAAGTTCTAAAGAAAACTATTTACAGCGCTGTTTGTGGATTATTATTGGTCCTTTAAAATTGACCTAGCAATAAAGCTTGATTTTTACTTAGTTTTAACAGCCTTTCACAATATTTGCAAGGGTTTTGTATACATGGCAGTATTATAAACGTTTAAGTTTTAGGCTTCCAGACTAAAATGAGATGTTAGGAAATGCAGCTACTGCTGGTAACGCCTTTAAAGCTAAACTTATAAGTGATGCAGAAATCTGTGTTGTGTCATACTGATATATTGATGATTATGGTCTGCTAATAATTGACAAACTATACATGGTATATATCATATATATTTCTTATTTCCACCTCTACTTGTATGTATATAGTAGTTGTAATAGGGGTAACCCTGAATAGTCGAATATTCGATGCTTCGATAGGAGTCCGATTCGACTGCTAATCTCACAGTCAAATCTTCGCAGAGGCATTATGAAATGAGGATCATGTCATTTTGGCTATGTGGGGGTGCTCAATGTCGCATTTTACATATAAATTACCTGTTTTCTCCCAAAGAGTTAATACAGCATATTATGATATAAATATTATGATATAAATATCAACATATAATGCTGTAAATAAAATGTGCAAAGAAAGTAGCTTTTAATAAATCTTTTTAAAGGTGTGTGAATAAATCCAACCGCTCCATGGCAGATTTAAGTTTCATTTTCCATGATCCGTGACCGATGGCAGGGATTTAAATCTTTAACTGAAAATGTCTGGGAAAAGGAAATCTACAGTGTGGGTGCACTTTGAAACAGTAAAAGATGATCCAAAGTAAGATGCAAGTGGTGTGCCACCGCCCGATATAGGAGCACAGCCGTGATCCAGTGCGCAGCCCACGGCATGATCCATCTGCCCCAATGATCACCAAATCCTGCACACCATACCGGCAAGCCGCGGAAAGGCAACGTTTGCAGCAAAAAAAAAAAAAAACATTATGACAAGAGGATGTAAAAGAAGTATAGAGCGCTCACTGCAGGAAAGCAGAGTTTTTACCTATCTTCAGCTTTGTCTTTGTCATTAGCTGTATGTCTATTTCTCCCTTCCTGTAAATTGTTCCTGGAACTGTGTAGAGCAAATTAAAACCAGTCAATTCAATCAAGCTGATTCTGAAATATAACACAAACAGTAGACCCACTGTCTGCTGTACCTTGTTTGTACCATTTACCTATATACTTGCGAGTAAACTATACTTGTAATGTACGGTTAAATTGCTGTTGCTCAAATCTGAAATGCCACACTAGTTTTAAAGGTTGGGGGGAAAAAGGCAAAGAAACGGACCCCGGGTCAATGCTCAAAAGGAAACCACAGAAATTATGTTTTAGAAAACAGATGTCATTTGCTGCTGTCTGTGTGTCTGTATAATTATATAGTGAAATGTGGATGTATATGCGTGTGTTTAGGCAAAAATGTTGGGGTAGGGGTTCAGAATATCAGGCACATGGTTGTGTTTGTTATTTTCCACCTATTAACAGAACTAAATGTGACTTAATATGACCCAAGTAGGGTTATTAAACTACTATACCCACACAATGACTGAAAAGATGCCTATCCTTCATCTCTAAAGTTGGTATGCATGTGTGGTGAACTGTAAGCTTTCTTCCTTTCTTTATTTGCAGGAGAATGGAGTCTTTTCTCAGAATTGGAGGAATGCAGCATTGAAGGTGGCCAGCTGACACTTCGAAATCATCTTCACGGAAATGTGACAACAAATCTCCCGTTCACCGTTTGGTGAACTCCAGGTGGAACCTCATTCTAGCATCTGCACTGATGAATCCTCCAGTCCCCTCTGCGTCTCTGCAGCAGCAAGTAGTCAACTTCTCCTCCTCCATACCAGCTGCCCAGTCCCTATTCATTCAGAATCCTATCTTAGCTAATATTGGTGTGTCTGTGCAATGCAACGTCCAGGAATGTGTGTCTGTGTGTTTGTGTTGATGGAAAGGAACATGGAAAGTTGTTTGCGCCTGACACAGGGAGAAGGAAAGTTGTAAAATGTTATGTTGAATGTATGTTTTATGTATGAAGTGCACAGGTACATTTTAAGCAACTGCACACAAAAAAAGGAAAAAAAAAAGATGTTACCTCATAGAGGCATAAGACTACTAATAATTGTGCTGTCTGTAGGAAGAAAGCGCTGGTGCTTCGACATCGAGGTCCTTGTTTGAAAAGATGAATCACTTTGAGAAAACCATAACTTTTGCAGAAGTGGACATTGTGGCAATACGACATTATGCAGGCTTCACAAAACCAATGTGTTCAGTAGTACAGACGTGTTGTGAAAGGTTTGACGTGGGGGGTGGCTGTAAGCAAGAAATGCTGAGTCCTGTAGCTGTTATTATAAATGTCTACTAAGTTAACTAAGGCACCTACAAACACTGTTGACTGATAAAAGTTGCATACTTTTTCACAACACACAAAATATACCTTGAATAATTGAGCTAATTCTAAGTTAATTATATTATGTGTTATAAAAGAACTTTGCTCACTTGTGGAGTCCTCACATAGACTTTTTGGTAACTTTTTGCCCGATTGGGGGATAATGTATTTATTTCATTTGTTAAAATGTTCATGTTTATAGTCAATATAATAATCTCAATAAAAAAATGTTTTTTAAAAAATTATTGCGTGTTGTGAAATGGTAAATGTCAATCAACGATTTGATTGACATTGATTGATTTGAGGTTCAAGAACTTGTCTGACTAGTCCTGACAAAATGATTTGTATAAGGGATTCTGTGAGATCCACCGTCTAGCCTCATTTCCTAAATATTGAGAAAAGAATAGCCTCACTGGGATATGTGCACTCCATTTTAATAAATACAAACCTTTGGGCATAGACCCTTTTCAGGCATGCAGTATATAGTCTGTAATAAATTAGAGTATGCAGATCCTAGTGTGCAAAGTCATTCTTTGGCTGGCCATCTTTCCACCACTTGGCAAAGCCCTTTAGCCAGATATGCAGTGGACACTTTAGTATTGGATTACATTTTTAAAAATCCCTATCCTTAATTATAGAAATATTTTTTTCTTCAAACAGCAAAAAAAACACATATCACAAGGTCTTAAGATGTATACACATCTGTGATGGGAGTTAAGGAACTTTTGAGTATCTGACTTTAAAAAAGTTGTTAAAATTCATTTTTAGAGAATATAATAAAGAAGAGAATGTGCAAGATGTTGTTCAATATTTCAAATGATGAGCAATGTGTATATGTGAGCATCTCCCTGTTGGCTCTGGGCTGAACATGTGAAAACATATGGTATGCTTTATATGCACTGAAGGCTATGGTGAATAACACACCCTAAACCTTGACTTGACACATATTCTTCACTGGGAACCGTTTGAGTTTGCAAGAGGTCTTTGCAAAACCAGACAAACTGAACAATGGAGCAGTGTTTCAATACACTGATACCAAAACACGATAAAGCATCCTGCCTACCCAGCACTACCCCACACACAGTTGCTCTGTGTTGCAGTTAAACCAGTTATGAGACTGGTTTAAATGAGTTTGTGTTTAGCTGAATACTATAATCCTGACTAGTCAAGACTGTTTCAGCACATTTTGGGCATTTAGAATGGACAAAGAAACTATAAAAGTGAACATACTTACCCACTGCTGACCCCTGCTACTTAGTCATCCCAGAGAGAGAGTATGTATGCGTCCAAGTGTGTGCGTGCTTGTGTGTGATTGTGTTACGTAGTGCCACATTACAAAAAAGAAGGAAAATCTGTAATGCCGAAAAAGGCACTTTGGCATGGTGCGTAAACTGCTGTGTGATCCGAATGTGTATGAGTAGCAAATGGTACGTACACGCTGTGTAAAGCTTAGATGATGGTATGGAAGTGGCCTGAACTTCTGAGAAACTGGGGTCGCAGGCTAAGGGAGTTGCAGCCTCCTCCTGTCCTCCATCTTCCTTCACCTCCTCCTCACCTTCCTCCTCAGCTTTTCCTGCTAATCTCTTAGACATCCTACCCGACCTCTGACCCTGTGATAAAAACATTTAAACAGGTCAAAAATCAACATACTTCATATAGAATGTTCACACTGTGATTTAACATCAGACACAAAATGTAGAAAAGACTCAAGTGAATATATTGCCTACACACTTAAAATGTCTCTCTCAATTTCTCAGTCTCCATGATGAAATGACTTACCTTTGTGGTGGGTCTGGCAGTGGCAGCTTTTCTCTGTGGCCGTCCTCTGGGCTTGGGCACCTTCGGGCCAGAAAGAGTCTTCATAGTGACAGCAGCATGCTGAAGGATGCAGTCAGTGCCACAGTAAACAGAGTCTGGCAGGGCTTGTTTGAAGCACTCAGGTCCGATGCACAGAGGAAAAGAGCTGTCTGTCTCCATCTCAGCTTCGGGCTCAGGTTCAGGCTCTGGCTTCGTCACAGGAACCTCCTGCTTCTCCTCCACCACCAATACAGACTTCTAAAACCAAAATCTCATCTTAGACCCCAAAACCAAACTTCTGTCATGCAAATACTTACTAAGGATACACATATAATACTGTGATGAGATATCACATATTTGCTGTCATACAGAAAACAGAGAAATATTCAACCTACAAACTACGTGCTGCTGCCAACAAGTTGAAAAGCTATTTATTTTTTGTTGTGACAAAGGATAATGAGCCATCTGGTGATCACTGGCAATCAAAATGAAATTCTAACCTCGAAGTCTTGCAGCTCCTCATGTCCCTCCCGTTCTTCACCGAGAGGACTTAGTGTCAAGCATTCAGGAAAGCTAAGCTCAGGCTCTGGTTGAGGGTGAGGCTCAGGTTTGAGTTGGCTCTGCTTCTTTGTAGTGCAAGGGGGGCAGATGTACTCTTGTCCTTTCTTCTCCATCGTACGGCCCTGTGTCTCACTGATACCAACACAGTCGCCATGGAACCAATCCTGGCAACTGTCACAGCAGATCATGAACCTAGAAGCAAACAGCAGTGATTAGGAAGTGAAACTGACAGATGGCTGAGGTATGCAAACCCTTAAAGACAGAAATGAGCATATACCTTTTATCCTGTTTCTGTCGACAGATGCAGTATAGTGCATTTGAGTCAGAGCCCTCTGTTTCAGATATGCCTGAAAACTCTCCTACATTCTTGTAGTCTTTTTTCTCCTCCTCCTCCTCTGGTGCATCATTATACTGGCCAGGAGTAACATCAATAATCTGGTCTAAATCAGTGTCTATGATTATGCAGTCTGAGCTTGATTGCTGAGCAGGACTCAGAGTGATGTCAGAGTTAGCAGATGATATCTCTATTAGAGGGCTGTGTGGATCGTTTTCTTTTTCCTCCTCTTGAAACTGCTGCAGCTGATGCTCAGATGGATGGATGGATCCAAGCACCACCTCATCATCATTGTCCTCATCATCTACCATGCTTGACTGAAGCGCCGCTGCCCTTCCCCTCCCTCTGCCCCTTCCTCTACCTCTTCCCCTACCTCTTCCTCTGCCTCTCCCCCTTCCTCTGGCCTTTCCTCTTCCACCTCTCCCTCTAAGTCTTGTGTCATCCTGCCTGCCTTTAGATGTCAGCTGCTCCTTAATCTGTATCAGAGTCATGTCATCGCTGTCCTCTTGACTAGAAATCAGCACCACATCATCAGTTTCCCCTCCTGCCACATTGTCAGAAGCAACAGGCTGTGAGACCTCCATGTCATCAGCAGATTCAATATTATCAGGCCCGTCAGTTTCTTCTATAACCTGTGGAGGGGACACGGTGGCATCAGTGGCTTCCAAAATGTCAGGGACTGTCAGCGCATCTGACATTTCCATTGACAAGCCTTCATTCCCGCCGAGCAGTGAGAAGGCAGTATGGAAGGCAGACCCAAAATCTTGCCATAAACTGGGGTCAAGGCTCCCTCCTCCAGAAGCTTCTGAGGCTGGCTTGCTCTCCTCTGATACAGGCGAGGATGGGGCAGACCACTCGAGGTCATCTAGAACACTCCTCATTGCACCAGAAGCTCTCTGGGTTGTTTGGGTTTCTGGAGTGGCCAGAGGTGTCTGGTTGGTTCGGCGGCCTCTGCCTCTGCGTACGATTGGAGGACTGTGGGTTAGGTCTCCGATTTCATCCAAGAACTCCCTTTTAGCGATGGTTGTCCGCCTGAACCCCCAAGACTTTTTAACCTGAGACATGGTCGGTCTAACACTCGTCTCTGCCCCTTCTGACTGGCTCTGCTGGTCCTCTAGAGAAAGGCAGCAACAAACAGGGTTAATAAAAAGGGAACCAAAATCTCTTACATGTGTATCTGCAGTCTGCCCATTTAGGCCACTCAAAGACTAAAAGCACGGTTTTACCTGAATTATTAGCATCACTGTTATTTTCCATTGGGTCCATACTGACATCCATAGGTAGCTATCAAAACACATAAGATATAATTTGTTAGTACACATGCTTAGAGGAATATTAACTATTCGGCAAGTTTGATGAGGGCTAAATGCAGAAAAACAGGTACCTCTGCAAATGAGCAGATGGCTGGCAAAGTCCAATTTTCAGGACATGTGAAGCGTCATTCTACTTGTCTCTCTTTGCACCTTGGTAAAGAAGAACATTAGATTATGAGTCAATAATAAGCCACAAACACATAACGTAACAGTTTAACTTGATTACAAATATCGGCCGTTGTATGAGAAGGCAGACGTGACCATCAAAAAATTCATACCTATAATACATGTACAAATACACTCAATTGCCTGTTCTTTAGGGTCACTGACCTAAAACAAATAGGGTCTAATACAACGTCCCCGCAATACATCAAACCTTCACACAGGTTAGAATGTTAAGTTTTTAGAGGTGTTGATTCAAGCATTGCTGAATTGTATTATACCGAGAGGTGTTTTGTGTAATTCAACACCACCACAAACAGTATAAACATACTGTATGATCTTCATTAAGGTAGGAGTTAATGCAGGGCTGTTCTATTTGACTGCATTCACTTTAGCTACTGGGACATTAATTTAACAAATTTTTCAGGAAGGTGAAACAATTGGGTTTACTATATGGTTATTTCATATATATGATTTATTTATTGAATTACCATAAAATATGCTATATCGTGTTCTATCATTAGATATGAAATTACCTATATTTGAATAGAATACTTTAGTGATATCGCTCAGCCTTAGTGCAGACAGTACACTGTATATTTAATAACTTAATTATAGAATAATAGGAATGTAACGCCAGCTGGTCACATATTTACGTTGGTGTAACTATATAGGCTGTGTTGCTTAACAAACGTGTGCATTTAAACGACACGTGAAAGGGGAACACATGGTAAAAACTGCAGTTTACAGCGTTGTGTCTAACGTCAACATTAATCCCAGATTTCGCTGTATACCCAGACATTATCTAACGTTGGTTAAAGCCAAAATATCTATCTATTGGCCACAATATCTATTGACATGAAAAACCAGCCTGGTGCAGATGATATTGACATTGCCATGTCAATATCATCTGCAGCAGGCTGGTTTTTCACCATGGTTTATCTATGCAAAGACTCGTCAACAGGAGTGATACTTATGTGGGACGTTCACTCTAAAAATGTAACAGACGCTCGTTATCTAAACAGAAACTAAACACCAGACCTTACTAATGTCACTACCAGATCCCAGTCGGCTGTGAAAGCGCAGAAACGAAACGTCCTTGTTCTGCAACGATACACAAACACTCTGGAGTTATTTCGGTGACGAACGACATTGTTCTCTGCATGCACCTAATTCACCTAGCTAGCCGCTAGCTGCTACACTACCTGCTAATAAATGCAATGAGCTGCGAAGCCAATCGTCTCCAATGTTACCGTCAGCAAGAATTAAATGTTGCACATTAACACCCTGAGTAAAACTGAAACCGTACCTTGGATACAAATGATTACTTTCCAGTTGTAATTGGATTCGCTCAGCTAGCTAGCTAGCTAGCTGGCACAACCTTCCATTTTCTCTGCCTTCTTTGCCGTTTCGTAATCTCGCGAGAATTACTCACAACTGGCGGGATTGGGCAGCACAGTCCTTTCCTGTTGATCAAGGGCTCTATCAGTGATCGTTTGATTTGTGATAATTTCCATAGAATGAGGTCTGAATGAATCAAGATGCACTGTATTATGTTGATCAGCGCATTTTTATTTTTTTTCTTCACGAGTCCATTTATTGTCTGTACAATATGTAAACACAAACGAGACACAAGCTCAAAACAGACATGCTCACAGGGAATAATATCCAGCCAAAATACAGTTTCTATTTATGCCTACCCAGTTCTTAGACAGTCTGATCATCAGGATTTACATTAGCCTTGGATAACCATTTAAACAGAGGCTTCGCTAAGAAGTGACATTCATATGAAGTAATTTATTTTCAAATAACTTTTTTTGGACACATAGAAATGTTATTTCATTAACATACTATAAAAACATATAACACTATAAATATTGTTCAGGTATTTTCTTACAAAAACTTTGTACAGTTTAAATTGTTTAGTTCTTTGAATAAAACACAGATATTTTTTATGTAGGTCTTTACAATGTGGAACTACAATACAAAATTCATGAGCCAAAAATGCCCCTGCTGACATGAAAAGGACAGTTGAAAACAATGTTTAAATTTGCAATACTCAAAATATCTCGGTTGACATGAAGCAGACATGGTTTAAAACATGAAGATGAAACTTGCATAACTCAAAATACCTCTGATGGAAATGAATATAAACTGTCGATGGCTATTTTTGTCTCATTATATGGAGAGCAATCAACAAAATAAAAAACAGCCATGAAGTACTTAAGAGCAGCATTGAAAAAGTGTAAATATTCTGTGGGTTCATACAATCTTGTTCAGACTTGAAAAAAGTGGTAACAAAGCTCTAACAAAACTACAGTATGAAAACATACAACCTCACATTTTATTTCTCAAGACAGACTACTTTCACATGGTGAATCCACCTGAACACAGACTTGTGATAACTGCGAATGAGAGATGAACCAAAAAAAAAATTCCACCAAGCAGATGTACACATGGGAATGGAAAAATCAAAGTGATTTGTCACGCAGGCCTTTAAGCACCAAGTTTGAAGCCGCATCATGTCTGACACGACAAGCCCCACAGCGGCCTTGCAAAATGTGCGAGAGTATCTGTAGTGTAGCAGTTAGGTCACAGTAACGCCAGCACTGTCCTTGCTTTTGTCCAAATATGTGGGAGAGTTGCTTTTGTCTGACATGGATCCCGCTCCTGAGGGCAGGGTCTGTGTGGCTGGAGAGTGGCTTGAAGATTTCAATGAAGGGTCGGAGTTAGACTCAGCTTCTGGCTCTTGCTGCGAAGCTGTGGCTGGAAGAAAAATGAAAAAATATAAAATGAGAACATGGACACTGTATATCTGCGTACATCTGTCTGTATTATTTGCCTTCTAGGTTGGGTTAGAGGCAAGCCAGTGTCTATTAAGCACAATGGTGAGGTAAGCTATGCAAAGGTACACTATACTGTACTTTATCAGTTGGTTAGATACATTATGTGAGTCTTTGAAGGAATGAGTGCTTGGGTTTACAGTAGTTGGGGGCTAGGTGACCGTGGGGATGACTTTATAGGAGGAATAACAGGGATGACAGACTGTGTTTCGGGTGGTGGCATGTCCATTATACGAATGACATTAATTGCTAGATATATATATTTATGTCCAAATATAAGCGTGGAGAAGGAGATTGAATGAGAACATTTCACATTTCATTTGTCCATTTCAAAAGATAAACAAAAATATAACCCATCTGAAAATAATGAGTTTCACATCAGACTGAAGTGTAAATGGATAGAGATTATCTTTGATAAAAAATAATCTGCTTAATCCACTATTTTAGTAACAAGGACATCGTATTTATGCCTTGCTGTATAATACACAAGAAAAACCCAGACATTAAAGTCCAATAACTTTCTATAAATCTGGTCGTCAGGAAATCATCCATCCTGATGGCAGAGAACATAATGTATATTCCTTTACAACTTTACTGCTGTGTTCTATATGTCAAATTGAATTTTAGTTTTGGATCACAGCACTTGAGGAGCAAATACTGGGTGCTTCATCTGCAACAGGAAACAGCACAACTGGGGAAACATTCAAATTTAGAAAACACAGCCCGAGGGCTGCTCTGAGAGAAAAACAAGTGCCCTTAGGTAGTAACCTTCTATCCTGCCTATAAATCCACATGAAATAATGAAAATGGAATTATTGAATAATAAAATACTTGAGCATAATATTTTGCGTTTTGAGTATCTTAAATCAACATTAAATCAACATAATTTGAAAATCTAATAAAACAGTGGCTTTTGGTATTTACATTTGCCAATTCATTTTTTTATTTTTAATAACCATTGTGTGACAGCCTCTGCATCACAGCCCTCAACATAAATAAACAACACATGTTGCCCAAATGTAATCTATATATTGGACACACTAGTGCAGTGGGAGTGTTGATGTTACCTGACTGTGTGCAGGACTTCATGTGTTCTGGCCAGTGAGCTTGCTGACAGGGGTAATCACAGTAACTGGTATTCCAGCAGCAGTAGAAGATGGCCTCCTTCCTGCAGTTAGCGCACCACTGTTTCTTTTTGGTCTCGTCCACTGCCTGCTGCTTTTCCAACTCCATCTGCTTTTTCACCTCAGCCACCAACCGTTCTCTTTCCTGCTCCAGACTCTGCCTCATCTCTGCCATCGTCAGTTCTGCATTTAGGGTAAAAAAAGAAAAACAACTTGGAACTCATGCCATGTGTGAAAAAGAAACATTGGTATTCATATAACATTCATGAAAAGACTGATTCAGTAGTATTATCAGTAGCATACATCAACTCTCAGAAGTGTGGTGACACATTCCTGGAAGCAGGAAACTTACCGAGATTGTGTTTCATCTCAGATAACTCTTGTTGATGCAGCCACTGGAGTTTCTCAATCTCTATCCTTAACCGTCGAATCTGTGACATGAATACACAGAGATTAAAACTTGCCAAGTATTTGCCATCGACACATTAAATAAGCATCAGTCTATATGCCAGAATGTACCTCTGCAATTGTGTTTCCTGATGTGCTTTTGGAAAGATCATTATATATTTCAGTCATTGTCCCTTTTATTGTGTCCATAATCTGCAAAGTTTTGGCAAAAAAAAAGTGATATTAGTCCACAGTTGTAACTATTTACATCATGTAACAATTAAGTGAACAGAGTAGTAATTCAATTTATGTGAGATCAAATTGGCCAAATTACTTTGTTGGTGTACTTGGCTATATCTGCAGCCACCTCTGCTGAGCCTGTAGGGATCTGCAAGTCTCCTGACATGAAAGAAGAGGAGCTGCCAGATGTGACCTGGACAGCTGTGGATGAGGAAGTACTCTGAGGCACATCTTTTTGCACTGCAGGGGATAAAGATGGGAAATGGAAATAATGCATCTTTTAATACACATTTTCATCTTAAATATGTAAAGTTTAATGTTCAGATGAATAATTAGGGTGGTGTATATACCCTTGGCTGCCTGTCTGGTCTGATAGCGGGTACTTGACGAGGAGTTCTGCTGTTGTGACTGCAGCTGCTGTGGGCTGCGCGTCTGCCCCGGACTCTGGGCCGGTGTCTGCGCTGCTGACTGCTCTTCCTGCTGCTGCCTCTGCACCTTCTGCATATGCCACTTCTGAGAGGACGTCTGGAATTTGGTTGGATTCCAAACCACTGCCCGCTGCACTGCCTGAGCTGTCTCTTTAGGCAGTAGAGGGCGCTGTTTCTTTACAGCTGCAGGTACTGGGGATGTTGTGGAGCCTGAGGTGGAGGCAGGAGAGGGTGCACTGGTTGATCCACTGGTAGCCGTGGTGGCACTGGGCTGACCAGAAGCTGCAGTGGAAACAAGGTTGAGGGCTGCTGTGATGGCGGGTTTCAGAGAGTCTTTCCGGTTAGAGGCGGCTTCTCGTGATGGTGCAGCTGCAGCAGATGAAGGCAGTTTTCCTGAGCAGAAAAAAAATAATAGCTCCATAAGTGTGAGGCATTCTGGATTTCTAAATTGGGCACTTAAGCCCAAGAGGGTTAAATTAGGAATTAGATCATTTTTGTAGAGTCAACTGGAGACCGTATGGGAAGTTTTGAGAGCAGAATTGAAAATTTAGTTTAAGGGGAACTCCACCACTTTTACACATCAAAGTCTGTTTACAGGTCTTGATCTGTATGACTGCATATGTGAAAAAAAGACTTTTGTGGCTTCAAGGAGCTGCACTAAATCTGCCTCAAGGTATGTCGCTTGAGTTAGTGTCAGATGGGTCTGAAGACTAAAAATAAATTTGGGGGTGTGGAGTTAGAAATAGGTGAGCTTCCAAGACCTCTGTAACCCGCACCTCATCTGTGCTTGAAGCCAGCAGCTCAAGGCTACACTAGCCGCTACAAGCAAACTGGACCAGTCTGTTGGCGGTTCAATTGTGGGTAATGTAGACGCCAAGTTTTGACAGGGGAAAAAAAATTTGTACAATTAAAAAAGAAATTATATAATTATCTATCTATCTATCTATCTATCTATCTATCTATCTATCTATCTATCTATCTATCCATCTATCTATCTATCATTGTGCTGCATCAATTTTGATACTTACTATCCATCGTGAGTCCCAATAAGTTTATGCAGGTTGTATGTGTTGTATTGAAAAAATTATATTTAATGAGTAAAGATGAAAACTTGCATGTGATCAGTTCTGAAAAGACAGTTATTCATTTTTGTAAGTGATGTATTCATGGTAATTTATATTTCTAAAAATACTTTTTGTATCCACTTAGAGTAAAGGCCTTTTTGTAAATATTATTTTTAAGAAAAGGGTGATGATAATGTTTGTATACATGGTATATTTGGTGATTTATCACACACATCACTGATCCATGAAATGTATAAATAAGGAAACTGAATAATAGCCTCAGACATCACCCTAAAGACAAGATAGCGGAGAGCATTTGGTGAATAAAGCATGGTTTACTGGAGGAGAGTTGTTGAACGCGTTTTCATTTTGATGGACTTGCACTGATGCTCACACTGGCCTGCACTTCGCTGTGTGCGTGTTCAAACATCATAAGGATATTATTTCCTCCAAATTCTCCTTCGAACTGAGACAAGTCATAATGACAAGCACAAAATGGATACAGTATCTCAAATGCCTCACCTTCCAACTTGGCAACATTAGGCTCTTTGAGAGTTTTGGCAGCAGAAGCCCCTGGCTCTCTTTTTGCCTTTTTTGAGTCACGGCCTCCATGTTCATCTCCCAGGTCGATCACCAGCTCTCTTTCAGAATCAGAGTCTTGCTCAGTCACTGATGTGGCAGCGGCTGCTCTGCCCTCCTCTGGGGCTTTGGGTTTGTTGTCAGCAAGAGGCTGAGACTGGGGCGTTCTGGGCTTGTCCTGGAGGTCCCTATCTGGGCCAATGCTACCCTGCTTGTCTTTGAGCAGGGGTTCAGGGTTGGCTTTATCTGCTGTCCCTGTAACTCCCTCCTTATTCTCTTCCTCCGCGCTTGCTTTGGGCCTTTTTCGCTCTGCTTTGTCCTTGTCGTCCTGGGCGGAGCTCTTTGGCTTGTGTTCCTCGTCGCTGAGATACTCGCTGTCACTTGAGTCAGATTTCTCAGAGTCCTCAGAGTCGCTGTGATCCACTCCTTTATACACATCTTCAGAGATCTCATCTATTCCTGAATGGAGAAACATACATTCTTGATTACATGTTTTTTTATTAGTTAAAACTCTTTTTGTCAAACAGAATGGCACAAATAAAGGATGTTTGGACTACAAGAAAATTATATAAGAAAACACAAAATTAAATATTCTTGAAACTACTGGAAGATTTTTTTAAACAGCACAAGAAGTTCAAGAGTTTTGTGCCAAAAATAGCACAAGGTGAATGGGTATGTACCAAGCTGTGCTTTGCAGCTCTCGATAGTCTTGTCCAGACTCCTGATGGGTCTCTTTGTGGTGGGGAGGGGAGCCGACGCTCCGTGTTGTTGCTGATGTTGCTGCTGTTGTTGTTGCACGGTCTCACTCAGCTCCTTCAGATCCATCTCAGCCTTCACCCGATCTGAAAGAAACAGGTGAACGTTTGATTTCAGTGATAAGGATTTCATGATAAGGATGATAAAATGTTGATTAACTTTTATGACAACATCATTACAGTATATTTGCGCTGTTGGTACTGACCCAGGTTGAGATTGAGGATGCCGCCAGTGCCTGCAGTCCTCTCCTGCTTGGGCACCAGACTAGGGCTAAAGGGCTTCGGGCTGCCTGCCATGCTACCTGCGGGACCCATCTTCCCAGAGACAGGAGATGCTGTAATTACAAGTTGGACAAATGTAAAATGGTTGGTGTCACTCCACTCATGGCGACTTTAAACCTGCAATTACTGATTTGTTTGGCCATTTTGGGGCAGCAGAAACAAGTTGTCAACACAACACTGACATCATCACCTTTTAAGATGATATATGTTGATAAGCGGAACTTGTTAGCAAACAGTTGCTCATTTACACATCCAGCAGTTATAGAGCAACATTATCATTCATTCATTTGGATTAATGCTTTTGTCCACCTGATGAATGTAAGTCTAATATTCACTTTTCTTTTAACTCTGGTTTGGACTCCAACTCCTGAACAAGCCGGACAGCTGAACAATGAGCTGAAACTCGCTATAAGGCTCCGTAAAGTCGGGGGACAGCTGCAGATTCGGGGGATTATTCTCTATTGGTTCACCTCTACGAGCGACCCCTTTCACACTGTCACACTGTTTTCACATCGTTATTTGATACATTGCTATTACAAATATATCGTTTATAGCCAACATTTACTTACCAGTACAGTCCATTGATTCCTCTCCAGTGCTGTAGTGGAAGGCAGGATTCCTGCCGGCCTTTTCCATATCCTGCTCCCCATCAGACCCTGTGTGAACTGAGGAGTTTGTGCTCATCGGAGACCGAGGCATGTCTGTCATTGAGACCCTCCGACTCATGCCACTGGGTGTGGAACTCTTGCTGAGGACCATCTTAGGAGATGCGGTTATATCAAAGTTGAAGCGAAGTTTATCCGTTTTCTCTGTTTTCACTGTCCCAGCACTGGGGTTGGAGGGGTCCAGTAGCATCTGTAGCTGGTTGTTGGGTGTGTAGGGAGTGCGGAAGGGTGCATAGTTGAAGACCCCAAATTTCTTGCGAATGTTTTCCACATAGACTTCCATCTCTTGCATGGCACTGTTGAAAATGCTCTTTGTCTTCTTAACAGAGAAAGGGATCTCTTTGGACATGAGGTAGCAGTTGTTTATGGGGACCCAGGCCCTACATAAAGCAACAAAAAACATTCACTGAGTTAAAATAACCATAATACTAATCTTGGTTTATTTTTGGTCCAACAACCCTAATACATTGAGCCAATTTTCTCTACATGCTCAAAAGCTTCTCTCACCTGTCATGTTGCCCAAAGAAGCGTGCATCTACCTGCCCGTCCTTTTCCCGAAGTGCTTTTGCTGGCCAGAAGGGAAAGCCCTTTAGCTTAGCCCAGACCAGGGGGTGTGGTTGACTCTAAAAGGGACAAAGCAAAAATAATTAAAAATGCCTTACAGATCTAAAATCTAAACCAAAATGTATAAATATAGTATTTAAGATTGTGTAAGGACCTACACATGGCTCACAAAACCAGTTGTCCCTTTTCTGGCATGAAGACAGATAGCACTCTGGACACACCTCAATCTCATTCATCTAATAATACATATTAAATGACAACGATGTTATTCATTTTTAAAATCAGACGCATATGCAGAATCTTTGCTATTATTAAGTTAGTAAAGCCTCTTTACCTCATGTTCACAAATCTTGACGATGACTTTTGCGGTTGCTGTTAATTTGTGATTACCTGAAATAAAGTCACAATCTAATTTATAGTTTGAAATTAGCAGAGTAGAGGGATTACTGATTTATGTCAAAGTGGCCTACCTCCATTATAGATGATGCAGTTGTGTAAGATCCATTTCATGTCAGCAAGAAAGGCTTCAGTGCAGCCATACATTTTCTTTTTGATAGTCTATTAAAAAGTGAAAATAACAAAATCAAAGACAAGATACTTCAATGAAAATAATGAATAAAAAAACAAAATCTTTGTTTTGGGTATTGTATCTGTATTTTTAATTGTGAACTGTAGTGTACTCTACACTTTTTGTTCGCAGTGGTATCTTGTGACAACATTTGTTCTATTATGTTACTACTTAATGTGTCCGCACAGTAAAGACACTCAGGGCTAGATGTATCAAGCCGTTTGCGCCTGTTTCCAGGCGCTAATTGGTCGCAAAGATGGACGTAACCGATGCGGGCTATTTACAAACAGGGCGCACTTGCGTGGGAGTGTCATGGGGAAAGTGGGAGGTCCATCCAAAAAGGTGGGAGGATACGCGTAAAGTGCGCCTGATTATATATTCCGCTGTATTTACAAAGACTGCCAGTAAGAGCGTGCCTCTATTCTGCGGGGGAAATTCTCCGACTCTTAAAAGCAGGTCTAAACCAGCTGCAATCGGGTTTCCTCGTAGGCATATATGCCGCTGGTGAAATGGCAGCAGTAATCCGAGCAAGACGAAGACATAGGCCAGGCTGAAAATATTTTTTAACACAAGGATCACACTTTGTCAGTGGAGTCAACACAAAATCATTAAGCGTTACAGATTAAGCAGCCATGCAATATTAGAGTTACTGGAAGAAATCAAAGATGACGTTGAATCTCCGACTCAGCGTTCACATTCCATCCAGCAGTTGTTAAACTCCTCGCTACATTACAAATACTGGCATCAGGATCATTTTAAACAGTCATAGCATCAGCAGTGGGAATATCGCAGTCTGCACTCAGCCGTATCACAGCACCAGAACCGCTTTGCTACAGCGCAATTTACGGTCTAGTGGCCGGAGAAAGACACTGATTGCCTGATGGGTGTCAGGTTAGATAAATACTACGCAAAATGTGGAAGCATAGCGTATGCTATTACCGAACTTGCATAAACAGACACAGCGTAAACTGCGCTAGTGTTAGTAAAATGAGGCCCTCACTCTGTTGTCCCTTTCATTCATTTAGCATTTTTTTAAGATTTTGTTTTGTATTTTTACTTTGTGAATTCCATTTGTACCATTTTTATGTGCAAATTAAAATAAAATAAAAAATAATGTTACCTTCTCTAAAGTACACAGGTCCATGGGGTGGAATATATACTCTGCATAATCCGGGTGCTGTTCCAGAGACACAGGTTTCTGGAAAGGCTCAGTCTGCTCATTTGAGACAAATGTATAAAAAAAAAAAAAAAAAAAAAAAAAAAAAAAATATGCATTAGACAAAATTTGGATGTCTCATGTCCTGTATATATTTCCTGGACTTTTGTGTTTGAATATAAAAAGGGTCAAGATAAGTCAAGTCAATTTTAATTACATGCCCAAGATCACAAATTTGCCTCAAGGGGATTTATACAAAACATTTTCTTAGACACAATAATTATAAGACGGCTATTAAACCAGCATAAAATGAATTTTTACAAGTCTTACCCCAGGCTGTTTAATCTTTTGGAGTGCAAATTTGAGCAAGTAGGAGAGTTGGTCTATTGTCAGCATTGTCATTGCCTTGCTCTGGGTTTCAATGCATTCAGCAACTGTTATTTTCTGTAACAATAAAAAGTTTAATAATTAAATGCATTAGTGAACACATCATGAAAATAAAACATCAAGGAAAAGGACATTGACACTAATATAAACTTACATCTCAACTTTTGTAAAGTTTACACTGTGATTTATTTTTTTGATTTAGCTTGTACATACATTCAAAATTGTGCCAATGAAAAGAAGTACGTATTAAATGTCCCTTTAATGTTAAAAAGCAGATCAAAACTTCAATCCTCTAATATCTCTCAAACTTGCAGTGTGAGCATTTAGCTTGCTGGAGTGTCACACCATGTGCCAAGAGGTCTGTAGGTTTTTGGATCAACCATAGACAAAAGCAGGTGATTTCACCGATTAGTTCCTTTTCTCTGGCTAAAGCTGCTCATGGCACATAGTCTAACACCCCTTTTGTCAACTAAGCAAGCAAGATTGTGCCTTGTCACAATCATTTGTTTACAGCTACACACATACACGTCTTCTGCGAGATACCTCACACTCTGGACAGAACCAGTCGCCCTCGGGCTCGGCTGGTAGTTTGAGGCACTTGGCGTGGTACACCCTGGGGCAGAGCTCACAGCAGAGCACCTGGCCCTCGCGGTGGCACAGCCAGCAGTAGAAGTCATTCCTGCCGTCCTGCGGTACAACATCAACAGGGTCTGTGGTGAGTGCTGGCTGCTTCATATAGTAAAAGGGACCATGTCTTAGCTCTGACTGAAATGCAGGCAAGAGAAACAGGGGGGCAGGTTTCAAAAAACACGCAGGAACACAAAAAGGTGCAGTGCAACAAAAACAAGACATGTGGTGAGGTAAGCAATGGAAGCAGCATAGAGGGTAGTAAAATTGCTAAACCTAACACAAGACTTTTTAAAGCAATTAGGAAACTATCTGAACATCTGTTTGACTGTTTCAACTGAGTCAAACAACACTAACCCAACACTCATCTTTCACCTGAGAGTAAACACAATGCATAATACGATTCTCTCGTACAAACCCCAATTCCAATGAAGTTGGGACGTTGTGTAAAACGTAAATAAAAACAGAATACAATGATTTACAAATCCTTTTCAACATATATTCAATTGAATACACTACAAAGACAATATAGTTAATGTTCAAACTGATAAACCTTTTTTTTTTTGTATATTCAAATATATTCACTCATTTTGAATTTGATGCCTGCAACACGTTCCAAAAAAGCTGGGACAGGAGCATGTTTACCACTGTGTTACATCATTTTTTTCTTTTAATAACACTCAATAAGCATTTGGGAACTGAGGACACTAATTGGTGAAGCTTTGTAGGTGGAATTCTTTCCCATTCTTGCTTGATGTACGACTTCAGTTGCTAGTTTGTAACACGTGCAGAATGTGGCTTGGCATTGTCTTTGTATGAAATAAGTAGGGACGTCCCTGAAAAAGACGTTGCTTGGATGGCAGCATATGTTGCTCCAAAACCTGTATGTACTGTACCTTTCAGCATTAATGGTGGCTTCACAGATGTGCAAGTTACCCATTCCATGGGCACTAACTCCCCCCCATACCATCACAAATACTGGCTTTTGAACTTTGCGCTGATAAGAATCTGGATGGTCCTTTTCCTCTTTGGCGTCCATGATTTCCAAAAACTATTTGAAATGTGGACTCGTCAGACCACAGCACACTTTTCCACTTCGCATCAGTCCATCTCAGATGAGCTCGGGCCCAGAGAAGCTGACAGTGTTTCTGGGTGTTGTTGATATATGGCTTTCACTTTGCATGGTAGAGTTTTAACTTGCGCTTGTAGATGTAGCGACGAACTGTGTTAACTGACAATGGTTTTCCTGAGGTGTTCCTGAGCCCACGTGGCAATATCCTTTATGTAATGTCGGTTTTTAATGCAGTGCCGTCTGAGAGATCGAGGGTCACAGGCATCCAATGTTGGTTTTTGGCCTGGGTGGCTTGTGGCCTGGAGGTAAAATGGTTACCCCACAACAACAAGGTTGGCAGTTCAATCCCAAGTCATCTGGCCACATGTCAAAGTGTCCCTGAGCAAGACACTAAACCCCAAGATGCTCCCTGGGCGCTGTATGTATAGCTGTCCACTTCTCCTAATACTTAGGATGGGTTAAATGCAGTAACTACATTTCGTTGTAGATTTCTCTGGATCTTTTGATGACATTATGGACTGTAGATGATGAAATCCCTAAATACCTTGCAATGATACGTTGAGAAACGTTTTTAAACTATAGGACTATTTGCTCACGCAGTTGTTCACAATGTGATGAACCTCGCCCCATCCTTGCTTGTGAAGGACTGCGCCTTTTGGGGATGCTGCTTTTACACCCCATCATGACACTCACCTGTTTCCAGTTAACCTGTTCACCTTGAATGTTTTTTGAGCATTCCTCAGCTTTCCAAGTCTTTTGTTGCCCCTGTCCCAGTGTTGCAGGCATCAAATTAAAAATGACTGGATATTTGCAACTTTAACTAAGTTTATCAGTTTGAAGATTAAATATATTGTCTTTGTAGTGTATTCAATTGAATATAGGTTGGAAAAGATTTACAAATCACTGTATTCTTTTTTTTAATTTACGTTTTACACAATGTCCCAACTTCATTGGAATTGGGGTTTGTAAATACCCAACTGGTACTTTGCTGATGATACATTAATGATGTTTCACAGTCAAAATTATCTAAAGTAAAAGTCTTAAGCTTACACCAAATCAGTGTTGGGTATTAATTCATTACAAGTAGTGGTAAAATTAAATTGCAACTTATTTGCCAATGAAAGCATATATAAATAAGTAAAAATATTAAACAAAAGCACTAGAATTGTCTTGTAATGTCATGCAAGTTCAATAGAGGAATAAAGGGCAAAAGGGAATCACTCAGCACCACATTCATTTGGCAAGCAGATACTGAAAACATACATATGCATCAGTCATACATCATCAAAATGCATAACACTTAAATTCAGCAAAATGACAGGACATTAATGACCAGAGGTGATTGATATGTAAAATGTCTAAAAAATATTTTAAAAACACTGTGAGCTGACCACAGCAGCTAACATCCATACATGTTTGTCCATCTTTAAGCTGACAGTATACTTCAGTCAAAATCAAAGGTGGCGTACTCTCGCAGGCAATGTAGAATTTTCACCAAAAAAGTAAGTCCCTCATTGAGCACTGATCTCTGCAGTGTGTGTCGGCCTCCAGCCAGAGTTTGCTATAAAAAAAAATCTCTTTGTCTTGTTCACCTGGTATTACCATCTTTCAGGTAGTCTAGGTTAGAAATAAAGACTAAAGGTGACAGTACACCCCCATCACAACTGCTTGTCTGACGGCTCTGTCAACAATTTCTAAAACATTCACACCCACTTCACACCATAAGCACAAGCCTTTTGTTTAAAAATGTATTGTAATGTTTTTTGCCCTTTCAATGTGATTAAGTGCTTTGGAACATGGGTAGAAGACAAAGCAGTCCAAACTCCTGCTGTCTTTGTTTTGGATTATTTTTGGCACCATCTCCTTTGCCAACTCCACTTTCTGGTGTGGAAGGAGAGAGCTCTAGTCGAAACGAGTAGCTACACCATACTTCACAGCCTTAGAGAGCACGCCAGATCTGGAAATGAGTATACTGGAGCACTTACCTGGTCTTTGTGACAGTTGACGGCCCCAGGCTTCTTCTTTTTCTTGAGAGGGCTCGGGGAGGTGTCCGAGGGAGAGTGTCCATTGGAAGAATGGGTGGGACTGGACACCTTTCTCTTCTGTGGTGCCACTGGTCGTTCTGCTGACCCCGGTGGATCAGGGACTGGAAGCGGAAACGCAATCAGGTCATCACACAATGGGAGATGGGAGGCTTGTATTGTTCACTGCACTCAAGACATTACACAAGCTTAAGAAGATTAAAACACAGGTACCATGACAGAAGTTTAGCTATTCCTAGAATAAATCAAGAGGATGGAAATAATCATCAACCATAATATACGATTACCATCATCCCACATTCTTAGGAGCTTAGAGAAACCAAGGTAGTGCAAATTTAAAGCAACGTTGCGTAACTATTTTACCTTAAAATAACACCTTACAAATCGTTTTGATGCTACACTGAATTGTAACAGGGAGAATGGTGCCTCCTTCATTCTTACTCCGTGCCCTGAACGCCTGTTCTCACACTATGTAACTTTGGTGAGTGGGTCGGATCTCCACGGAGAGGTGTATAATGAGTTAAGGCTCTACCACGGATTTTGGTGAAATTTCATCATATTTTATGGAGTAAATGTTTTCTGGTTTTCTCTCTGATGTCCTCCGGCTGCTCTGCCATGACTCTTTGTGATTAAGGGGGTTTCCTGATGGGCAGAAAGCTTTACTTGTTGCTAAAGTAAAGCGAACCGCTGACTGCTGCTAACTGTAACTGGTTAGCTCAGTTAGCCATGCTGCTAGGACTGGGAGCTTGGAGCACCAGGGGAGTGTTGATGTTTACACTGCTAGCACAGGAGCTTTGGACCACTGGGAGGAGGAGGTTTTCAGGCCCAGGGAGGAAGGGAGGAAGGGCGGAGAGCAGCGCTGGTGTCGTGCCATAACCAGAGCCGGGCCAGCGTGCAACAAAATGTGCAGCCTCTACGGACATCATAGGAGAGGCGAAGAAACCGAAAAGGACATTGACAGAGGAGGCTAAGAAGAGTAAAGGAGACAGGGACCGAGCAAGAGGCTACTAGACAAGAGTATATCTTAGACTGGCTTTTAGTCATTGACGAGAGCTTTGCAAAATATAAAGGCTGCAGGACAGATGCCGAGCTGGCCATTTTTCTGTTGGGACTAGTAAGTAATATTAGCTGGCATGCTATGTCTTGTGTTGTTGCACATGTTTGATGTTTGACATAAATTCAATGGTCAGATGCAGTGCTCAGCTTTTAGAATTTTGTCATCATAACAACATTAACATCTAGTACTGACAGCAACTCACACTGATCTAAAAAGCAATTATTGAAGATGCCAGTTATACATATTAGATTCCCACTTTACAGAAACAAATAGCTTGAGGGCTCCCTCTGAACTAACAAGACCCTACTTGACAAATTCTAAACAGGCAGGCAGCCAGGCATAATGGATTATCTTTGCAGTCCTAAGAAACCAACTAAATGCATTACCCTGCTCTTGAAACTTACAGTAAATAAGCTCTACATTCTCTGAAACTAAGACGTCTGAGATCTCTTAATGCGAGGTGCTCTGCCTTAGAGACTTACCTTTGGATCGTGCAGATGCATTCATCCCCTCTACCACATCAGACTCTGTCTTTATCTCCTCCTCAGCCAGACTGCAGAGCACCAAACAAGAGCACACAGAAAGAGAGGCAAAAATGAAGTCAGAAAGGGTGTTCAGAAACCATATCAGCAGAACAGTAAACAAGTGGAACACCACCTAAGGCACCCGGGTCTCTGAGGATCTGTCAATAGGGACTCTGCAGGTCTCCGTTGTTATTGTTTTCATTTGATGTCAGCACATCTCTGACATTGTGCTACGAAGTTCAAATCCTTTCCATATTATCTGTGACAAACAAGTCTGAATATGTTCTTAATGTTCCAAGAGGAAGAATGGGTACAATCGCCATGGCAACACCCGTCTCCGCTAAGCACAAGTTGGTATTCACAACAACACATAGGGCCATTTTATTACCCTGCAACTCTGTCCTTCAGGAGACATTGCAGCTATAGATTCTAACTAGATTCTGACTAGGTCCTGATCTTTGCTTATAACAAATGGTAAATAGACCTATAGTAAGGAGAAAGTCAGAGGGAGTTCATACTAGTGGAGGGACATAAGTCTCATGATGATTAACAGTATACATTTCTACTAGCTCTCAAGCCTCTTCAGTAACAACAGGGTGACCCTGAGGGATTTAGGCCCATTCTTGGATACCAATAACAAGAGAGCCATCTAACAAGCTTCAAACAAGGTCTATCTACATATTCTGGGCCCAAATCTTCACCGCATGTATATTTAAACCAGCTTTCTTGGCCAAACTTACGTTTATATCACCAATCATTGTCTGTAAATTTGGAAATATATTATATACACATATACATAATTGTGGAGTTACATAAGCATTTTCTGTAAAATCAGCATTTTCTACTGCTGTTTCCAAAACCAATGTAAACATGCCAATATGAATGTCATAAATCCATGAATTAAAACTAATACAGTATCTCCAATATGCACATCTAGCACTGAAAAAAGCCTGATTTTCCAGGTCTCTGATCCTGCTCTCATCTAATTTCCTCTGAGGAAAAAAAAAAAAGCACGAGCATAAAGGGGGTCTGGCGATAAATGAAAGCCTTTGAGTATTTGGTTCCTCCTTTGTCAGAGCAACAGAGGGCCCTGTTCCAAGGATGTAGCCTTTATTCACAAGCCCCGAGAAGAAAACCCTCCCAAGGACCCCTGACAGGTCACAGACTTGACCAGCTCATAGCTTTGGTTGCAGCTCTGGTTTCCAGCTAGGATGATGGCTTTACAGGTTATGACTCAAAGGTCAAACACATTTATGGGATAAGCTTTTTCTCTTCTGAAAGTTAAGGAATGCTCTTCATGTCCCCTCCTCCACCCAGTAAAAGACATTCCACACAAAGTTGATCAAATGTCAGTTCACTAATAGGCACAGGGAGGTTAAAACGCATATCCTAAAAGGCTTTAATGAATCAGATATGACAGGCCCAACTCAAAGAGATAAGATGTGATCACATCAACCGTTAAAACTATACTCGTTTAAACACCAATTCAACCTTGGTGTTTGCTACACAATTTTGGTTTAACAATGATTAAAATATCTTCTACCAGACAAAATACCATATATGTGACCAAGCCAACACAATCATCAAGGCTATTCTAAATACATTCCCTGTTCTCTTAAGAGAATAAATAAATCATAACCTTTGTCGTTTGAAAAATGGCAAACATGGGTTGAGCAGAGTTTCTTTAAAAATATGGCATATGGGTATCTTGTTTCAGCCTGCCAGCAGTCACTCTCTCACACACACACACACACACACACACAAACACACACACACACACCCCAACCCCTCCGGGGCCTTCCTGTTCCGGACTGAGTGAACAAACGAGGCTCACGTGAAAATAAGACAACGTTAGCCAAGCCGCTCTGCTACGTGTACCACAACCCTGAAAAGAGAGAACATTCGCCATCACCAGGCAGAGCTGATGAACAAAGTGCCACAGCCCTATATTATATACACACACTTAATGGCAAGACAACCAGGAAGACAGGATGACCAATAGTAAAAACGTATGATCCAAAGGACATTCTCAGAATTAGGAGCTATGATCCATCACACAAGGAGAGTTTAGGCAAATAAATCCTCAGCAGATTCTGGGATATATTCCAGAGAGACGCGGGTTCAAGAAAACACTGACAGTATTCCCCTCTGCAAGTAGTACCTGATGGACAGGAAGGAAACAACACTGACTCAATGCCTTTAGATTCCACTCCTGTGAGAGACGAGCAGGGTTCTCTCGTCACAGAAAATGGAGGCCACAGCTTGCTCCCCTCCCCCCCTCCCCCCTCTCCCCCATCCCCCACTCCGAGGCTCAGACTCAGGCACTGGCACATCCATGCAGGAGGACCAGAGAGATCTGTGGAGATTACAGTCCCAACATTTTCAAAAACACAGCTAGGTCAAGACAAACCTTCACAGCCAATCACAAAGATAGAGGAGGAACACAGAGAGGGAGACATGATAAAACCCAGCAAAATGAGAAGCACTCATCTCTCTTTTTTTATGTCTTCCATCTTGGTTTGCCTCCTTCCCTGAATACTGCTGTCATAGAATAATTAGATTTCATTTTGAAGAAAGAGAGACCATCGCTGTGAAGCCACACTGAGATTCTGGCAGAGCTATTCTCTATTATTTAAAGAATGAGCAGTTCTTCTTAGACATCATACAAGACACTATCTGAATAAATGGCCTCCCTTTATGGCAGTCCAGGAAAGTAATTCAATGCAATCTTCATTATTGTACTCTTTGCTCTGGAACTGCCACTGAAACACTTGGGATTAATAGCATTGACTACAAAACATCCTACTTACCCTGCTACACAAAACCCCAGAGAGATTATTAGGTTTTGTAAAATATCAAGAGACATTCAGCTTTCACAAGACCAACCACATGCAGACAAATACAATGCATACCATTAGCTTTTGTTTTTCCTAAAATCAACAAAAACATAAGAAAAGCAGAAGCTATAAGATCCTAGTTAACATTTAATAAAATAATGATTTAACTACATAAAGATGCCTGTTTTAGCAAGACTCCTTTACAATGTTAAAACAATGGATCAACACCAAACTATACTTCAAGTATGCACAGAATATCCTGTATTAAAGAATGATTTGACCTGGATTTTATATAAGGCTGTAAAGGGTGAATCAAAGATGGCTGTGGAATTTTCCAGAAGGCCCTTGCTCTCCCTGCTGCTCTCCCCCCGATTGTCAATCTTTAACCTCAACTGCAGCTGCAATTGGCTGGAGGGCCAACAGGGTGGAATATTATTGGTCGGCAGTGCTATGCCACATGGATCACAGTGTGCAGGCTCCCCTCTTCCTCTTAAAAAGCACTTTTGCTGCAATGCAGAGATTTCCCCCTGCATTAGATGGGTTTTACTCCTTCAGTTTAGCTTGCCCTTCTTGATTATGACAGCATAAACCAGGGGGATTTGAAAAAGGTCTTTTGGGAGATAATATTTATGGCTGTGATGCATAACTCAGCGGTTCTGCTATTCAACCTCTGCCATTCTGTTTAGTGGCTACATTGCCTCAAAAAGAGGCCCCCACAACGTTACACATTGCTGACATATCTAACTATTAATGTAACATTTATATTACAGGCTCAAACAAGAACGGTGGAGTAACTCATTACTTTTCAGTGGTCAAACTTCTGGTTTTGGTGAGAGAGGGAATTACTCTAAGAGGAAACTGATTATAATGTTACTATTTTCTGCCCGTCGTCTAGATGAAACACGCCTTATGTCAGGCAGCCACAAGAGAAAGAACACATTCTTTGTTTCCCCCACGCAATTGAGACTGCTAAAATGGTGATACATTATGTAACACAATGTACAGTCAGTGCTCTGAAAAATATATAATGGCAACAAACAGTAAAGAGTTTCCTCATATACTGTGCTTTTGTGTAGATTTCTTATTAAATATCTTGATATTTTATGAACCTGCATTTTTATCTGTATCTTATGTATTAATGACATCTCTATTGTGTAAAAACAGGAGTACCATAAGTGAAAGAGAAAATACTGCAATGTATGCACACACACACACACACACACACACACACAGACACGCACACACACAGACACAGGGCGTGTGTCATGTAAAAAACCTGTTATGTCTCATGTTGTTTCTCTGTCCCTGCTGCCTGATCTATGAAGATAAGGCTAGAGTTCTCCTACGAAGAGCTCTCTAAACACAAAATGGCCACTGTCTGTCTGAGGATCAGAGAGTGGAGGAAGCAGTTTCACAATAGTGCTATACAGAGGACCAAGCCCAGGACCGTAAACTCAGGGCCTATGGCTTTAAATAGAAGTAACCTGTGTACCAACATCTTGTTTCTAAAGATTTGATGGAAGAATTGGAAGAGGATCGCCCTTTGACAAAAGGTTTGCTTCATGTAGGCTCATCCTCTCATCAATATGGAGTGTAGAAACTCCATCCCCAGTACAGTTTTATTTAATATGTACCATGTCATCTGAACAATTTATTTTACATGTACAATATTAAGACTGAAAACCAGTATTCAGTTATGCCCTGCACTCCTGGTCCTCCTAACAAGCACATCTGTTGCCCCCCACGTCTATTCCCCGGCCTGGCATGACACAAGAAAACAGCACAGAGGCAATCCACTTGCAAAGGGTACATAATACCCCCCCCCCCTCCTCCTCCATTGCCCATCCCCCATTCTTTCTCTGCCAGGATACAACACAAGACTGCCACAACTTAAAGGAGATGTGGGTGCCATTTTTAAATCTAAGTCTCTTTTGCATTATAAAAAGGAAAAGGATTTGCCATGGTCCACTCTGCCTCCTGTATAGCAGCCTGGTTGTCTGGGGCACCCATGTGACCCTGAGACACAGAGAGAGAGCAAGGGTGAGAGTCGTTACCCAACCCCCCACCCTCAGCACTGTGGAGAGGCCTGGCGAGGCCTCCAACCCACCCCAGCTCCTCCTCCTGCACACTAAACTGATTTTTAAGGTGTGCACATTCATCATGAGAAACCAACAGTCACCACAACGACAAGTAGGAAGCCATGTTGTTATCAGAGTTGAGATAAAAAAGACAGAGCTTACCTCTGTGGATGCATGGCTGCCTGACACACTGTTATGTCAACACTTATAAAACATGGAGGACACTCTCAGCCCTCAGCCGGGGAAGGCTCCGCTCTTCAGGCAAGGCGATCAGGCCCCAGTGATGTTAGCCAGATCCTGACTGG
Organism: Gymnocephalus cernua; assembly: GCA_023631565.1. Classification (NCBI taxonomy): domain Eukaryota; kingdom Metazoa; phylum Chordata; class Actinopteri; order Perciformes; family Percidae; genus Gymnocephalus; species Gymnocephalus cernua. Next base: position 6,474,449 of record CM042433.1, on the reverse strand, counting down.
TCGCTTTCCTCACAGGCAGGATACAAGGCCGCGTCTGATTGGCCGAAATGTTTCCTGAATAATTATCTTTGTTCAGTGCAGGCAGGGGCAGCACTGTGAGTGTCAGAGACAGGGGAAGAAAAATAAGCAGAGAGCTAGGCCTAAAACCACAAAATAACATGATTAATATGAGTCTTTTTGACATACAAACCCCATATAACAATGTGTTGAAGCTTCCAAGTGTAGAACCTGGTAGTAGTTGTCTTATTTTAAGGTTTAGAAGTAGAAATGGCAGCATGTAGACTGTGAGGAGCAGGACACCATGGCTTCCATTTTTTTTTATGTGGAGAGGGCCTTTGTTTAAACTCCTCCCTCCCTCCTTCTTGGCTGTTTCCACAGAAAAGAGAAGCTGTAGCTCCTCACATATTTTGGCAATTCAGTCTGAAAAAAAGAAAGAAAAGAAAATGAGGCTGCTAAAATGAGAATGTATATAGTCAAAACACGTTCATGGTTTAGTTGTAAAGAAAAGGGAAACAGATGTAGAGCTTTGAGGAAGCCATGCCTTTTTATGCCACACACTGTTGTTACTGTAATAGTTTTAGGTAAACAATGGTTATAAAGTATAGTGTCAAATGTAAAGTTAGTGTCAAATGTAGATATGAATATATTAACAATCCCATGTTGTAAAATGTAGTAAATATAATAAACTAAAATTAAATATAAAATATATATATATATATATATATGTATGCATCTCCCCATCTCCCCTCCAGTAGAAGGAATACTGAAATTTCAAATTTTAACACTGGAGGAGCTTTGTATAAAGTGTGTAGAGGTTCCCCTTTCAATGTCTGTGCTGTAACAGTGATCATAAATAATTAAACAGAGCTGGATAAAGCACAATATGTTGTTGTCCTTTTGACATTCAACAGCAGTGAAATACTCAGTAATCAGAAAAATAGAAAAACAATGTAATAACCCTGCCATAAATACTGTCTATAATGTTTTTCTTACAATGTTCCTATTTTGACTGAATCCGTTGTTGACTCAACTCTTTGATCATTTGTATAGCTGTAATTCATGTCATACTGAATAGTCCCCCAAAATGTAGATGGGGTGTCTAAATATTAGGAAGAAAATGTTTAATGTAATGCAGTCCATTACAACATCAACACAAACTATTGCCTCTTAAATTGCCATACAGTTTGGTTGACTTTATAACACTTTACAAGCAACTACAGTGTTCACTCGTTCCACCACACATGGTTTGCAGTTTTTGTGACCACTAGATGAGAGTGCATACACTGACAGGCCTTTCCACGGTTTTCTCCTCCATATATGTAAAAAAGGGGAGACCCGTCAATATAAAGCAATTGAATAAAATCTTACACAAACTACTGGTCACAATAATTACTACGGAGGACCCGTACATCCTCTTTTGTCGCAACATAACATTGAATGGCTCCAAGTGGAATTTTATGAATTTGTGACAGAGTGAAAAAAGCTGGACGCCCAACGTGGGGCTCGAACCCACGACCCTGAGATTAAGAGTCTCATGCTCTACCGACTGAGCTAGCCAGGCGATGTTAAAACTACTATGTGCTATGACTTCTTATTGCTGAAACGTTGTTCTAACGATATTATTCTCTTAGGTGAGACAAGTTCTTCTATACTTGTCAACTGCCCCTGATTGGATGTTGCGTCACGTTGTGCTGGTGTAAGGGAGGGCAGGATGGTTTATTTAGGTTTTTTTTTTTTTATCCCAGTTCTGTCTAATACTGTCCTCTAGCGGTAAAGAACTAAAAGTGTTTTATTTAAGTTGTGTCTTTGAACTAGGCAAAAAAAAATACTCAGTTACTATGGTAGCGTTAACGTTATTGCACGGTCCTGCTTAACGGCCTAGCTAGTTAACGCCACACTAACACCACAACGACCCACTAACATTGGCTTTCGCTAGTGTATTTACATAGCTAGCTAAGCTTTCCAGATAACACCGCGCCTGATGGCAATGAAAACCTTACAGACGTTCAGTAAGTTGCTAGCTAGCTACGTTAGTGTCACAGCAATGACGGGATCGTGTATCTTGAACACCGTGTAAACGTTAGTTAACGTTACCTGACTGTTTGGTTTTCTCCGTAAATTGTCCGTAAATCACCATCAAGTAAGAGGAGACGCATTAAAGTCACCATCATTTAACTTAATTGACGTGGTTGCCTTTTAAACGGGGGCACTTTGAAGCACATTAAATCGCAACTTCCGGTCATTGTCTTTCCAAAATAAAATGTTAAATGACAGGGAAGTGAAAAAATGTTCCCACGAGAAAATAGTGCATTTGATCCCCAGCTCATCCTGCATACAAAATACTACTTGAGTATAAATGTGCAGAGTATTCTCAGCAAAATGTACACGTATCAAAAGTACTTGTTATGCACATTGGATCCTTTGTAGTGTTATAGGTTATAATATATTTAATTACTGGATTATTCCGACTAATGTGTTGTCTGTAGCCTATAATTAAATAAACTCTTGGTTTGACAATGGAATTTAGCAATTTAAAAAAGTGAAATACATCATTCAATTGCACAAACGATACCTCTTAATTCTAAATATCCTAACAGACTTTAAAGATCAATTTGTCTTTTCATCACTGACTTCGGGAGCTTTGAGTGATGTACAGTGAAAGTTTGTAAATGATGAACGATCATTATTAGATTCAACTGTATTGTCATTGTGCAGTGTACAAGTACAAAGACAACGAAATGCAGTTTGGGTCCAACCAGAAGTGCAAAAAGAGCAGAAAACAAGTGATATACAAGTATAGACAGGACAAGAAATATAGTGCAGTGTAGGCCTACAGTTGGTTTACAGTGTATTAGTAGTTACCTGATGAGAGCAGAATAAATATGGTTATGTAGTATGCACAATGTATGAACAACATGTACAGATATCTGCAATGTAGTAGCAGCAGGGCCCGAAATTAGGACAATTAGTACAATTTGAACATTCACTAGTCATTTGGCTGGTGGACAAATAAGTTAATTTTGGACCCTGAGTAGCAGTAATATTATAATAGTAGTAAGAATAATATAGATATATGCAGTGTATTATTATAAGAAAAACAGAATAAATATGGATATTCCGTTTGAACCATATAGACAGATGTACAGTATGTACAGCTATGTGCAGTGTGGTAACAGTACCATTGTAGTGCAGAAACAGTAAGAGTAGTATGAATAAGTGTATGTGCAGAATGAATAGTATGAAGAGCAGTAGAATATGGCTATGTATAAGTGTAGTTACAGTATGTACATTTGTAAATAAATAGGACACTATGGGTGGGATGGGGGGGGGGGGGGGGGTTGGGGGCTTAGTTGGTTGGTTGTCACCGGTATGCAGAGCTAGAGTTCAGTAAGGTGACAGCCGCAGGAAAGAAGCTTCCTCTGAACCTGCTGGTTCAGGTTCGGAGAGACCTGTAACACCTTCCGGAGGGGAGTGGGGTGAACAGTTTGTGGTTGGGGTGAGAACAGTCTTTGGTGATGTTGCGCATATCCAATAAACAATCTTTATTTTTCTTTGCAATACAGAGATGTTCCTGCAACAGTTTATATTTTGTGTTCACACAGTATTAGAATATTTATTTCCTGCTGTTGCATGCTCGGAAACCTGTTTGTCAAGCCCCATTATTCATATGCTGGAATCTACTAGTAACATGTTTTTAGTGTGTCAAATAGTTAGCTATATTTTTATGAAGCACTACTTTATTCAGCAATATGTTCCTTGTGATCATGGAATAAAATAGATAAATAAACAAAACTATAATGACAAAGGTCTTGAAACTAACTAAAACAAGGTCTTAAAACTAGAATTTGACTCAGGAGCCCTCTACATGACATGCTCAAAATAAATATGCAGGAGCTGTCTCAGATGATACTGTACTTTAGAACAGGGGTCTTCAACGTTTTTTTAAGCCAAGGACCCCTGAACTGAGAGGGAGACGGATCAGGGACCCCCTACTGCATATATTGTATAAGTTGCTTGGCCTACAATAACATGTGGGTGTCATAAAGACTTTACATATACATTTTTACTGCAAAGAATACAAATCCATTATAATGAAAAAAAACAGTTGGCATGATTTTATATATCATGTTTTATTGTTAAATGTGGCACAGTAATGTTAGATCTTTAGGAATAACTGTATCTGTGGATGACTAAGCCTATCATCAATGTGTTTTTTCACAGATAGACTGATTTATATTTGCTTATAATAATAGGCTGGATTCATGTTGAGACATTTTAGTTTTTTTTTAAACTTAAAAAAAAAAATTAACAATAATTTGGTGGCCCCCTGTAGTAACTACTGTAGTAACTACAGTCAACTACAGTCAATTATCTAGTAAGGTATGTACTATATAAAGGCTTTAGGCCACCCTACACGTTATTGTAGACCCAGTTTAATATGCAACTTCATTTTATACAGTATATGTAGTAGGGGGTCCCTGCTCCATCTCTCTTTCAGTTAAGGGGTCCTTGGCTTAAAAAACGTTGAAGACCCCTGATCTAGTAAATTTGCAATCAGGTTAATCAAATTACTATAATCCTGGGGCTCTTGGGGCCCCTGGTATATATGCCTACTGTATATTCTAAAGTACAATACCATTTCCAATCAGACCTATCAATTCAGATGATATTGTGCTGAAATATTACATATTGCTACATCTATCCATCCTGTTAGTAGTCTAGGCAACAAGGGCGTTTTGCGCTTACGTGAAGTCCCTGAATGCACCACGGGCCTGGGTTCTCCTTCTACGTCAATGACACTGGGCGGTTCATGAATGGGTTTTTGAAGTGGGAGGGCCCGTCATCTGACTTTACCAGTCAGGGAAAAAGTAGGTGTTGTGCTGTAGTGTTTGGTTTGGTGCGATGCAGCTTCATGACTGTTTTTAAACTCGCGAGCAGCGGTTCACTGTGCCCACGCACTGCAACGGAGCGTTTGACAAGCATCCTCCATCCGTTGAGACGCGCAGGCTAACAGCAGCCGTGCAGCGGCGGGAAAAGCTAGCTTCATCCCAGCTAGACGGCAGCCCGAAGCCAGAGAAGGGAGAGCCTCGTCGGTGAGCCATGGGGTTCCGCAAGAAGAACAAGAGCCCGCCGGTGCTGAGCCACGAGTTTGTGATCCAGAATCACGCCGACATGGTTTCGTGTTTGGCCATGATAATCCTCCTCGGCCTGATGTTCGAGGTACTGTGTGATTGGACAGGAGCTGTGGTTAGCCGAGTGATGTTAGCTGCTGCTAACTATCGTTAGCTGACATGACAGCAGCAGTCCAGGGGCAGGGCGCTAGCGTGTCTCTATCCTTCCCTTCTCATGTGTCTCACTCAGTGCCAAAGAAGATGGGGAGGAGGCCCACTGGCACAGCATACAGGTCATTTTACCAGTCGGCTAATCCATTGCCTCAATAGGAAATCAATACATGTGCCTTTGGCAACAAGATAGTCAGGCTAAATGTCTGCCTGCATGCTGCACATTTGATTACCAGCCCCTTGGTTGGAAAGAGCAACTATAGCTGCCTTTGAATGCAACAATATACTGACCTGTCCCCACCCAAACCCAGCCACCAGACTGAAAATACTGTAAAGATTGATCAGATTTTGCCTCAATTAACCTTTACCTGTGTGGATATAGATGGGTTATAAGCTTAGTACATAATTAATAAAGTGAACCCAATCATACACACTCATTTGGATACAATGAGAGTCATTGTAGCAACTTAACATATACCTACCTTTTGCTAGAGACCCCTGGGAGCCCCTGCAGGCAGCCCCTGGAGGTCCCCAGACCCCAGTTATGGGACTCAGTGAATTCAGAATCTTGCAGTGACACCGCAGTCCTCACTAATTACATATGCACATTAAATGATGAATATGTGCACCTGTCAAAAAATGGTATCACAACTGAAAGTAAGATTCACACATTAGCATGGGATAATCCAAGACGATTATACACACAGTATACAGTATTGGTTTATTAGCAGAAAAGCTTTGCCTTCTTTTATACAAAATATGTCCATGGTCAGTGAAAAAGTATTTTTCCTGACTTGGAATCACTCCATTGATCCTGTTTCTTTCTTTCTTTGTGTTCCAGGTCACAGCCAAGTTTGCCATCATGTTCATCACAGTCCAGTACAACGTAACACAAGTTCTTGGTGAGCTGAAGTTTGAAGCTCAGCACTTCATTGGTTGCTTATTCTGCCTCTTTAGCCATTGTTTAGGTGTTAAGGTTTTAACTTTGTGTTTCTCTTTTGTTGCAGATGAGAAGAGTGATCCAGTAAACCTTTACCAGTATGGCCCTAAAGATGTGGCCACTGTGTTTTTCTACCTGCTTATTGCGGTCATCCTTCATGCCTTGATACAAGAATATATTCTCGATGTGAGTACATCTATATCCAAACTCGGCAGCCGTAACTATTGGCTCACATTGTTTGTTGTTTGCACACAGCAGCATATTATTTTGATCCTTTTACTGAAGTGTATAAACTTAAGTGAGAGAAACAGAAACTGCTGCAGAATCTCTCCGCCTCTATTTTGTCAGATTGCACATTGTCAGATGTGTCCGTCTAGTTTTCCATTTCTAAAGCATCAAATAACACCTCATGTGTTTGCTCTGTTCTGGTCCATGACTAAGATTTGGATAGCGGTTTGACGGTAATCAGGTCCAATCTTTCCAGCTGCATTTGCACTAAAGCATAATAACTGAAAAGAGGTTCATGTTTCTCCTGACATTTTTTGTCTTTCAGTTCCCGGTGGGATATCATTAATAGAAAAAAATATATTTTTAGATATTTTTATTCCAAAAATGAAAACATTATGTGGACCACATTCAAGGATTTAAATTAAAAAAAGGACAGATATTTGTCTCTCTAAAAGGATGGAATCCCGCTTTATCACGTCTGTCTTAAAACAATCGTGTGAACATCGAGGTTGTAACAACAGGTTGTAATATTCCTCATGTTCATACTGGTCATTCCGAATACATTGACGGTTTATGAGATGGGGGACAAAATCCTCGTTCTGTGTACAAAATACATCAATTTGGGATTCAGTGTCTTGCGCTAGGGCACTTTGACATGTGGAGTGGAGGATCAAAACACTAACCCTGCAGTAACAGATGACCCATGCTACTTCCTGAGACACCCGGACTGAAGACAGACTTAAAAAACATGAAGCTGTCCTTTAAAAATTGCAACATTTGCACAAGAAGGAAAAAGTGGAAAACTTGCACAGCTACTCGATTGATGAGTACAGTTAATGTTAGAGCTGTGACAATTATAACTCAGTAACCGGCAGTGTTATATAATTAACCTCATCAATCAACTGAAACAGTTACAAAGTGTAACTGAAAAAAAGTGACGCATACTTACATGATAATGAAAAAAGGAAGGAACTAAATGTCCCCCACATCAATATGTGAAATGTGTTTAACCTTGTTTGTTTAATTTCAGAAAATGAACAGGAGGTTGCACCTGTCAAAAACCAAACACAGCAAGTTCAACGAGTCTGGACAGCTCGCGGCGTTCTACCTGTTCTCCTTCATCTGGGGCTGCAGCATCCTAACAGCGGTAAGAGAGTCAGGAGTCACGGAGACACACTGTCCCAGCCTGCATTAAGCTTCATCTTACGCCGTGTCTCTTTTTCTCTCACAGGAGGACTTTGCAACAAATCCTACTTTTTTATGGGAGGGTTACCCACACACTCACATGGTGTAAGTAAAGACTCCTACACATCAGAAGCTCATATTTTACAAATCCTAAACACAAAATTCCAAATGAGTTCCACTAGTATTTTCATTCAGAAGTATGTTGAGCTTATGATAATAGTTTCAGCCCTTCTTTTAAAATACATGATAATGCATTTGTAATGTTTCACTTCTTTGGAATCGTTGGGATTCATCTTATTATCTTCTATCACAGTTTAATATCACAGTCAAAGCTAATGTCATATATTAATAAGAGATTGGGTTTTGGATTCTAGATCAGGATATGATTCCTTTCAGTTTTCATACTGGTTTGACTTGTACTTGCATGTCAGAAGTTACAGAACAGTGCACCATGCACAACATGACCTATTGTATATTGTTATGATATAACTTCTATCCAAGCCAAAATAACACCCAGGCTCTTACCTCTGCCAACCTGTCTGTCTAGTTTCCAGGTCAAGTTCTTCTACATTTGCCAAATTGCCTATTGGCTCCATGCACTTCCTGAGCTGTACTTTCAAAAAGTTCGGAAGGTAAGGGCCATAAAAAAAAAAAAAAGTCATACTTGAAAGTAAGTTATTGTGGTCTTGTGTTGCAGGTGTGAGATGGCACATCGGCTCACGTGAAAGAAAAAGGCGTCAACTTGAATTTGGGTTTTACAGCCACATTAACCATATCACTTCTTTTTTAAGATGATTTTTTGGGCTTTTCTGCCTTTAATATTTGACAGGACAGCTAGATATGAAAGGAGAGAGAGAGGGGGGGAAGACATGCAGGCTATCGTCACAGGACGGATTCGAACCCTGGACCACTGCGTCGAGGCATAAACCTCTCAGTATATGTGCGCCTGCTCTACCCACTGACCATATCACTTCTTAACAAATGAAGTGCTGAAGAACTTGAGTCCTTTTTCCTGCCTTCCAATGTATCAACAGTAACACATCAGAACACATTTTTCACTAGTTGTCGTCAACGTTTTTTGTGCATTAGCTTCTGCAGTCTGTAACCCATGATGAGTGCAGTGGTGTTTACTCTATACCTCAGCCGGTTAATGTCCCCTTTAAACACTGCTCATCCCTGCTGGCGTTTTCATGTGCCTCCTTGAGGAATCAGCTGAGGACTGTGCAGATATGGAATATAGAGCATGTTGGGTCTGGGAACAATCGCACCTCTGTTGCACTACTTAAACACAAGCAAGGATGACCTGTTTTTTTCTTGGTGGAATAATAAGCAATTCAGTTATCAGTTACCACTTTTTCTACTCCAAAAGCATTTTGATTTGAGGTTTGTTGGATAATGCATGTGTGGTATAGCCGTTTTGTTGATATGTTTTGTGTACATTTTAGAGCCAACATATGTCAAGGCTTAATTTGCATAGAAAATATATCATGGTGTGTCATAGTGTCAATGCTAAAAGGTGGTTAATGAGTTTAGGCTGCATTTTTAAGGGTTTCAAACCTTAAAGAAAATCATTGCTCCTCAAGAATGTGTCAGTACACAGTAAATAAAGCGACTAAAATCCACAGCATACGTAGATACTTCATGTCCAAAGTTAAACATGCTACATGAAAACATGTTTTGTAATCCTTTACAGCAAACTACTATTTATGGTAGTTGATGCTGCTGCTGTTATTAACAAACTCTCCCCCTTTGTTTTATTTCCACAGGAGGATATCCCCCGCCAGCTCTATTACATTTGCCTTTACGTTGTCCACATCACTGGTGCCTATGTCTTAAAGTGAGTGAAATATTTCATTTTTCTGAGCATTTGCTCTTGAGGGTGAAATAAAGACGCATAATGGACACCTCGTCAGGCATTAACCCTTACATATTCTAGGTATATATCTCACAAAGATCTCATTTATCCTGACAATGACTGCAAGTGTGTCAAACCAGTGCCCGATAAAATGGGTAAAGCAGTGTTACTTTTTGCTATTGCAGTAAAATGTATATATAAGGAAACAGTTAGTGCATCATTATGAGTTAACAACTCACTGACACTACCTGACAACCTGACGCTAAGATAGCCTACTACGCAGTATCTCTATGTTTATAGAGTGATTGTTTGTTTTTCTTCAAGTTATAGACTGTGAGTAGTTGGCTCAGTTATCAGCCTATTTAACTTTTGTTCATTGTCCTCACACAACCCCATAAAGATCATCGTTGAACTCAAAGCCAGGTTAGCTATAAGAAGAGTAGCTGATAATGTTCAGTGTTGTCTCCTCTCTTTCGTCATATGCTGAGTTGTCCTCAGTTAATTCTATGTTGCTGTCCCTCTCTCTGCATCCCGTCTGTTTAGCCTCCACCGACTGGGCCTGGTGTTGCTGGTCCCTCACTACCTGGTGGAGCTCCTGTTCCACGCTTCACGCCTCTTCTACTTCAGTGATGAGAACAAGCAGAAGGGGTATTGCTTTCATTCATCTAACAAACAAGTTTTATTTTTCCAATTAACATTTTATGTCTTTCTGATTTGACCAACCTGATTTGATACAAATCCTTATATATATATATTTTTTTTTTTTACAGTTTTACTCTGTGGGCTCTACTTTTTGTCATCGCCCGCCTCCTCACCCTCACACTCTCAGTTCTGACGTTTGGCTTTGGGCTGCCCCGTACAGAAAACCAGGGCTTTTCCCTAGCAGAAGGCAACTTCAATGTGCTCACCATAAGGCAAGTCCAGATGGCAACTGACAGGAAGAGCCCTTAATGTCTCGTACCTACTACAAACATTAAACTTTAAAAACTAAAGTTTTCCTGTTCACAAGTTAAATCGCTTTTACTTTTGTAGTTCTTGAAATGTGTCTTCCCAACCCTTCAGGATGACTTGTCTGGCAGCTATCTGCCTGACACAGGCTTGGATGATGTGGAAATTCATTAACTTCCAGTTGAAAAAGTGGAGGGAGCACAGCCAGAACCAGGCCTCAAAGAAGAAGGCGGTCAGCCCAAAGAGCAAGCCTCACAAAAGGGAGCCTACAAGGGGTGAGTGTTCAAGAACCCTGAGCATCTGGTCAGGCAACCAAATGTAGACATAATGTAATCCTGTGTTTCAGTTCATGTCTCATTTCAGATTTCTTTTGTAATGTTTCTCATTGTTGAACATGTATATCTGAAATCACTTTAATCAGGAATGTTTCTAACCACTTGTCATGTCAGGAGGTGCTGCCAATGGGGTTGCGAAGTCCGAGGATAAAACATCACCACGGGCAAGAAAAGCCAAAGCTTCATAGAGATGGAAGAACAGGTGAAATAATGTGACATAATGTCTTTACACAACTTCAAATTTTGTCTACTGCTCCCAAAAACAGATGTTTAAGCGCACTAAGAAACCTTACCTTACTGCTCCTTAGGGGTTGAAACTTCTTTTTGAAAAAGTTCAGTGTTACGGTCAGCTAGAAATGTTTCTTATTAATTTGGGTTCTCTGCAGATTGGCTGCTGGCATGACAGTGCTGGGTTTGATGCTTTAACAGGATAGATTTTAAAGTGCCCTTTTGTGTAAAACTACGATCACTCGCCGGGTTCTTTAAACTGAGTCACTCTTCACTAATTTGAAATTGAATCAGTTAACGTCACAGTAACTTAAAAAGCGAATTTTGATTTCAGGGCAACTTAATATAATTTGTTCATGTACAGATTAACTGTGTGGGGTGTTATTTTAAGTTTGGGCCTTATTCAGTTAAACTCACGAAACAAGCCACTGACTCATGTCCCAAAATAAAGCCTTTCTTGCTCTGTAAGACAGCTCTTGTATATTCTGCTGTTGTCAGGAAAAGATCCTAAATGAATCGCTCCAGAGGAATATTTGTGCTATTTAGGTATTTGGCATAGCTGCAGCCAGAGAACTGAAACTTGTACTGCCATTATTTGACAGCCTCTGCCTTTGAAATCCAACATGTTACAGGATTGAGGCACTTCTGTATTTTTGTTTGCTTTTATCACTAGCCTGGTAATGAGCGTCGGCCTGTTACAGGGGCTCGTCCAGGAACGGTGACTTACAAAGAGGAAGCTGCACTGTAACCTGTGATGCTGTACTGTATGCATACAGTTAAACCTTTATAATGGCATGATTGGAAAGTTAAGCAAGAAACTGTGTTTGAGGCTGTGATTCAGTCTTGTATATGGTAATGTCAATGCATGATGGTTTAAGGCTAAAGACTTTATGGCTCGTTCCTACCTGTGCTGTTGAGTTTGCATCTCTCTCACACACACAAGCATAATGTGGCCTTTTTTCAAATGCTGCAAAATGTTTGAGTTATTTATTTTTGCCATATACTACAGATAGTTATTATTTTATATGCTTTGACAAGCTGTAACCAGCAAACACAGTGGTACATGGCAACAGCATTTAGTTAATCCAAAACAATCCAATCTTTCTTCAAGTGCCCTTATAATGTCAGTGGTTTGTACTGTATCACTCGTTCTGCTTGTGTTGCGTGCTGTTTGCCTTCTCTGTTCGCTTTTTTATTCTTGGGTATCAGGAGACAAGCTATCCATCACTTACACTAGTTACATCCCATGGTGCACTGGGAGGTGTGTTTGTAAGGGGATGTGTTTGTATGCCTGTACACACTCGTGTGTGTGCAGTAGTGTTTTGCCTACTGTGTATGTGAATTAACTGGGCGTGAATGATGATGATGGTGGTGATGACAACAATGTTTATTGCTTGTCTCGTAAAATAATTATTGCCTGTGCGCAGAGCATGAAATGTGACAATCTGTTCATTGACTCCTGCCCTGATTTTTTTTTTTTTCACAATCCTGTCCTTTCCTTCCTTTCACTTTGGTTGGGCCTGTCTCAGTTCCCAACATGCTTCTGTATGTGAAACGCTGAGTTGTGGATTGGTGTATGTTCTATAGGTTATCGGTTACTAAATGCTTATGTGTTCAATGTCTCTGCCCCTCAGATGCCCTTTTCCTGTGTGAGAGAGACTCTGTGATTTCTGTTTGTCAAATGTGGCATGTTTTGTCCTTTCTGCTTCACCTTTTCAATGATCCTGACATTGCTATGGAGCACCCGTATTGTACTGCTGGCCATACTCTTTCCTCTCCTGGACCTGGAGTACTGCTCTACTACTAAACCACTGTGCATGTGAAGCTCTGTGCAGAAAAGACTGTACTACCTGTCTCCAGACAGTTGGAGTTTGGAGTCTTAGTCCAGAGCAGGGATGAGATGAAGATGCCATTCATTTTTGCTCCCTTTAGCGCTCCTTATTGGGTTTTGGTGGTCTTTAAAGCCCTATGTCTGTGTATGGCAGTGTCATAGGAGGGATGGAGGAGCAGAGGACTTGTGTACCAGCCTGTTATTAAACTGTCTCAGATGTAAAAGAGAAGAAAAAAAACTGACTTAACCCTACACTGTACTTAAATATGTGTCAGATTTTTAAGCTATTTTTATAGAGGGGAAACTCACTGTTAAATTCACTGTTGTTCAGTACACACGTGTGAATATTTGTTTTGCATCCATATTGATATGAATTGTTTTTTTATACAAGAATGGAGCTTGCTGAACTGTTAGCGTTGCTATACATTGTGGTATGAGTGTAAACATTTATTTAGCCTAAGGGTTTATTTAACGTCATGGCCTTATTAGAGCAAAGTGAACTCTGTTGTATAACAGTGCTCAGTTAACACTATGCTGCAGGTGTATACACTGCAGCTTTCACAACTACATGTTTTATGATAGTAAGGTACACCATCATACTGACACTAGTCATCCACACATCAGTTTAAATATAGTATCTGAGGAGCAAATAGTCAACTCAGTGTTTTATTTGTTCCAGTCCTGCAGGTGTTTTCTCAGTATTTGTGATTATAGGCCCAAATGTGGAACGAACATTTTACAAAGTGAAACCATCTGTAAGCCTTTCTTGCTCATCAGATGTCACACTGTACAACAATCAGCAGACTTTTAGGCTCTGAAACATGAGCTACTCTGCAGTTCACAGCCCCCTCTGCTTTGAGACACAATAGCCTGTATAATCCCACAGGAATGCAATTTTTTTGTTGCATAATATGCATTATGTCTGAGCACCGTAACACTGCTCACTTGAGCTGTTTCTGCATTGATTCTCAGTGAATTACAAATTACAGTTGCTCGATTTCAAACTGTGTGCATTTTGTTATTGTTGTGACTAAAAAAAACAAACTAAAAAAGGCTGCAATTATTTAACTGTATGAGCAACCTCCTAGGTGGCAACAATCATTAATGCATTTCAACAAATAAAAGACCTGCTCACCAGAGATACGTTTATTGTATTCTATTAATTCATTCTACATCGTCCTTAATTGTTTTTATTTTGCTGCTTGTTTATAGATGTTGCATATATTTCCTTTTCAAATATGTTGTCTCTGAACTGCTCCGATGGTATATATTTATGAAAGTCTTCGTGAGTTCTGATCATTTTTCTTCGTCACTATCTTTTATTTCATGTTTGAATAAAGCTTTTATTCATTAAACAAACTTGTTGAACATGTTTTTTTTAACATACTGCCCACAGGTTGAGTAGTAAAACTGTCTCCATGGAAACTTCATGTAAAAAAAACAAAAGCAAACATGCATGTGAAACCACTGCAGTTTCAAAGTACACAGTAAATTATAAGAGCTGTAGATAATTACCCACTCCTAAGGTAAACCAGCAGATACAATGTCATTGACAAAGCAGGGAAACACAACAGAGTTTTTTTTTTTTTTTTTTAGGCTTCCCTCTCTTACCTCCTGCTCATTCTACCTTTCCACCTATTTCACTCTAGGATATATTTGAGGACCGACTGGATTTTAAACATTTTTCATTTATGCTACCCATTGGGGATGGTGTTAGTAGACATGAGGAAATATTGGTCAAATCCTACTTATTTGCTAATAACCACCAGGGGGCAACGGTGAGCTGTTTGCCTGAGGGACAGAAGTAGTCTGCAGGGGCATAGCTGCATACAGACCTGCATTAATAAATCACTATTCAGAGTGAGAACGACAGAAACATTGTCTTATCACACAGTATGTAGCTCAACACTCTTAAACAGACTTTAGTGTGGACAGAATGAAGCAAACAGCTTGCACTTTGTTTATCCAAATATGGGAGTATATTTTATATGGGAGACCTCCACCTTGACTTGTGCAATTTGACTGGTAGGTCACTGTAAACATGACATCTGCATCCATGGATGGTGAGGAATGAGCACAACACAGAGGAGAGACACCTGCAGCTCACTGCTAATGTGTTGTGTAGTTTCAGAGTAATGGGTTTTCTCTGAGCAATCAGACAGCATGATGGATCAGTGGGAACTAGAGAGGAAGGCTGGAGCTCTGCAGGGTCAGCACAAGGACAGGAGTACACACACATGCACAATGATAGCTGTATCCTCAACCCAAACGTACATGACCTGAGTCCAACAGCAGGAACCAGCTAAGGCAAAGGAGTAAAAAAAATCACTATTCCACTATTTTTTTCTTTAATTCTTCCCCTTCATCCAGTGAGGATAAATCTCTCGCTGAATCGTCAGTATTATGTGTAATTTCCATATAAATTAGCTTCATTAAAAGGGGAGTACTTTCTTATTTAACAAAGCTCATTTGAAATTCTGTATTTAATAAGACATGCAATCCCAGACTTGCAGACTAATAGCCAACAATTAGCAGGACTGGATCATGTGTGTGTGTGTGTGTGCCTTTGTGTTTGTAAATGTGTGTGTCTGTGTAATCTCTTAGTAGTATTGTCGTCCCTCCGTGTTATTTTCGTTGATTGTCTCAAATGAGCAAATTGGGCAGCAGCTGCTCTCCCAGCCAGGTTTACTTGCAGTAACCCATGAAGCACGATGGAGATCTAAGACATTCGTGACCTCACGGCTGTTTGTGAGCGAGCAGACGAGAGGGGGAGTGTGTAGCAGGTGTAGACCAATGAAGGACAAAGTGTAGCAGGGGTGAAAACATCTGGAGGGATCAGAGGCATGGGAATGAAAAGCAGACGGAGGGAGCAAAGATAAAATGGTAAAGGAAGTGGGAGGAAGAGAAACAGACATACGGAGAGCACTGTCGAACAGAGTGCTATGATTTACAGTAGAACGAAGCAGAATAATGGATGGAAGAGTGTGTGTGTTGTGAAGAGGAGAGCAGTGCCCTATCAGTGTCCATCAGAGCCAGCAAATGCAAATTAGAAAAGGAAAGGTGAAAAAAGAGGCTATAGACAACAGTGAGATGAATAAGCAAATAATGACTGGATGGGATGAAAATGCGTTGTTAGTAGGTATATTTCCATCCAGCATCACCCTTTATTAAATGGCTTTTTCCACCACCTTATTCAATATCCAGCTTTCTATCATTTAGTGTGTACACGTTTATGTTTATGTGACTGTTTTAATTAGGCAAGTCAGTTTATAACAGTCTTATTTAGTAATGGCTTGGAAATTTAAAGCAAACTACTTTTTGATGCAACATTGAGGGAAAGGCGAAAAGAAGAATAACAATATGAGACAAAAAAATAATCAAAAGGCTAAACATTACTGCTTGTGTGTGGAAGTTCATTAATGGCAAAACAATTGAAAGAGCATAAACCAAATTTAAATGGAAATCAGTCTTCAAGTCAAGATTTAAAAGCATAGATCAAGTTCTGAGAATAACCAGGGACGGAATTGAGTGTAATACATGTCTGAGACATATCCCAAGAATTGAAGAACCAGGGCCTCATTTGCTGGATATCCTGTGCACGTCTTGGTATATTTTGGTTTTTGTGTGCCACCCCAAGATTTTCAGTGGTCCCATCTGGCCACCCCTATGAAAAGTTCAGGGGGTGCCACTGAGTGTGTTAGCTGTTAGTTTGCCAGCTACACACCAACCAGCCCTGTGAGTAGTCACTATGTCACCAAGCCTCAAGCAACGGCTATTTTGTGAAAAAGGGCAGATGAATATTTTGGCCCGGTCACATTACTTTCTGGTGTGACCCCACCCTCATGTCACCTCCCAGCGTGGTCCATTAGCTTTGTCATTTGTCTCCAGACACAACAGTGAAATACATAGATATAAGTTTAAAAAGCCATCATATAGGCATGTCCTCCTAAAAACTTAAGACTCCTGCACCAAAACTGTTGGGGGAAATGAGATCATGTTACACTCAATGCACACAAAACCAGGATGTTGCACTTAAAAAAACTTGTGTCACGCTTCTGTGTCTGTGTGAGCTCTCGAACCAGCATTGAATACAGCCTGAATTTGTTCTGTGCTCTCTCAATAGCTTTGCAGTTAATAAACTGACCTACATATGGACATTATGTTTTTTAAGAGCTTTTGTACTATTGTGGTGAGTCCTTACAGCTATGTTGCAGTGTGAGCTAGTGAAGACCTTAGTTATGGAGTCAGCACGTGTCCCTTTCTTACCTCAGGCGTTCACATTGAGCAACACAGAAATCAACAAAAATGTAGAGGGAATATGATTTATGCTCGTCCTCTAGACAGCGTAGAATGTTTTCTGTGTGTTCGCATGCGGCTGTGCACCAAAAAGCTGTGCATCTGGAACATGAATCTTAACACACCTACACGCATGTGCATTCACACACACATGGCCCAGCCGGTAACTGGGACAGCTGACAGCGCTAGCAGGGTCATGTGTGTTTATACAGTCTCATCTGTTCCTCCGTTGCCTGAACTCTCTTGGTAACACTCAGTCTGTGCACTCTTCCACGGTGACGATAAACATACAACGCCAGACTCCATCTTCTCCATATCAGTTATTCCTCCGCCGCCTTTGAGGGTTTTGTTTTTCCAGAAACAGAAACTTTATCGTCCCTTGAGGCTTTCCAGTCAGTGATTCTACAACTGCCCCCGTTTTTGCTTTATCTGTTCAATCATGTTGTATTGATTTTGCATTGGATGATGGTGAGGTAGGTTTCACAACCAGAAATGGAGGCAGAGGGTGATGGATAAATGGGACAGGGGCATATGGCAGATGATGACAAACCAATTGTTTCCCACAGCTCCACCTTTATCTTTCCTCCTTTATTTGTCTTTTTTTTCTTTATTACTTTTATATAATTTCTCAATACAATTTGATACATTATTACATACAGTATATTAACGCAAGTGCAAATGAGCCAATGTCGAACTGTGTCTGCATAGTCGAGGTCACCTCTTAACCCTCATCACTTCAGCTTCAGAGTCCAAATTGGGCAGAGGTGCTGCTGATGGTGGAAACTAATATTAAGAAAAACATATCATAGGCAAGTATTAAGGTGTATAGTAAATGTATTCACCTAGTCCACTATTCATAGTGTGTAAACTTACGTACACAGTATGTACAAATAGGGCTGCAACTTACGATTATTTTAATTGTTGACTCTTCTACTAGTTATTTTAAGACAAAGCTGGAACTAGGGAATGTTTGGTATTTTTGTTACGATTAATATAATTGCAACAGCATTATTCTGCATATGGGTTGCCTCTTTTTTGTCCCTCTCTCACACATCTGTGTGTGTGTGTGTGTGTGTGTGTGTGTACGCTGGTAGCTGTTCCACTACTCTCCTAAAGCCTCGTCCCTACCTGTTTAGAATTTTAATCAGCTTCCCTCTTCCTCTGACTTTCCCACAACTCTCTTAGCAGTCCCCTAAATTCTCACCTAACAATAAACTGTATGCTGGTAAATAAAACATGATCATCTTCTGCCAGCACTGTAAACATTTAACAGATTGATATCAGGCAGTAAGTGTGCTTCATTGCATCTTTGAGGATTATGGTCAAGTGGAATTGTGAAGACACAGTTTGAGACTCGTGGAGTGACTCTGTTGGTTGTGTGTGTACGTGCATGTTTCTTCACATTACATTTCATTTTTCTGCCATTTCCGTTTTCTTTTAGCCTCAGGCAACACTATGGAATTTTCCAAATGATCGACAATAAGTACCATAATAATGTGGTTTTAAATATTGTGGAACTGCAACCTGAAGCCAGCTGGCTATATAAAAACAATTCTCCACTGGTTCACTTTATCAGGAAAAGGCCTAATGAATACAAGTGTTTCACTCCAAAATGCAATAGCGGCATAGCAGGCAGCCGGTAATATTTCCAAATAATATATTCTAATGAAATTATGTGTAAGCAAAGGTCTGAAACAAAAGGTCTGAATTCCAATAATAATCCAATTGCAGCTTTGCCCTTCATGCATAATCATTTTGTTAAAGTGTACTAAGAGTAACCCAAGAATAAGTGATGTCTGTTAAGGATCATGCCAGTGGTTCTGCCTGCTTTAGCCCATTTAGTACAAGCATGCTTTACATAACTGCCAACCATTGTCCAAATCATACAGTAATGTCTTTTTTCTACCTTTGAGGCAGCCATTGGTTTCCTCTCATTTTCATATGGAATGAAAATCAACTTGTGCTTTGTAGTAAAATATGCAAAAATACTATTATGGTCCTTTTTTGTTTTGTTTTTTAGATTATGTTTTGGGCTTTTCCGCCTTTATTTGATAGGACAGCTAGAAGAGAAAGGGGGAAGACGTGCAGAAGATCATCACAGCTCGGATTCGAACCCTGGACCTCTGCATCGAGGCATAACCCTCTCAGTATATGTGTGCCTGCTCTACCCGCTGAGCCAACCCGGCCACCTGTTATGGTCCTTTAACAAATGGAAGACAATAAAAATAATGATTACTGTATCTACAATATTTTAATTTTAGCTATAAAATCGTCTCCGAGATGAAAGTAGCGTAGTGGAATCAAGCCTTAAAGACCACCAGTGGGATGTGTGGTTGGGTGTGGAGAGAAGTGTGCTCTGTTGCACACGTACAACCATTTTCCCGCCAAAATGTATATGCAGGGTTTTGAAATGTGGGAAAACCTGCTAAAAATAGGCGATAGACTCCTTCTGTTTTGTTTTTCTGGTGTCACGTTCAACGTCACGCATGTGCTGGAAAACAGGGTTAGTAAACACTAGAAAGCAGCATGAAGGCCAGTGAAAATGTTACGGTGGTCACTTCTATTATATCTGTTACTTATTCAGTCTCTCTTTCAAACTCGGTGCTGCCTAATTTGGTTGATGTTTGAGCGCTGCTTGCACGGAGACAGATGGAATTTGTGTCTGAGATGACAAAGAGTCGTAGCATTGCGCCGGAAAAGAGGCAAAGATTAGCGTGTCTATCCGGGTGTCATGTTTCCATCACTGCCGATCAGAGCTGGAGCCGATAAATACCCATGACTACTGCACAATGGTCCGATTGTAACCTTTACCACTAAAGACAAAAGCCAGATGTTATTTAGTAAGTTTTTGTGGGTTTTTTGTCCAGTGGAAAAGGAGCTTTAGTGATGTCACAGTGTACTACTGACACACTGGAGTACACTTCTACATCACTGCAGCACTGTGAAAACTTAAAGGACTGGAGGTCAACAAAAAACGGATTTTCTCAGGGATGTTAAGTACACTCAGTTTTACAAATTAAGTTCAGTTGTTCTCAGTCTGTGAAATCAGTTGTATGAGCTTTCCAAAACTTAAATAAAAGAACCCTGATGACATCAGGTCGCCCAACTTTATGGAAGTGCAATGCTGCCTTCAGTTACTCTTTAATGATAGTAATGTAAAACAGTCAATACACTCTCTGTTATATGTTTTTGTGGTGGTGTGGTCATGCATTACATGTCACAGCTTTCCAACATATAGCATCTTCTCTCTGCCACTGTCGATTTATATCAAACTCAATCCTGACCATTACATACAAGATAACAGTTTCTCATCTCTCTTTTCAAACTTATACCTGCATTTAGATTTTACACATTGGTTCAGTGCAGCCTGCCAATGGTCTCAAATGTGCTCCAAGTCTAATTTATTTTAAAGAAGGCTTAAAACTGTAAATCCTTTGGCTAGGACTTGTCCCTGTAAGTATGTCTCTCTCTCTCTCTCTCTCTGTGTGTGTGTGTGTTACAGGGTTACAGTGCAATATTTTATTATGTAATATTAATATTTATATGTAATATTTGCTTTTCAAGAACATTGACAGTTTTGCATCCCTCTCTGAGTTATATTCTAATCACATTTTTCTTCTCCTTAGCGGTTCTTTTAGTATTGCCTGATGAATTATACCTGACCCATGAGGCTAATTGCTTTAAGCCTTTTCCACAACCCTATTTCAACATCTTCGTACTCTCAGTAGTCTCTTACTCTTTTCTCTGTCTTGTATGCCCTCCCTCCCTCACTTTCCCAGTCAAAGGTGGTGTACATTTACCTTATTTTCACTCCCTCTGTATTCCTTTGAGCTACAACACTTCCTCTCCTCCATCACACTGACAACTCCACACTTGCTTCGTCTCTCCCCTTTTCATGCTCTATGTTTCTTTAACACCTATAGGTTTTCCCAGCTACCCTTCTCTTCAGGCAATAGGCACCATTATCATTATCTGTGATCTTGTCTCTGCGTCTTCTTAAACTGCCTTAAACTAAACTCGACTATCTCATCATCTTGTCTCACTTCCCTCTCACCTTCCTGTTCTCATCTTCTTTCATTCCCACTGTCATTGACACAACAGGATCCTTAGCCTACTCACTGTGTGTGTTTGTGTATATGTGTGTGTGTGTGTGCGTGCATGTGTACTGTGTGTGTGTGTGTATTTTAGACGCCAGTTTGGCGCTATCAGTCCCTGCCTTGTGTATCTTGGCAGCAGTCATGGTACTGTGCCGACGTGTCCCAGTTCATAGGCCAGCCGGCTCCGACGTCACTGCTCCACGCTGACCCTGCCAGCTCACATATGGAGACCACATATGGGCCTCATCTATAAGAGATAGGAGGCCTGAAGGAGCCACAGTCCCTCCGATGAAACAAACCAAGTTCACAGAAGGCTGACTCCTGTTAAAAAAAATAAATAAAAAATAGCCTGCAGGATGTGAAGTGACATTTCAGCATTTTTAGCATTTCTTTTTGGTTCATGAGGAAAGAAAACCTGAATTTTGATAGAAAAACAACAAGATACTGAAGCACATTATACTATAAAATGCCACTGACATCTTGATTTTAGTATACAAAAAATAACATCTATAATGTGGCCTATAGTATTCATTTTCACGATTTTCTTATTCACTCAAGTGTGCCATATTAATTGGTATGATATTAATTGGTTATATCTGAGTTTGGGGACTTTTGTCACAAAGTGATTGAGCTGAGGGTTTCTGTTTTACAAAGACCAAAATATGACAATATTTCTCACCCTTTGATGTTAAAATGATCTAAAACCTATTTCTCAATACCACATTACTTATGTTGCACATATTGCTACCATCGCACATTTTACTCACAACTGCATGGTCTACAAAATAAAAGTTACATAAGTATTTAAGAAAAAGAAAATGAATTAGAGATAAAACGATTACTTGATTGACAGAAAATTACTGATTTCATAATAGATTAATCGCAGAGGTGGAAGATACTCATATTTTACTTAAGTAAAAGTAGCAAAAAGTAGGAGAAATACTCTGTTACAAGTAAAAGTTATGCATATTAAAAATGTGCTTTAAAGTACAAAAAGTACTTAAAAGTAAGTATATATTAAATATTCCACAATTACCTAAAGTAAAAAACTTTTTTCAGTAATAGCCTATTTCAGAATAATATGTATTATTCGATGATGATTATTAATATGAAAAACACATAGGCTACAATTTGCAAGTCTATTATCTTTGCTATGTTCTTGTGAAATATTGGATAGTTTTACCTCTTTAGCCCTAAAACGTTATTAGGCTATAAATATGTAGGGCTGCAACTAACGATAATTTTCATAGTCGATTAATCTGTTGATTTTTTTCCTTGATTAATCAATTAGTTGTTTGGTCTATAAAATGTCAGAAAATGGTGAAAAATGTGGATCAGTGTTTCCCAAAAGTCCAAGATGACGTCCTCAAATGTCTTGTTTTGTCCACAACTCAAAGATATTCAGTTTACTGTCACAGAGGAGAGAAGAAACTAGAACATATTCACATTTAAGGAGCTGGAATCAGAGAATTTTGACTTTTGTCTTAAAAGATTACTCAAACCGACTAATCAATTATCAAAATAGTTAATGATTAATTTAAGAGTTGACAACTAATCGATTAAACGATTAATCGTTGCAGCTCTATAAATATGGCACTTGAAGATAAAATTTAAAGGCCCATACTAGTGTTTTTGCACATTTTAGTTCCATAACTACAAATCATGTATACTTAAAATGTTTGCTGATATTCTTTGAACGCAACTGTACAGTTGTGTATGTGTTTTTTCTTTTTTTTCTACCATTCTAGGCAGCAGTTGGTTTACAGTAATTTCTATATAGTATGAAAATCAAGAACAGACTCTTGAAACCTGCTTACATTGTGTTAAGTCTGCATTCACTTTGGTCACTGACATTATTTGTGCATGCTGTCCTTAGAGCACTGGCTGATTTGTAAACTCTGCACTGTGATACTTCTTGACAATAATGTGTGGAAAAAATAAAATCCAGATTTGACGTTCACTGTGATGGATTACTCAATCAGAATCAGGTTTACTGCCAAGTAGGTTTTTACATACAATACATTTGCTTAGGCTACATTGGTACATAACAATAAACATAGTAAGAGAAAATAAAAAAGATAAAAGCAAGTAGCCTACTGTATCATAGCGTATTCACTGCACTGTTCATACTAATACTGCTTAAACTGTATCCAGCGTATTCATATCTTCCCCTACCCCGTCTAATATATGTATATCGCCACTGTGCATATTTACATTACGAGTCTGCACTGTAGCTACTTTTTTTTTGCACTTCTGGTTAAATGCTGTGCAATGACAATAAAGTTGAATCTACTCTAATAATGTAAGGAAATTAATTGAAGCTGGATCTGTAGACTGTAGCCTACATCAGCATTTCTAAAACAGAAAAGCATGTTTTACAAAATAGTAGTGGAAGATTTGTTATTAATTGGCTATAACATAAAATACCACTGGTGGTCCTTTAAAAGGGTAGAACTAATTCTACTGGCACATAAACGAGACTTTAATTCATCCAAATATATCATACATCATTGTCAGATAACGATAATTAAGACCACCGCGTCCTAATTTGCTCTAAACTTTAGGCTGTGTAACGTTACTTCTGTGTCATCCCCTCCAGCCAAACGGCTTCTCTTTGGTGGAAAGTCTGGAAATAGTGATGCTTTCATCCTCCGGGCACCACGAAGCAAACAATTTAGTGTTTGCTTTTCATTTAACTTAAAATACAGACCGTATCTTCTCTCGCTGCTCCGGTCTCGTCGCGGACATCCGCCTGTAGGCTGCTAGACAGACAGCCTTTTTCCCCACCTCCACCACCCCCCCTGCCCCCCTGCGGTGGTGGAGTCTGCCTGTAGTCCGTATCCTGGTTGGACGAAGCACCCGGAAGCGCGGCTTTTCATTCGAACGAACTCCTTTACCCAGGAGCCCCCGCGACGCCTCAACTTACAGAGCTGGCTTCTTGGGCTTCGGGAGTGTTTCCCATTTAAACAAACAGTGCCGAAGATGGCGGAGAGTTAATGGTGTAAAGAAGAAATTATCGATCCGGTAGACAGATACGTCCACAAGGTAAGCTCGTGCAGCGTGTTTGCTATCATTCAACTAATTTAACGCGACTTTGCTTTTGGTTTGCATTTCGATAGAGGACGGAAATGTACTGACTTCTGTTCCCAGCGTCAGTGCACACACAATATTGGCATCGCTACGGTGCGGAGAGGGCACAGTGCATGGTCATTTAGTACATGACAGCAACGCTTTACTAACCTGTTTTCATGACGGCGATGAAGTGCACGCGAGGTGTCCTGTTGGTTTGTCAGCACTGCAAATTAAATGGACCAGAATTTTTTTGGATAAACTTAACTTGATCATGCAAAGCTGGCCGGTTTACGCACAAGCTGGTGGGATCACAGAAGTGTTTCCAGATAGGTACAGAGCATCGGGAAGTTTTTTGGGGAGAGCACACACACGTGAACACTCGCATACAAACGCCTAAACACGCACAAACAGGATGATAGTTAACTATTTTCTCTCGCCTGTCCGTGATAGTCGGTAGGGAACTGTACAACAGCTGAGCCTGATGCTGTCGCAATATTAGGAAATGTTTGTTGATCAAGTGCATGCAGACATGCTGAACTGTGTGCCATATGCGTCATGTTTTAGAGAGGCTAATGGTGTATTTGACTGGTTTTGTTGCCTTATGCCATACGGGAGGAGGCAGACGATGCTGACAAACTGTCTGTCAGTCAACCAGCCTGCGTTCTCGGGTTCCGACTGCTGATAGATAATTTAAAAAAAGTGCACTGACTCTACTGTATGTCTCCAGTGTGCAAGTCGGTGCACTGAATGGGTCATGCATTGCCTATAAATGTGAGTGAAAGAGTGAATGGTCGCTGTGCTCGCGTTATTCCCTCTTAGGTTTCCATCATACACCAATCCTCCTGTCATCTGATTCATCCTTAATAATTTGTCTCACTGTATATCTGCAGGGGGCAGCAACGCGGCCCTGTGCATAACCCTGAAGGTCCATGGTCTGATCCCTGAAACAGGCAGTCAGTGTGGTGTTTGTGTGTGCATGAAAAGCACCATGTCCTTGAGTATGACACCAGATCCCTACAATACCTGCTCACACTGGAAAATAGCAGTCTACTCTTCAGTGTGTGTAAACAGTAGTTGAATGGAAGCGATGCTGATGGCTTTGTGTGTCAGTGTGGACAGATAAGGGATGTGAGGTTGAGTTAATTACACTGAAGTCAGTGTTTAAATTTAGATCTGTTGGCTTTGTGTCTGAATAAGGCTGCAACTAATGATAATTGTAATATTTCATCTATGAAATGTGAAACAATTGTTTTAAAATATTAATAATATAAAATTGTAAAAATAAATGTCCATCCGAGTCTCCCAGAGTACTATTGACATCTTCAAATGTCGTATTTTGTCCAACCAATAGTCCAAAATCCAAAGATATTCAGTTTACAGTGATATAAATCAAGAGAAAAGCAGCAAATACTCACATTGAAGAAGCTGCAACCAGAGAATAAAAAATGATTACTCTCCTATTTTCTCCTGAAAGGTTTACAGTCAAAAGGTCAGAATTAGCCAGTGGTACTGAACCAAATCTACAGAGGCACAATCATGGTGAAAATGTACTGTGAGGTCTTTTTTCTTGCCTATTTTACCGCTCTGTTTTGTATGCATTCCTATTACAGAATGTTGTCGTGGTGATATTAGGTTCTTGTCTCACTGTTCTTTCTGCTTTCAATCAATTTATAGTTTGTCACGTCTTGAAAAGCTGCTGCTTGTTAAGGGCTTAAACAATGAATTGATTATCAAAATTGTTGGCGATTCAGTTTCTATTGATCGGCGTATTGTTAACCGTTTCAGCTCTGCGGCTGAATTGTCTGTCTGCTGCCCGGGTGAGGTGATGAGAAGCTCTTGTCTCGTTCCATGGCAACCCTCTTTTGACAGATTTACAGTCAACTCAGTGGCCCAAGTCTCTCAGACCGGCACGCGCCTACAACCTGCTCACAAGGAATTAAAGGGAAGATAGACTGGTGAGGGGTGTGGGCAAGCTGCTCGGACCCGTGAGGGGTCTTCGCTAAGCGGATGGTGGAATGAATGCGTGGACAAGGAGGAGGAGGCTGACAGTGATGCATGATGTTTGCTGAATGGGGAAAAAAGGGGAAAGAGGTTAGCTGGGTCAGACGCTGGGGGCAGGGCTCACGAGGCTGAGCGGGAGGGAGGCAGGACATCACACACCAGCCTGGGAAGCTCTATGCTTGTGTGTGGAGGAGGGAGGGGGTGTGTCCGATAAGGGGAGGGGCTCAGGTGGAGCCTCTTGCTGGAATTCTACCTGGCATTTTTGTCTTTTCTTAAACTTGTTACAGCCTCTGATCTGTCTTTCTTTTTTTTTTACCTCTTTTGTGGAATTAGGAAGTTCTTATTTAAACGGACTGCATTCTTTGCTCTCTTTTCTCTCTGTGGTAGGTCACTCTCGCTGTCCCCCGCCTCCCCCAACTGCAGTGAAGTGAGTTGAACTGTTGTCCTGTAGTTGTTGTTGTTGTTGTTGTTGGCGACTCTCTCCGATGTGTCAGATGTGTTTAACAGGAAGTAGGCTAATCTTCACCAGCTCTCATTGATTTCACTCTGTGGAGGAGTTTTTTTTTTTTTTTTCATCTCACTCATTTTTGTCCTTTACTCTGGCATCTCCAGTCCGAGCGGTGAATACCCTACACGCTTGATTTGATGCAGTCTTACTAGACTTGTCCCAAAAGACCAGGGTTAGGTAACTTTTGATACCAATGACAATCTGGTATTTGACTCTCGACATCTGTACCAAGACAATAGTTTTTCCAATACCTTGTTTTGAGGAAAAGAAAAGTTAAAAATGAAAAATTAAAATTCAACAAAGGAAACCATTAAAATGTAAAAGCAGCCATTCAATAACTCTTCCTAAATAAAATTAAGTATAAAATTAGCATACAAGGGAGATTTATCACTCAAAAGTAATATAAAATATGTGTGTGTGTATATTTATTTATTTATTTATTTATTTATTTATTTATTTATTTATTTATTTATTTATTTTCAACAATGGATACTTGATTCTGATTTCTGACTTAAAGGAACATGGCAACTTATTGGGACTTTGTCTTATTCACCGTATCCCCCAGAGTTAGATAAGTCCATACTAGGGATGGGCATTCGATTACATTTTCTTAGACTGAACAATCGACTATCGATTTTTCAACATTTCGACATTTTCAACATTTCGACATTAATATTTTTATGTTAAAATTCATTATTTATTTAACTTTTTATAAATTAAAAAGGCAATGAAAATACAAAAATACAGCGTGTTTTTCCTCGATGACATCTTAATTACAAGAAGAACAACTTGTGACAGTTAAACTGCAGGTTAGGCTAAACTTGAAGATATATGCGCTGCGATGCTCTGAAGCAGCAGAACCTGCTGCTGCCAGCCGGCCTTCTTAAACAGAGACCCTCGTTTGTTCCAAAATAATAAATAAAAAGAATCATGTTAAATAATAACTTAACCAAAATACAGTCAAAATTACAAAATAATTATTCAGAATACTTACCAAAAGTTGCTCCTGCTCCTACGCTCATCGACAGCTCCTACTCACGCTCTCCGTCTCTGCAAGATTGGGAATGATTCAGATTTCTCTTGGCACAGCTACCAGAAGACTTACAACTTTCAGACAGGTTGCTCACGTCACATCTACGTTGGCAAGCTCACCGGAAATGTGACTTCTAATTGACTTCACTGGTCTCCGTGGAAGTCTACGGCGTCGCTTTGTCCATTTATTTAACTGTCTATGCTTACCACGGGGCTTCTCAGGTGCTGCGAGCAAATCACTCCGCCCAAGTAGCAGAAGTTGCCTTCTGAGAATATAGTTCCCAGTATGTATACAGTTAGAAGATGGCTGTGTCTCATGTGACCTTGTGACGGTGTAGCGTGACTGTATTTCACTGTAGAGGATTGCAACACTGGGACGTACAACCGTCTGCCGCTAAAGCTATGAGCTAAAAGACACAAACTAGCACTATGGTCACTGCTGTTGTCTGCAAAACAACACAGACGTGAATAAAGGTTGCGTTTACTTAAAACTGGTAAACCTTGTGATGCATTCAAAGTTATTGTAAAATACCTTTTTCTCATCTGTTTTTGTCGTTTAAGAACAATCAACTGGTGAAAGAAGTTATTGTTAAAATGTAATGTTATTACATTATTAATAAATCATTAATTCCCCCCTTTTTTCTGCTGTTCCGAAAATTTAACCGATAACCGATTAACTCAAAACTGTGATCCGAACCGTGAGTTTTATGATCCGCTGCACCCCTAGTTCTGTTAAAATTAAGAATTTGTCGTCTCGACTTTTCACCAAATAATAGAAAAGTATCGCTAATGGTATCGATAAAGACTCGGATCGTTAAGCAGTCTTGAAATTGGCATCAATATCAGTAAAAATTAAGGATCGCCATCCCTACTTACCACACAAAATGCTTCTAGGATGAGGATTTACCGGTGTGTTTGGCAAACGTAACGCTCTTTCGTGTAATGCTGGCTGGGTTAGCTGGAGTGTGAACTTCCTGAAATCCGATAGAGAGCAGGAAAAAGCAGCTAACGTTAGCCTAAACTCTGATAACATCCAGGACCGGCTTCCACAGTGGATGTGCCATTCTTGAAAGGGGATTTTTCTGACGTAACCTGCAACGCCACAAACTAATAGTAGTTAGTTAGTGCTCCTTGGCCTTAAAAGTGTGCTTGAGACCAGCGTTTGAATCCCCCTATCAGTCCTCTATAAGCTTAAAGGGGAAACACAAAAACTGAATTCTAACTAGTATGATTTTGCATATTATGTTTAGTCAATATTTGCCAACATTTATGGCTTTCCTCTGAAGCCAGAAACCACAGAGCCAGCATTAGCGCCTGCAAAGTTATCAAGAGACACTTTTTGCTGCTGCTCTCCTGATAATGAATTGGAGGTAGGCAGGGGATTTGTGTGTTGGCTTTAGCTTTGACACCCAAATGAGCTCTATTTTATCATACAGCTAACAGTTTGAAACCAGAAATACTACCCACATCCCGTTTAAAAAAAAAAAAAAAAAAAAGACATGCTGGCTGCTTTCAAGGCAGATAAGGCCACTCTCCACCTAACTATTAAGGAAAGTCCTTCACAGGCTGTCTTTTGAAAGCTTTGGGTTGTATTTGTTTAACATTAGAGATATAAAGTGTTCAAGATGATCTTAATTACTTGTTGATAATTTTGTTATAGATAGCTCCCCCCTCTGTCTCTTCCTCCCAATGATACATTAAGTAGTTTACACTCAGCTAAACTGAAAAAAAAGATTTATACTTCTATACTTCTATACTATACTATACTAATAATACAAATGTTACTTCCTTTTTGTATTCCTGTATATATGCTGCTGATCTTATTGTCAGTTGTGGTGTGCATGCTGTGTGTGTGTGTTGGAGTCAATGCTCTAGTGGTTTTGCCAGAAGCTGACGGGCTTTCATGAGTCAAGACGATACATGAAGAAATGTTGGTGCCACACATCATTTCTCAGTGTTGACACCACCTGCAATATCTTTTCTTTTACAGAGTCCAAAATATATATATATATATTTAAATATGTTACGTACTCTTTTTAAATACTTCCACTCCAATTGAAATGTCTGACTCATTAGCTACTAAATGCTTCACTGTGTTCATCAGCTGTTCACTAACGTTGTCCGTGCAGGAAGCATACTGTCAGTTTATCAGAGCATTTTGCTGCTTTTGAGAGTGAATCAAAACAGTAAAGTTGTGGGTCGTAAAACCAAAACAATGAATTGAAAGATGCAATCTATGCGTTTCATATTACACATACAGTATATACAATATACACAATGTATAAAAATATTGATTAGACCAGCTTTAATGTTTTTTATGTGACATTTTTGCATATATTTGAACGTCTTCTTTGGTTTGATTTTAGGTTTTTTTCTACACTCATGCTGCGTTCCAATGCCCATACTACCGTACTATTTAGGATGCCAGAAAAAGATTTAGTATGTCCCAATACATAGTATGTCTAATGCCGTATGCCAAAAATACCAGGATGTACTGCATCCAGACAGATTTTGCAGTATGCAAGCCAGCACGCTTTTCTTGCCATTCTGACCCACAATCCTTTGTGCAGCAAATATGAGCTAGAGGGTCCAAGTTGAAGGTGCAATGCGATGAAGTAGTATGTCCCAATTGTATGCATAGTGCATGCAACAGTACATACTTTGTAAGGGCAGCTGCAGTACATACTATAAGTAAAAAGGCAAAGTATGTGATTTGGAATTCAGCTACATTCTAATAACATCTTTCCATTCAGGGTTGGGTTTGGGTTAAAATGTTAGGCTTAAAGTTAGAGCTCCACTATGAAAACAAAACGCACCCAAAAATCAACTCATCCCAACAGCTAGGGAAACCCAAGTCACAATTTATGTGTGAAAAGAAAACGGAGCCCTAAAGGATAATTACAAAAGTAACATTTAAAAATATCTTGGGGGATTGACTCATTTCTTATCTGTCACTGATGCACTAGCAGCGAGATGACACTTATGTGGCTAGCTATATAGTTATTAAGAATGGAGAACACTGACTAAAAGCGTAAATAAGTGCTCTCTGAACTGATTTGCATTTTTATTGGTTTATGCAATTTAATGAAAATGGCAGAAAATAAGAAACATCTCATGAGAGAAATGTCACAAAAATATAATTATACAAGAAATTCTTGTTAAATGGAAGCTACAGTTTGGGCTGCTTTGAGCAGTGTGACATAGTACTTCTCAAAAGAAAGACCTTATGTGAAAGGAAGATTTATAACACACACAAACGTATGTGTATAACGCATGGAAAATAAATGCAAATTAAACCCGCCTTTGACACCACACTGTTCGCGGTTGTCAAGATTCGTTTACACGTGATGTTGTGGGTCTGTAAGTGTTACATTCACATAACCGCTATACTTCAGATTTATATAAGCTTGTTTAAATCCTTCTTTACATTTTAGATTGTAAATGGTAGATGGTGTGTGTGACATTCAATTTATTTTCTTTTAAAATAATAATATGAAACAACCCACTTTCTGCAATCATGTTTGCATTTTTGTAATATTTTAAATATTCAATTTACTGTAAAAAAAGACAAGAATTTGCAGCCAATCTCCACTACATTGAGGGAGTGAGGAACACGCCGACTTATTGGGACATTATCTTATTCACCGTAACCCAGAGAGTTAGACAAGTCGATACATACCCTTCTCATCTCCGTGCGTGTCGTAACTCTGTTCTCCAGGATATGTTTTCATGCTAATCTAATGTGTCTCTAGCTTGAAACAAGCTAGCGCAAACCGGTGATTAGCTGCTAACGCTAGCCTTCAGGGCACTATTTTAAGTCTTGTTAGTGATGTAGAAATAGTGATTTACCCTCTGCCCTGAAGGCTAGCGTTAGCAGCTAATCACTGGTTTGCGCTAGCTTGTTTCAAGCTAGAGACACATTCGATTAGCATGAAAACATATCCCAGAAACCGGTCGACTCGGTACACATATGTTATTCCTTTGGAATAAATTACTTTTACATGCCACTAAATTGTATTCGCAGTGTATTGTTTTATTGCATGTTAATAAATAAAGTAGCCCAATGAGCATATATTTAATACATTGTATCACGTCCATGCCACTGTAAAAGTAAGCTAAGCCACACACCCTCCACCAATAACACCAAGGTAAACAATACTACTTTATATTTTGATATACCTGTAACTTACAACATTATACTTTTAGCTAGAATTGTCTCCTTAAACCAGGGCCACGGTTATACTAATTCTTTAGTAATTCCCTGGTGACCCTAAAGTTATTATTCACTCTTGTTTCCCAAAGCCAATCAGTTTCATTATCTTTAAGTTTCAGACTCTTAAGTCGGTCAAAACGAGCATTTTGAAAATATCATCTTGGACTAAGGATGAGCATTTCTCACAGCATTTCTCAACTTTTTTTACTTTACAGATTAATTGATGATGAAAAATATAATTTTTATTATTGTTACATTTTATTGTTATTAAAGCTTTAGTGCGTAACTTTTTTATATTAATGAATGTCCGTTACATTCAAGCCGTTGCCAAATGAGTTGATACAAAGCTAATTAAGACTATCAGCTCCACAAAACTTTCTGTATTTCTCAGTATGACTATGTTCAGAAGATTGTGTCGTGCCGGTGGCTTTCGCACGCAGAAAATCGAGTGAAGATAATTACCTCTTCTGAGGAGTCCACCATGTTTGTTTTTTTATCCTCAGTGTCCTCCTTGGTTACAAGTAACTGTGTGGAGGAAGGGTGGGGTAGGGGGTGAAACAGAATGTCTCTATGCGCTATATCTTTAAGGGAATGTTTGTATTGTTAAACACTGATCTGGAACGAGTCTTGAAACTAGGTCAACAGGCGTTGACCCGTTCAGTAACAGCAAACACAGGTCATGTCCTTGCTGATGTCTGAAAATGATCTGAGAAGAGTTGCGTCATTCATTTCTGTTATTTGGTGTGTCAGGTGATCCAATTGATCTTTTTGTTTTGTCATTTGAGTTTTGATTTTGGGTTTAGACATTTTTTTTTGTGGGGGGGGGGAGTTACAGTGAGGACCTGTAAAGTAGTTTATACATATGTCTGTGATAATGGAATAACTAAATATCAAACAGGGATGAGCTGATGCACCATCAGAACAACTGTCAACTTGACTGCGTTTCCTCGGTTTCAGTTTCCTTTCTTTCCCCAGAATGCCTCAGTGCAGCTCATGTCCTCTGCTGCTTTATTTTTCTGAGAGCTTTTTCTTGTGTGAGAGGAATGTCAAGTGCCCATCTCGGTGCATTTCTCCCTGTTCTGTGTTTTGCTTGTGGTTCACTCTTGATTTCCGTCTTTTTCTCCTCCTCTTGTCTTTTTCTTCTTCGTTGCGCTTCTTTCTCGCGGCATGCAGTTAGCTGGTGCCTGAGACTTTATGTTCTTTATGCCTGAATCATAGCACTTAAGCTAAACAAGTTTGTGTGTGTTAATATCAAACGTATTGTCTTTGTACGAGCATGGCTTTCTTCTGTGTTAATTTAGAGGTGTGTGTGTGTGTGTGTGTGTGTGTGTGTGTGTGTGTGTGTGTTTTTTTGTGTGTGAGAGAGATGGAGGGGGGGCAGATAGTGAGGAGGGGGGAGGAGACGTGGAGAGTCGTTTTATTAACGTGGCGACTCCCGCTAAAATTCAGGGAGTGCTGTTGCATCCAGCTGTTACTGGTTGCGCGAGGCTTCGTTGCCATGGCAACACAGCCCTGTGCGCCTGCTCAAGGTCGTTCATCCAGTTCGAGAGAGAGAGAGAGAGACTACAAAGTGACCAATCAAAAGCACTTCTGTTCTGTCCCCTCCCCATCTAACACACATCGACATACATACACATACTTACTTTCTTCAATAAAGAAACAAACAAAAAAGAACCCCTGGCCTTGGGGCTTGTAGGTTCTTTTGCCAGCTGATAAAATATTTAGCTGGTCAGTGGGAGAGGGAGGGATACAGTGGCTGGAGAAGAAGCGAGCTTGGCTTTGTGTTTTCCTTTCTCTAATGGTGCATTGCTGTGAGGCTACCTGGGGCTTCTTCCACCTCCTCTCCTCTCCTCAGAGGGCTGCAGCATCCCTCGTGGGCTCTGCTGCATGTTTGACTGGACTCAGTACAGCACACATTGTACCTTTTAAAGACCCCAACACATTGTGTGATAGCAGCAATCTTGCAGACTGCAAAGCAAACTGTGCGAAATTGTGTCAAATAAAATCTTGGTCGCAGTCTGTATCAGAAAACCTCAGCATGTCAGGCGATGAATACCTAGTGAATTGTAGCTCCACGCAGTAAATGTAGAAAACAAGACGAGTCTACAGCCATGCTAGCTACTCTGCTAAATGCTAATACTATCATGACAACATGCTCAAAATGACAGTGCTAACTTGCTGATGTAATGCAGGTATGATGTTCACCATCTTAGTTTAGAGGGTTAGCATGCTAACATTAGCTAATTAACACTAAGCACAAAGTACAGCTGAGGCTGATGGGAATGTCATTAATTTTGCAGATATTTGGTCATTAACCAGGGTTGGACAAATTTGGCCCCAATGGTGGAACTAGATGAAAAGTCAGAGGGTCACCAAGTCATTGGGGTTCATCCACAGGGGACTATGAATGTCTGTGCAAAATGACATAGTAATCCATCCAGTGGCCGCTGAGATATTACAGCCAAAGCAGTGTACCAATAGACATTGCCATCACTACAGCCATGCTGCTAGCAAGGCTAAAAATATGCAAGCAAAGACATGTCTGTTTTATGGTTCTGCGGAGGCTCCATGCAGAGCTTTTGCTGTAGCCTACATAAGTGGCCTGATGTTTATACTGTACTTGTGCGTCGAGCCGGCGTGTGTGTGTGTGTGGGGAGTGTGTGGTAGAGGGAGAAGTAAGAGAGTGACGGCGATTAGCTTCGGAGCGAGTAGTGACTCTAGAGTCATAGTGAGAGAAACAAAGTGTCTCCCCTGTTCTTTCTGACCACGGTGGGAAATCTGTAGCAGGAAAAGTTAACCCTCTCCTAGATTTCATGTTGTTTATGGAGAAGGAGAATCAGGAAATGAGTCGGGGGAAATACAACTCTTCCAAGCCACGGCCGAGCAACGTGCGTCGCTTTTTGTGGTTAGTGACGTGATGGTTTACGGGCAACGTGTATGTGTATCATTGCTTAAAAGATAACGCAATCTGTCACCTTTTTGTGAGCCTGGGCAGAGAAGAGCTGGATCTTAGGGTAGGAGGAGGTTAGTTCCATGTTTCTTGTTGCTGTAAGGTAATGGATTAAAAGAAGGGTTTGTGTGTGTCTAAGAAGGGGAGTTCTGTTTTGTTACTTATTTTCCATTGTAAAAATCCAGACCTAGTTTATGTGTTTTAGAGCTCCTTTAGTTGCCTGTGCAATACACACACACACACACACACACACACACACACACACACACACACACACACACACACACACACTCACACTCACACTCACACTCATGGGGTAGGACTTGAGGTAAATGCTACCAGCTGCGGCACAGTGAGCAAGTGGCTTCAACTCTGCCTGAACCCGGCTGTTACGTGACCACCTCCTCAACTTAATTCACTTCCGTCCCTCAACTGCCACACCTCCTATATCACTCTTTTCCTGCCACACACACATATACACACACACCGCCATCTCCATCCACCCGCTCCTCTTTCCAGTGCCACTAACGGCAGCATCACTCATCTCAGGATAGTGGGAGAGCAACTCCAAGGTCTGCTACCCCCACCTCGTCACCTTGGTGTGGAGCAGTAGGCCACACCAAGCCGGATTCATCTGATTGGCTGCCCCTCCGCCTCCCCTCCGAGGTCACACTGTTGGTGTTGTGATGTCACAGAGGCTTGTTTATCCGTTCCTCTTATCAGACTCATTTACAACATACTGTAACTTCGGCACCTTGCATGAGCAATAACATTAGTAATTGCTGTGTTCTTTAGTCTTTATTTGGATACCTATTAGCTAGTCACCTGGGGTCCACATGAACAACACAACAATACAAACAAATAATTTAAAATAAAGGTATTAACTGAACAAGCTACAAGCCCCTCATAGGATTGAAACTTGAGGTTTCAATAATAATGGAAATTTACGAAAGTGGGAAGTTGATTTCATGTAGCAGAAACTTTTGCTTTCAGTTTGTTTCTAAAAGTTTGTTGTTTTTGTAGCTGATAACAGCACACCACAGAAAAGACGCCTAGCTGGACTACATTTTTATGTACTTAAAGTTTTGTAGATTATAACCAATTAATTAATTAATTAATTAATAGCTTTTGATGACCTTGTGTTTAACACATAACCAGTTCCACAGGATCTCCTGGACACATGTCTGGGCAAAGGTATGCAGGTTTACAGGTGAGGTGCTACCATAGGAATGGCAGCTTGTGTACTTCGCCTACAACCCTGATTCGTCATCATACGATTGACCAGTGCTCACTTGACATCATTAAACCTATGACACAAACCAGTACATACTAGTTTTACAGAAGAAGTGTAGTGCATTATTTCAAATAACAGAAGACTTGATTTTTATTTAGCCTCCTCGGTTAGCTACATCAGTACAGAATAAAGAATAAATCTGGCTAAGGAATTTAGTTTAGGCAATGTAAATTCATTCTCACCCATTTAGTAATGGTATGAAAATCAGTGTTTAGGTTCTCTCTCAGCTGTACTCTCAACAGCCCCCAAGCCTTTATTAATTGTCCAAATTTTGCCTCAGTAGGTGATATCAATCAAAGCATGTTTTGGACAGTGGTGGAGGAAGTATTCAGATCCTTTAATTAAGCAAAAGTACTAATACCACACTGAAAAAATACTCTGTTACAAGTAAAAGTCCTGCATTGAAAATGTTACTTAAGTAAAATGATGTAAGTATCATCAGGATAATGCACTAAATATTAAAAGTAAAAGTACTCGATGCAGAAAAATCCTCACATTTTAGAAACTGGAAACTACAAAAGTGACGCATTCAACCCTTTTTTGCCGCATTCAACAGAGTATTAAAAGTGTCCAAAAAAAGCTTCAAAAGCATCAAAAATAGCGTTAAAACACTTCATTTCAGCTGTTGGCCTTTATATTGTTGAGTAGTTTAATTTATAATAACATCGTATTTTATAAACTACATGTGTTTTGTGTGCAAAAAAACTAGTAACTAAAGCTGTCAGATGAATGTAGTGGGTTGTTTTATATATCTTCTTGTGCATGTTGTAGTCCCCCCCCAAAGGGACTTACCATCTCCAACAGAAAACACTGTTCACAAACTTCTCCAAACAGCTCTGTTGTAGTCCAGCCTTTACTTCAGAGACAAACGTGGTCACTTTGGAACACACGTTATAATGCTCGCCTAGCTGCTAGCATGACATGCCCTCATACTCTGCAACTGACTAGCTAGCAGTACTAACTGAGCATGTGCGACTCCCAACAAAGATGGAACAGAAGTGAGATGTCTCACTCTGTAGCTAAAACGAAGAGCTCAACACACAGGGTGAAAAGAGGAGCTGCAGCAATGTGCAGTACAACAAATATATGGTGTTTTCTGAAAATTAAACCACATAAACCTATTCTGGTACAACCTCTAAATACAATTATGAACCTGAAAATGAGCATAATATGAGCACTTTAAGTAAGTACAACTACCACAAATTTGTACTTAAGTACAGTACTTGAGTAAATGTACGCAGTTACATTCCACCACTGGTTTTGGATGGAGTGGACAGCAGATTTTTTAAAAGTTGGAGCTTCGCCTTATCTCCCGCTCCATCTCGCTCCAATTTCCCTCCGGTACCGCTAACACCATGAGTTTGAAGTATGACCGAGCCCGTCTCTGTTACTGCAGTGCGAGCAGTATGCAGATGAACAGTGCCCGCCCTCCCTTCAAGCCACCAGTGGCCCGTCATCTGGTGGACTTTTTGCTGGCGGAGCTCCGGGCACTGGTGGCATGGAGGGAGGGCGGGCGCCGTTCATCTGATAAATACAACGCAGCTATTTTTCTTTTTCTTTATTGTAGAGAGCGGTGAGCAATTTGAGTGAAGCTAGGTGAAATCTGAGTTGAGCTTAGAGCGATATTGAGCAGAGCGGCCTGCAGTGGAGGTAACTAACAGCTCCTTGAGCGATGAGCGGAAATTCTCACCGCCCTCCTCTGCTCACATGCCCCTGATATCAATACGTTTAGACAGCTCAGTGAAACATATGACTGAGGAGATTTTTAAAAGCGTGCTCATGACATGCAGAGAGGACGCAGGCTCAGGCTTTAGTCAAACTGCTGAATTTCACATTCTGCTGTGGATGGAGGACTATGCAGTTACTACCTTCACCCATCTCTTTCTGCCAAGCTGGGAAAAAGGAAGAAGCCCTCCATGCATCGGCCTGAGCTCAGGCAGAGGGGAGGGAGCGTATTTGGTTGAATCAGCTTTTCCTCTCCACCACCTCTCGTTTCTTTTACTGCCTCCCTCCCTCACTGAATCTGTTAGTCCTGTGAGATCCGAGTCATAGTAAACAGGCAGTGACATCTGCATGCTCTCCTTAGAGGAAAAGGGGTCAGAATTTAAGTATTGATTTGATGCAATGTGATACAAAGATTCCAGTTCTTCTCGTGTTCCTCTTTTGGGAGCTTTTTATAGCTGTTGTTTGTGTATTTTTAAGTGTTGTCCAGCAAATCAGACTTTATCCAAAAAGAAGGCTTCGCTTGCATTGAGGCTCTGCTCCTTCTCGCTGTGTATACGTGCATGTTCCTGTGTCTCAGTTAGACACGATGCCCAGGATGAAATATCATCTCCCGTTGGACTCGGCTGCCCACTCAGGTAACCATCAGGTGAACAGCTTCGGCTTGCCTGCAGATCTAGAAGGCTGCTGGTGATGTTTATTGAGCTGATCAAGCCCAACTAATGGAAGACCGACTGACAGACTGCTGACATCGCTGGTAGATTTAGGTGCAGTGTGATGGAGGAAATGCTGCCTTTTCCTTTCCTGTGAAAACCTGCCTGGACAAATATGTGTGTAGGCGCAGCCATTTCAATTGATAACTATGGATTAACAGGAGGGCAGATGTGCAAAAAATGGAAAATGTCACCCTTCTATCTTCTTTTATATATAATATACATTAATTTTAGACAAATAATACCAGTGTACTGTGTAGTAAAATACTAATTTCAAAAATAAAACCAACACAGGGTTTTTAAATATTAGTTTTTGGTCCCTTCCATTAATACAACTCCTTTTAGCCTCCGTAGCTGATCTCCCGTTGGATCCGATTGGTTTTCCTCTCTGTTCCATCCCAATATCCTGTTTTGACAGAAAGCACAACAAATCAAAGCTGCTGCGTCATTATGACTTGAATGACATGCCACGCCACTGCAAATCACCCTAAGTGTCCCTGACCGAGGCAGCTGCTTCACTGTTTTTTTACACTGCCAACACTTCAGTAGCATCTGCTCGTAACAATATATTCATACTGGTTAGGAAACTGAATGAGGAGGGCTTACAACCTGCGATTCAGGATATTTTTAGATAAAGATCACACTTGGAAATGTATCTTCCTGTATTTTTATGTTTTGTATGTATATTTTGTAGATATATTTCTGTTTGTTGATCTTATTTTAATATTATACCCTTTTCATTTGTTTTCATTTCCCCCCATCCCACTCAATTTCAGTCCCCCTTGAGCGGGTATGGATTTAATGCCTTGCTCAATAACACTTAAAAGCCAAATCTGTAATTGTGTTGAGTGTATAAATTCCAGGTATAATATAGCATCATCAAAGAGTGCTGGCAGCGTTGAAATGGTAACTGATCAACATGACCGGTGTGACTGTGCTTTTGTTAACTCCCTAATGTGCACTCCAACAACGTCTCTATTCTGCATCCCATAACCATAATGTGATATGGCTGAATTCACCACTGACTGATGGGTGGCAGGCTCAAACCCTCAGCTAAAAAAATCAATGTAAACTACCTGTTTCATCCATGCTGTGCACCGTTAACGAACGGGTGAACTTTGCTAACATGTAGAATGCCATCCACGAGACCAAAGACAACCTGTTTAAACACATCAACTAGAAGGTGATGGCCATTTAAGTAACGCTGGCTAAGATTGAAACTTAACTCTCTACATTGTCTGAACTGTCCATGAACCTGTACGCTAACCAATACAACATCAGAGCTCTGGCAACTGCATGGATAATTTAAAAAAAAGCTAATTGCATGTGTGTGTGAAAGTTTAGGCTGACGATCCTAAAAATCAAAGCAGGAGATGAACCCTTTGAGCCCCGATCACACTGAATCATCACCATCTCAATTTTAGCCACAAAGAAATGTTAACCCATCACAATTTTATATTTCAGCCTGTTTTTCACATTTGAACATTACTGAACATTACTAATCCTGTTTTGAGTTTTGGTGGCGAAGCTGCCCTTTGTTTACATTTGCATCACAGATTGTACCTTTATTTAGGGTGGATGTCTGTTATCACAGGGACTTTTCTGTCTACTCGAATGAAAGCAGCTTAAGGTCTATGGATACTACAGGAAACGCATGCACGGTGGAAACTCATGCACACACTGTGTTAACTGAAAACCGTTCTTCTTTCACACGTTGGTGACAGGTCTCCAGTCAAGGCCTTGTGGAGAGTACGTGTTGGCCCAGCACGATCTCTCTCCCTATCTCACCAGGGC
Organism: Gymnocephalus cernua; assembly: GCA_023631565.1. Lineage (NCBI taxonomy): Eukaryota > Metazoa > Chordata > Actinopteri > Perciformes > Percidae > Gymnocephalus > Gymnocephalus cernua. Next base: position 6,433,925 of record CM042433.1, on the reverse strand, counting down.
TAAAAATAACATAATCTCCACACTAGAGAGAGGGTGGAAGGAAGGGAAAAGGAGAAAGTGGGCATGAGAGGGAGGCAGAGTGAGAAAACAATAATCAAAGCAGAGAAAGGGGAGAGGAGACAGACAGTGGAGGAGCAGAGGTGCAGGGAGGAAAAGAAAACAAGTCATTAATAATTTACCTGGAGGACACTTCTAGTTCAACCTTTAGTTCTGGTCAGTGGCGTTCAGCAAAGAACAAAGTGTGATAAGGTGTTGGGAAACTCTTCATGATCAGACTGGTGTGTATCATCTGGAAGTCTGTGCCAACAGCGACTAGCCAGGTGTGCTCAGGTGCTTAGCGGGCGTTCAAACAAAACATGGAGAAGACGAAATATGATCCAGGAAGCACAATTTAAGTAAAAGATTTGTGAGTTTCCAGGTGGCAAACACTGTGCGGCAGTAGACAGGATTTTACAATTTGAGGAAATTATCCTGAAAAAAATAATTTTATATAAATTCCTCGCTCGAGGTAAAGAGTACAGCTACCCTCTTCACATTAAACAGTAATCTACCAGGTATATGTGCTTGCATCTATTTGGTGTACCAGTGCAGCATGACGTCATTTTGCAAAAGTTGAACCAGGTCAACATTCCTGTATTCTGGTCTGTAGGGTTAAGTTGTAGAAATCTGGGTCGACGAGTAGAGGGAAGCCGCTTCATACTCCGTGATCACTAAGCGCTTTGATTTACAAAATAAGCTACGTGTATAAAAAGAAAGGGAGGGGGTCTGTCTTCAATTATTTTAAAGCTATTTATAAAAAAATATAATTGAGAAACTTTTCTGCATGTTAAGATCTATCATACTCTTAACTTTTGAAATGAGCTTTTCTGATACTCTCTCCTCACCTTCTGATCCCAATTCCACAGATCTTCACAGTGAAAACCTTAAGGCGTTCTAATCCTAGCTTTTTGTCAAAGAACAATTTTTTTGCTTCTTTGCTATAGAAGTCCACTGTGCAATACTCACTCATTTTCTTTTTGATTTAGCTGGCTTTTACTGTGAAGCAGCTGCAGGAATTGTTGGCTGTCAAGCTTAGCTACAATGGGCTTAACCGGCAGTTAAAAAAAAAGATTATATTCGGGTTAATACCCCGATTTCTCAAATGCCATGTAAACACCTTACCCCGTTTAAAATCTGAGTTGTCACGGGCTGAGAGGGAGGGGGGAGGGTTATGGGTGGGTAAGTTAGTTTGATGGAAGATACATGTTTAGTATCTGGTTAAAGAGGAAGACTAAGAGGGAGATGGGAAGTTATGTGCACGGTTTAAAAACAAGAAAAATGTCAAACTAGCTCCCTTTGAACATCCCCGATACAATCTGTAATGTTTGTAATGCTTTTTGAGGTTTGATTAATAAACATATCTGAAAAAATAAATAAAATCAGAGTTCTCATAACCCAGTTAACAGACCTAGAGAACTCCTTCAGTAACTGGGGTATTCCTGCATGTATACACCTTTTTTTCAAGATTATATTTTGGCCTTTTATGGGCTCTAATTGACAGGATAGTTTAAAGGAAAGGGGAGAGAGGTGGGACGACATGCAGCAAAGTGCCGTGGGTCAGATTCGAACCCAGGCCGCTGCCAAGGATTCGGGCTACATGGGGCGGGGGTCAGCCTTATGTTCCCACAGCCCTATGTTCCTACATTTCTAAGATTTTTTTTTTTACTGAAAATTAGGCCCTATGTTCCCACAGCCCTATGTTCCCACATTTCTAAGATTCTTTTCAAAATTAGGCCCTGGGAACTATATTCTTCGAAGGCGAAGCACTGCTACTTGGGCGGAGTGATTAGCGCAACACCTGAAAAGCACCGTTGTTACACTCTGCTCCTCACCACAGGGCTTCTTAGGTGCAGCGAGCAAATCACTCCGCCCAAGTAGCAGAAGTAGTAGTGCATCGCCTTCTGAGAATATAGTTCCCAGTTTGTATACGGTTGGAAGATGGCTGTGTCTCACGTGACCTTGTTATTTGTACATGCTGTGACTATACAAATCACAATATGTAAATAGGAACATGTTGGCGTTATTTTGTCACTTATTGGGAGCAGTAGGCTAGATGGAGCCGGTTACCTCCAGGATCTGTGCTAAGCTAGGCTAGCGGTGGGTGAGTTACGACACGCACGGAGATGAGAAGGGTATGTATGGACTTCTATAACTCTGGGGGATACGGTGAATAAGCTAAATTCCCAATAACTTGTGTTCCTTTACCTGGGGCAAGACCATACCCTGGTTACAGCTGTGCATGTATAAACGCACTGTATGTCTCTCCTTGAGTTTAGTCATTTCAGAGAACTGTTTGGCTGTCCGGCTGTATGAAACCTTGTGCGAAATAGTTAAAGGGATACTTCACCGATTTAGCATTCAGCTTTGTATCAGTAGAAACCCGGTAGTATTTCTGAATGACCGTGCGTCCCTCCCTCATATCCCCCTGAGACAGGAGATATCTGCATTGGGGGGTCTGGAAAAAAAAGATTTTTTGGCCAGAGCAAAAGACTACAGCCAGTAGTAGGACCTACTTCCGCATGTTTTAAACCCGCCCATCACCAGAAGCGAGCCGATCTCAGCCGGAAAAAAACGAAATGTCAGCCATCTTGAATCCTCGCTAAACAGGGCTCTTTCTCATGGATGTATTAAGAGAACTTCTCAGCAGCAAACTTTTACAACAATTATGTGCATTCAAACTACCGCACGTGTACCACCGGGATACATCGGTACAGATCGGAGAATATGCAGGAAACATTATTACAGAGGGAATAATCGGCCCACTACGAGAGCTTCACCTGCACGGAGACCAGCGGTCTCGCTCGATGCCCCGAGCCAGGTAGGGGACATCGTCATCGGCTAGGTGGGAAGCTAACGCTAGCCGGCCACCTGTCCCATCAATCCTGCTTGCAAGTGTCCGTTCATTAAACAACAAACTGGACTACATCCAACTTCAATGAAACTCCCAACGCGAGTTCAGAGACTGTGTTTTTTGCTTTCGTGGAAACATGGCTGAACAACAGTGTACCAGACTGTCCAGCTACCAGGCCTGCTAGCCCTCCGAGCTAGAGATGCTCTGTATGAAGGTGGGCTGTGTTAACACGGACTGGTGCAGAAATGGTGGTGATTTGTATCCAATTAACTGCTAACCGCTGGAGTTTGTGACTGTTACATAGCGACCATTCGACATTCCACGCTAATTCACGGCTGTGTTTATACTCGGTGTTTACAGCCCACCAAGCCTAATGCTGGTATGCTTAGCTGAACTTTACGGAGCCTATAATGTGTGTGTGCACTAAAGGTAGCCTGTTTCGTATGTCGTTTTTATATAATGTAGTTTTTATATATTTTAAATGTGTAACACCACTTGAGCCACGGTGAAACGTTGTTTTGTGTATATGGTTGAAATAACAATAAAACACATCACGCCTCACTGTCTGTCTGTCAAGCGGTAGGCGTGGCTTGGGAGTGGACTCAAAGCAGCGAAGCGAAGTGCATTCTGGGATTTGGTGTCTTTCATCCATATGAGCCAAAAACACATTTTTTGGCTTTTCTCGGCCTAGAAGGCACCAATTAAATTTTTTTTTTCACATTTCTGCTACATAAGTGACCCAATTTAAAGATATATTCAGCTTTCCAGCGGTGAAGTATCCCTTTAAACACATTCAGAAGGTTTGATTGGTGAACCTTAAGACTGGTTACAAAGCTAACATGCAAACAATTCTTAACTGATTCTATTCTTTGCTTTGCTGCCTGCTGTATGTATTCTGTCACTTTACTTGTTCCTTTTGCACCACATTACCCAGAAACACACACTAGTCAGTACTAATTTGTGACTGCTCTGCATTTAACCTTTGTCCTGACACACTTCAGCTGCACAAAAGAACAGAAATATAGCCGGAGGAGTTATGGGGAGGGGGTTGGGCAACTTGTTGCTGTGTGATTATGGTGCTATTACAAATGCTGTGCAGAGTGTTTGTTCTTGAGCGCTTTTAGAGTTTGTATTTACCAACAAAACAAACCAAGGTCCTGGCTAAGGGTTAGTGTCACAGTGATGCTGATTTTTCCACAAGCTTTCGTCTGCTTCACAGTTTGTTTGCTTGTCCTGCTCAAAAGAGAGGTTTTTGGTATTATTGCCACACGGGGGTTGGGGGATTTCAACCAGCAGAAGAATGGCCAATGCAGTTGACATTGTTACATTTCAAGTGTTTCTCAAACGGTCCATTTACTGTGTAATCGTAAACCCTGGGATAACACTGAGGCCTCTATCCCTCAAAGTGTTACAGATCACTTTACTGTAGCAACTTAGTCAGGTTAAAGTGCTTGCAAATCAATGTTTTAACTCATATGACTTTGAAACTAACTTTAGCTGAAGCTCTGGAAAACTTGCACATGCTCACATTGTGGATTGGACTGATAATAAACAGGTCAGGAAGTTGCTTGCAATGTCTTCTCACACATTTGCTACCACTATCAATCCACCTGAATTTGACACTGCCACAAAACACACCACTGCTCCTCTGTCTCACCTGAGAACTGGTCAGAAAAAGAGAGAATGAAGCATTGAGAGGAAGATGGATGAAACGCCACTTGGAGAGAAAGGGGGAGATGTAAGGTGATCTGTTTACTTGAGACACTTAAGGGGTTTTACTGGCTGGTGGTTCTGGAAAGATAAATCTCAGTGAAGAGGCAATTCTCTACTTGTCGGTTGGCTGTTGGAAGCTGGATTTATCAAAGTACTTTTAGCAAATTTTGCATCATCATTTGATAGTTTGAAAGGTTGCGTTCTGTTGGAAATTCTGCAAATATTGTGTGTGTATATAGTTGTATATAGTATAAGTATATAGTTCCATGATTTAAAAAGGCTATATAATGTCCTTAAACAGCTGGCCACTGTAGATTTTGGAAAAAGTTACTAAAAAAGTTGGTGGAGTTGGTGCTCTACTGTGTGTTTACAGCAGCAGGTCGGTGTATGTGGGAGTGACTGAAAATAAACTAAAATGTCCATGTTCATGGTAATGAAGGAACATGTCACTCAAGGCAACAATTCGTTCCATTGGTGTGTTTTTAATCATTTTTGGCACAGATGAATAAGATGTATCAGGCTTTGGATACACAGAAAATACCTGATAATAGTATGTATTTGTTGTTGGGTATAATGGGATTTGTTGACAGTAATAAAATGATGGAATATCACCAGAGTTGTCCTTGAAGTGCAGCTGATTGTAACAGAGCTGGATGAAAATGTAGCATCTGTGACGAGAAAGTCAGCTACAGGTGGAAGGTGGCTATACATCTCGGAGTCGGTGTGTGTGTGTCGCAATCAGTTGGATGGAGGAGGAGGATGAGGAGGTTGGAGGCAATTGTGTGGTTGATGTGGGGAGAATAGAACAACAGGGAGCTTCTTCAGTGGCCGTGGCTGTTAATTAATCAAACACGCACATACACACACAGACAGTGATGAAGAGGCTATAGAGAAATCACACACACCCACACACACCCAAACTAGTCTCCTTTACAAGAGGCTTGAAGCCATTCTACTTACTGTCGCCAGCCATGCCGACTCTGCTCGCTCTATTTGCAGAGCCGCCCCTCCCTTCTCTGATGCTATGATCTAATTGCAGCCTCCTCCCCCTTCATAGACACATACTTGCACTCTCTCCACTCTCACATGCCTGCACACATATAAACACACACACACACACACACACACACACACACACACACACACACACACACACGCACACACGCACACAGGGGTTCTTACACCCACCAACAGTGCAGGGCACTTGGTCTGTGAGTATTTATGTGTATGTTGTTCTGATCAAGTGACGCGAACATGGACTGTGGATTTGTGTGTTAGTGCCGAGGCGTCCATTGTTCATCCCCAAGAAGAGGCTGTTGATCTTGTGGTTTTCGACCCACACGCCATCTAGGTGGCATCTGTTTTGGAAAGCAGAGGAAAAGTACCAAAATGCAAAAAAAATAAAAAATAAAGCCTCCTATTTTTTATCCCTTTTCTCGCTATTCCCTTAGATCAACAACAACTGTTTTTTTTTTTTGGTCCTCTCTGATGAAGGACAAATAAACCTGCAGGGGGATGTCTGCTTGGGAAAAGATGGGAATAAATATAAAAAGGAGAAAACCAGAGCATTGTTGGTGGTGAAGCAGAGGCGCGCTTTAGATTTTTACAGTCAAATTCTCCGAGTGGGTCAAAGTTCCCCCAGCAGCAGGAGACGCGTTGTGATTGGCTGTGGAAAGGTGAAATTAAAACCACGGTAAACTTTTGACCTCGCAGGAACTGCGAGAGGAACGCCCATTGCTGTAGCAAGAGCGAGCTTCTCCCTCCTCCTGCCTCGCTGCTCTCCCACCAACCCACCCATCCCTCCTCCTTTTCCCTCACTTTTTCTCGATGTCTCCTTCTCGCCCCTTCATTCCCCGTTAGTCTGTCATTCACTCTTGTTTTGCTCTCTTTCAGTCCAAACCATCTCTCCATTTCAAACCCCCTCCCCTCTATCTCTCCAGCTCTCCTTTGCTGTCTCTCTTTCCCCCTATGAATTGGCGCCTTGCTGCATATAGCCTGATGAGACGGAGGGAGGGAGGGAGGGAGGCACAGAGCAGGAAAGAGCTGGGGGAAGGGTATAGAGAGGGAGGAGACAGCCAGAGGGGGGATGGGAGTAGAGACAGAGGGAGAGGAGCAGTACGAGAAGAAGACAGAGAGAGAGAGAGAGAGAGAGAGAGAAGGGCAGGAGGAATGCAGCCTTCTTGACTGTGTGCTACACAAACTGCTCCCTGTTAGAGATGAAGAAAGTCTAAAGAGGAGTGAATGTATAAATAGACATGTAACTGTGGCTCTGACTAAGATCTGCTGAGCGGCAGGGCGGGGAGAGCCCATTTTCACTGCTAATGGTTTCTCTCATTACACATCAAACGGCTGGGGGGAGTGTGTTTGTGTGTGTGTGTGCGGAGTGGGCAAATAAATGATTTCATGAGCCAACTAAAAGAGCAGCCCTCTCGCTTACTGCTTTGATGCTGCGTGCATGCACATGGACACAGGCTTGCAGCTGCATTCGGCCATCAGCATTTTCTTAACTACACAGTGTTGGAGTACTGTCTACTGTAATTGTTGCTGCTGTTCACAAGTAGACGATCTATGTCTCGAACTGATCTTTAGTATCAGTAACTTTAACAGATCTGTATTTGCTAAAGTGATCAAAATCTGATCCCTTTACTGCACTCTTCTGTTTTAATTTTATACATTATTCGATGAGCTACAGCGCTAACAAATCTGTTAGCCTCTCTCTTTCACATTATTAAAGCTCAGTGTACGAAACATTCATGTAGCAGCAGCAATGAGTGTCACAGTCCAGTTAAAAGAACTGGTTCTTGTTATTTCCCGTGAGGAACTTGACAGCAGGCCAAAATTTGACTTCTCTGGTTAACATCATAAACAGTTAAAGAAATGGACCAACAGATCCCGTTGATCTGGACGGAGACCAGTAAAGTCTATTAGAAGCACTTTTCCGGTGATGTCTGAGCGTTACTGCGCAGCCTCAAACTGAGCTTGCCGACGTAGATGTGATGTGACCAACGTGTCTGAACGTTGTAAGTCTTCTGGTAGCTGTACCAAGAGAAATCTCAATCATTCCCAATCTTGCAGAGATGGAGAGCGTAGGTATATGTAAGGACATAACAACATAGGCACAGGCTAATTATTGCTAACTAAAATGCTAGTTAATATTAGTAATTAAACTTAAACAGCGAATGTAAGTCCATACTGCCTGCGAGCTTCTCCTGTACTATACGGTAATTCCTCCACCTTCTATCTTCTATCTTCCTCCTGGTGCTTCTGTGCTGTTTGCACGTATTAAAATTACGTAATGTTCATACATTTGGTGAAAAAAATGGCTTCTTTCTTTGCAAATGAGCCTCATTGCAGAACAGTGACATGCAGTAAAAGGAAAATGAGTTAGTGGTAATGAAGCATATTTATAAGGGGTGTCCGCTTTAAATCATGCCATCTTCTTTTAAAGTTTAAAGGTGGGATATTAAGACTGGGGTATTAAAACCCAAATACGGTTTCTCTCTGTCTCGTTTAAATTCCTTGGCTGAAGTTTTAAGGAATGCATCTCATTGGTCAGGACCTGTAGCGTGCGGTCTGAAAATTACATTTTTATTTTTCTCTCTGCCATTTTCTCCCCAACTTTTATACTTCACCACATAGTTTACAATCAGATGCAAAGAAAGGGCAAATTGCACTCAGCTGCAACACGTTATGGGTGTGTTTGCACTGTAATATCATTAGCATAATATCCTTTGTGAATCTGATCTTGAGACGGTGCAGATAGAGGTTGCAAGTGATGGGCAATTCATGGTGCTATCAGCGGCTGCAATCCATCCATCCACTTTGTAAATTCGCTTTGTCGTCCCAACAACTCCAACAAAGTGATACGTTTTAGCGGCTCGGGTTACATCAGTTTCAGGAGTCACATCCAGGTAAACTTTTATTCATATCCCATCAACAATTTAAACTTAATATTTTTGAAGTAGGACCTTCAGTATTTGGATCAAGTAGCTTGTAAAAAATGATGTATGTCAGATTTAGTAGTCTACAGCTTTTATTTCAGTGTGTCTTAAGATACCAAATATTAAACGACTCGAATTAGGGCCAACAAAAACTTGATTGCTAACTCCCTGGAATCTTGTAAGGATGTAGTAGTTATTTTAGTGTTTTCTTCTTTCTGCACACGTGCATGTGTAAACATAGCCTCAATGCCTGTCATCAGCAAGATGGCACATACAGAGGGCTGTCAGTTTTCAGATTTTAATGTGATTGAAATAATCCTTTTTGGTTGGGATTAAGCTCTACAGCACTTAGCGGGGAAAAGTGTGTAGGAGACAAGAGCCAGAGCCGGTCGTCTGCGATGAGAGGAAGCCGGATAAGAAGGAAGGCTGAAATATTTCTTTTCTTTGCTTTCCCTGCCAAAAAAAAAACAGTGAGTTAAGAGAGGAGGCCGTGGATGTTATTGAGTTAACAAGACAGAGAGGGAGGGAGAACAGTGTGAGCTGAGAGACTGGCTCGATAGACGAGTGGATGAGAACTGCGTTGTGGTGCTCTGCCTGCTTCTGCCGCACAGTGGGCACCATATGGTCTCATAATGTATAGAGCACACGTCAAGTTTGTCCTGCCTCCCAAAACCTTTTCTTCTCTCCTTCTTCTAAATCTTGCCAGCTAATTACGTCACTCAAAAAGCCCATTAGATAAAACACACTCACACACACACACTCAACATGCACCCTACTGACATGCAGCCTGCACCATCTTTAAGATGAGAGGCACCCCCAACAAATATTTGGGTCTACATGCACACACAAACACACAAAAACAAACACACACAGTTAGATAAGGGCCCCATCCCCCTCTAATGGGAAAGAAGATTGATACCGACAGATAAAAAAAATATATTTTTCAAGATGTCGTTCTGCTCCTGCTTAGCTCCATCCGCTTTAAATATTTAAAGCAACAATGCTATGTTTTCCCCCCATTGTGTTATCATGGAATTGTTGCTTTTCTCTGATGTTAATGCAAGTTTGCCGAGTGCACAGAGCAGCAGCAGAGCACAGAGGTGAATGAGTGGATCCCCAAACGTACGGTTGATGTGTGCTGACAGTGATGTGCGTGCAAGGGAATGCAAGTTGATTTTTGATTGGGGAATATTGTGTGTAAGGAGGGATTGCTTTCTCCTGTACGCTGCTGTCTGGTTTCAAGGTGTGTCGGCTGCTCTGTGACCGCGTTTGTTTGTGGGTGGTTATGCATGTTGCCATGCAGTTTCCCTGCCTCTCCGGCATGTGATTTTGTCTGTGGGAGTGATGGATGACAGACAGCCAGCTAATGTGATTTAGATGCTCCACCAGGAGTGTGTGCGTGTTTGTCTGTGCATGCGTGCGTGTCCCATCCACGTGTGTGCAGCTGAATCTGCAGTGTATGTTTGTATCTCCCTCCCTCCGCCCCTCATTTTTCCCTCTTCTTCCTACACCCCTCCCACCCCCCCATAATTTTTTTTCCCTGTGCTGTGCAGTTTTTGGACTCTGAGCAAATAAATAGATGGAGGAGGGGGATGAAGGGCGGGGGGAGGGGGGGTTGTGCTGTGGTGAATCTGCTTCCTCACTGTCACTGTGGAGAAGGAAAGCGTGAGGAAGGAGGCGAGGAGGAAAGTAGAGGTGGAGGAGAAGAAGGTGTTCTCTCGCTAACACCACACTGATGTGTGTGAGGTTATTACTGAACCAATTATGTCCCCATTCCCACTAAAGAAACTCTTGCAGTTTATTCGCACACTCTTAACACACTCACTCATCGTCAGACACATGCATCAGCAAAAGAAATGCTCTTTCTCCATCGGCATCTTGAGCAGTGCTGTGCTTGAGTTTTATCTGCATTCAATTATTTTTTTGAGAAAAACAACCTTTACACCGACATACTGTTCTTTCACACTCCACTATTCTTTTTAAACTCCGCAAAGTTTCATTTATTTCAGTTATATCAACCTTTCAATCGCACACCACTGTCACACACACAAACCCTGCATTTCATACAGGACACTGACCATTCACATTGACTTTTGGCACAGTTTAATTCCTGGTTGTCACCAAATATTGTTTTTTATTTTTCCCTATTTTTGAATTCCTGTTTGATATGTGTGAATGCACCTTCAGGATTGCTTTCGTACAATGTTGTGCAATGACTAAGACAATTATATTCTTGACAATAAGATAATTATATTCCATTTATTTCATATATACAGTGGTGAAAGAACTCCTTTACAAAATCATACCTAAAGTATCCAAAATAAAAGTACTCATTCTGCAGCTATTGCCCTTGTGAGTGTTAAATATATTTCATTATTGCATTACTATTACTGAAAAAAGAAGGTGTAAACACCATGTTATTGTTGTAGCTAGTTAATGTGGAGCTAAATGTAACTAATTTATAGATTTATTTATTCATGTTGGTTATTCTACTCTTTAACAATGTATCATTTAATTAGTTTATCATCTGTTTTTATGTAAAATCGTCATCTGCAAAGTAAATAGTAGCTATAGTTATTGAATAAATGCAGTAAAAAGTAAAATATTTACCTCTGACACTTATTGGATTGGGTGTATAAAGTAGCTACACATGGATACAGTATACTCAAGTAAAGTACGTCAAACTTGTACTTAAGTAACACTTAAGTAAAGGTTGTAACAAGGTTGTCATAGTTTACACTAGAGATTCAACATGACGGTGTTTCATCATATGATGTATTTCCTTTAGTTAAGTCATCTTATAAAAAGTTAATATACAGCCTGCATTACATTCAGTATTTCTGAGCATTTCTGATATTAATAATAATAATAATAATAATAATAATAATAATAATAATAATAATAATAATAATAATATTCACCCTTCCTTGGACTGAAAGTGGGATAACTGTGTGCTGTGCCAGTGGTTGATGCCACTATGTATTTGACAGGCTAAATTATTTTGCATAGAGTGTTTTGCAGCTGTAAAAGTCTTTTAATGGTTTTAAAATGGCTGTAACTCTTTAAAACGTTCCAGCTCTGTTCATTGGAGTTTTATTGAATAAAATATTTGGATTATTTAAATGTTCAGCAGCTGGTTGTCGGTCCTACAGAATTAAAAAGTGAAGCCTTTTAAAGACCCACCATTTGTCTACTCTCATACAGGAAGTATTTAATCGGAACATAAGCCAAGATGCCTATCTCTTCATCAGCAGCAGCCTCCGTAGCCCATAATGCAACGCAGTGAAAACCTACTGCTTATGTAGTTTACACTTTATGTAAAAGCTGAAATGCCCAGGAACACAGACTCACATACTGCAGTACAAATGTGCACAACAAATTAAATAAGATATTTTTATTAATATTGGCACCTTTTTCATAAATAAAAATCAGTTCAAAGTGCTTAACATAAATATAATCCTCTACATACATGTTTTAAGATGTATATAAATAATGAAGTAATTGAATAAAAGTGCATCTACTGCCTCCATTGGAAAATTTCAGAATTGTTATTGAGCACAGACAAACTTCCAACAAAACAAACTCTTATTCTATTATCTTATTATCTAACTTATTATGCACAGTGAGGGTCAAACATCCAAGTGAAGTAACAATAAGCAAAATCATTTTTTGAGTGGAGGGGAATTTTATATTCTGCTATCATTTTCATTTTTTTTATTTCTAACCTACAAAGTTACTACATTTACAGTAATCAGTAATCTGTTATTGTATAGACTGGAAGTCATCCAGGTAGATGTGTTTTGCTGTTTGTTGCTGTGGCAGCAGAATGACCATCAGAGACAGGGTTAGAGATGGAGTGGCGTGTTTTGATTGACCAACAGTCAAGAAAACTATCCCCTTCCTCAGGCTATGTGGCCTCATTGTGCCTGCTTTTTACCTCCATTGTAATTCATTTCACAACCAGTAACATAAACCAGGTGACAACTGTTTTCCTGCAATCTGGCTGCATTTCTTTCTCTACCCCATTAGGTCTGTAACTAGGTAATTTACTCTTTGTGATGACAAGAATGTTTTAAGTATTTACCAAAGCTCCAGTCATTCATCGCTTTTAGATATGACAGCCCTGCCTCTCAGTTCATTGTTAATTAATTCACAGAAATGTTATGATAATGTACAGCTCCTGAATAATTGATGGCTTCCAAATGAGGCGTTTTATTCAACCCAGTTCTCTGCTTGACTATGCAGGCATGTTAGACTGTGAGTTTGATAGCCTACATGATGCACTTAAAGCGCTCTGCACATGTCCTGGCCCTGAGATTTCTTCACACCTTGAACGACAGAACAAAATCAGTCCACGTGTGGCTGTTCTCTAGCTGAAGGAGAGGGATGAGGACATTTGTGGATTACTGTCCTTATCTTATCAGCGCTGTTTGTTTGCTTAGCAACATTACTGTAATCACTTAACACATAAGGAAGCGTCCATCCCTTCTTATAGTCTCTCTCCTCTCTACACACATGCGCATGTTCGCTACTTCATATGGGTTCATATGAAGTAGCAGAAGCTGTTGTTAACACGCACTTGTATGCTTGTCAGGGTTTGACTGCAAGATTACAGTTTACAGCTTTTTAACGACCTCTGCCATCCCTCATTTACCGTGATACAGTGCAGCTCACATTAATGGAGAATGTTCATGAAGGTAACATGGAGACTCTCATCTGTTGGATGACGACACAAAACCTGAAACACTAATTTACTGTACACACAAACACAGTGTCGACATTAACCTTGTTAAACGCTGCACTTTAACTGCAGGTTCATGAAGTTTTGACAAAGAAAAATAAGCATTTGATATTTTATGGAGATCATGTTACTGTCAGGTGACAAAGATAAAACCTGACTTAATGAATGGAGCAGCGTATTAAATGCAGATGCTTCCATATAGGCTATAAAGGGGTCACTGAATAGTTCCCACACTAAAGCTGTTCTGGTGACTTTTGAACACTTTTTATGTAGCTTTTTCCTTGAGTTTGTCACCCATCAGTATATATTAGCATTATCACACCACAGAGTGTCCTCAATACCAAAAAATAATGGAAAAACTGGTGCTGAAGAATGCCACGCAAGTCCTTTATTTATATTTCAGGACACCGCAGAATGATCAATAATCCCCCAAAAAATTAGACGCTCAAAATGCTGTTTTTTTCAAATGTTTGTCATCAGTTTAGCTCATGTTTCGGTCAGTTCTCAGAAGCGAAGGAACTACATAGTAATGAAGAATACAATATTGTAAGTATCGCTGCCACCGTTGCATGCAGTTTACAGCTATTTCCTAGTATATACTGTATGATCTTAACAGACACCTGCCAACGTTTAACCAGATAATGGCGCTATATGGAGTAAGGGGATCGCTGAAGTGATTACAATTCATCCTGAGTAAAACATGAATGTCTGCACTAAATCCCTCCAATAGTTGTTGATATTCTTCAGTCAAAACTCAAATGTGAACCCCATGATGGCGCTAGAGAAAAAGTCAGAGGAGAGTCATTATGGTTTAATCTCCTGGGCACCATGAATGTCTGTACAAGATTATATGGCTACCCATCTAATAAAAGATATTTGTTATGTTCAGATCTTGCTCAAAGCCTTCTTTATCCTTTATTGCGCTCCACTACCGTAAGTCAATGTAAATGTCATTAATAAGCATAGCTACCACAGTGTGTATGTCTAAATGGTAACTTATTATTGTATCTATATATTTGGCCGATATTGAACCAAATAACTGAAATACATTAGCTTTTATAGGCTCACAAAGTCAGGTAGCACAAGTTGTGTCAAAAGTAGACTAAGTTAATGAATAGGAATAAGAATATAAATAAAAATAAAGCACTTGTTTGGACTAGCGGTGCGTGTGCACAGTGATCCCCTCATTTTTTTGATCTTCAAACGTGGTCTTACAGTATTTGATACTCTGTGAATTCTAAGAGAAGAAAATTGCCTGTTTTATTACATTGAGTGTCTGCTTGTACTCAAAACAGATGTTCCACCGTAAAGTCATTTTAAAGTGGCCTTGAGCTGTTATTACAATACCATAATACGATCATTTTTCTTTCATTTCTTTTTTACGGTTTGTTCTTTCTGAGAAATTAGTTAGCTGCTTGTGTGACTTCAGATTCACTGTTGTGTACTTTGACACTGTAGCGTGGTGCAGTGTGCTGTGAGTTTGGTTTCCTCTACCTTAGAACGGATGACTCACGCAAACGCCTGTTTCTTTTTTTGAATATGTAAATGCATGTTTGATGGCAGTCTACAGCAGACACACCCTGGATGGCTAGATGAGTTTTAAGTTTTAGACCTGCCTGGCCTAATTCTCGCCTGAGCCAGACGCTTTCCCTCTGCTTTTCTCCATCCTCCACCCCCTCTTATCCCTCTCTAAAGCGTAACGTTTGAAGCAGCGGGCTGTGTGCTATGATAGCGGTAATTGGTCTAAAGATGGAAAGTTCATGCTCACTTTGTCACTGATCTAAGAAGCAATTTGTTTTCGATGAGTGTTTTTTTCTTTTTTTTTTTAAGGGGAGGCTAGTTAAGAACAATATAACATCAAAGCGCTATTGAACAGCAAAGAAAAGGGGTTTGGGATGATGATGATGGAGACATTGGAGAGACTGGTACTTTTTGTCCGAGGTGAAAAGCAGCACTCAGTCTTGTACAACTTCATTTATGACGGAGCGGGGTAGCTGAGAATGACTCCCCTCTTTGGTACCCCCTCGTTTGAGGAGGCCAGCTTTGGACTTGGAGTTTTTTTATTAGCCTCTGTGGTCTGATTTGTTTAAGCGGTGGCGAGGTGCCAAGATGTGGCTTGGCTCCTATTTTGCCCCAGTGTGAGTGCTGGGTTTGTTGGAGGGGTCTGGGTGAAACACACACACACACACACAGACACACACACACAGACACACACACACAGACACACACACACACACACACACACACACACACACACACACACACACACACACACACACACACACACACACACACACACACACACACACACACACACACACACACACACACACAATGTACTGTTATGCGTTCTTCACTGTGCCGTTGTGTATGCTGGCCAGCACACACAATTTCCCTTATTCACAGTCATTACAAAGACGAACACATGGAGAGAAAAATCCTGTTGTAAAAAAAGAGACAGTAGGAAGAAGGGGGTGAAGAGAGGGAAAGCTTAAAGCTCACAAAGAAACAACTAGTGGATGTGCCTGAATTTCATTTGCCTATCTATCAGTCGCCTGAAGGTGTTTCTCAAAGGGGCAGATTCTTTTGGCTGGACATCAATGCTTTTTTAAAGGGTGTGTTTAAGTACACGCAAATAAAAAACATTTTGGTGTTCACAGGACTGGTTTTTGATAGCCAGGTCCATTGGGGATCCAGTTCCTGTTTGGCAAAATACCCAGACACCAACAAATCTATTTTTTTATTAGAAAAGAGCAAGCAACTGGTACTGATGATATTTGATCGATATTTGGGGGTTTAAAGAGACAAAAGTGTTTTCTATGCCCTGGTGACAGACTGAAAGGATGTGAAAAATCAGATGCAGACCTTTTGAGGAATACGTTGTCAAGACGGACATGAAAAGCGCATGAAAAAACACAGTGCTCTCAATCACTTAAATAAGCAGAACATTTTAACTTTGGCAAGGCACACATTCACACTTTTTGCCACATTTCAACAGTTTTCCCTCAAGATCACAGCAATTAAAGTGAAATGAAGGTGCAGTATACATACAGCTGTATATGTTGAGGAGCATTGCCATCAGAGAACATGTCTGTGTAGCTCACCATCCATGAAGGAAGGAAACTGAAGCACACAGGTTTTTGATTAATTCTTGTCTATTCAGTTCATGGGCTCGATGACACAAACATTGTAATACAATGAAAGAATCAGTAAATGAGACATGTTCACTCACACAGTAGTTTGTGGATTTTTGAAGCAAATATTTCCATAAGTTCCTTTCAGTTAATGTGAAATGCAGTTTTTCCTGTTTGACATGCATTTTCTTTGCCTTCACTACATGATTTTGCATTGTTTTTGGCTGATGCAGGCAAATTAAGTTTATTACCAAATATCAGCTTTAACAGAAACTTAACTGACAATCCCCAATTTTAAGTGAATAATATAAGGCCCAGGAAACATTGATTCTTCATCTGTGAGCTCTGTATTATCGTAAATCTCTCCAAACGTCACAACAAACTGACCACTGAGTTAAATCAGCTTCTCTGACAGTTGTTTATGCTCATATGGCTCATTGAGATGAGATCTCTGCCATTTATAACTGTTGATGATATACTGAGCAGCTCAAGTTCATGAAGTTAATGGCTTGCGCATCTTCTGTAAAATGTAAACTCTGGCTGCATCTTTATTGCATCCTTTAAAGTGTGTTTCTTTGACAAGAGGATGCAGTGTAAGATATTTATTGTGTTGCTCAAGTGCATCGAGCAAACATTCATACAGTAAAAGGTTGTTAGGCACTCTGGTGTCGAGTAATTGAAGAATACAGCAGACGCGTTGAAAGGATGAGAGCGGACTGTAAAAAGGCCTCTGCGTTGTGAGCTTAAAATTTCTTCATAGACTCAACCTCTGGGCTCATTCACACTGCTTTTATAGTCAAGGTTTTACGCCGGTATGAGCAACGCCACATGCCGTTAACTACCATTTTATTCGCTCTGATTTTCACGGCTGTTTCAAAGTGAGCACAAAGAGTAGTAATGATCGCACTGACTGCTCTCTTGTTCCTGCTCGTGCACGGAGAGGAGAACTAGTGTGCGTCTCCCCCCCAACTTTTGCAAAAAATGGAGTCCGTTACTCTTTGTCACAGCTGAGCTATAAATCCTTCCCACTTCAGCAGTTGTTCTCCGGCTCAATTTTTTTCTCCTTTCAATTAATAGGAAACACATCGGTTGAAGGAGGGTCTTTGTTGGTGTGTGAGAGTCCATACATCACCTAAACTAGAGCACCCACCCCCCTCCTCCTCCTCTGCCTTCTTCCTTCTAACACACACACACACACACACACACACACACACACACACACACACACACACACACACACACACACACACACACACACCACGACAGCCCCCATCTGCTCCCAATCATGGGTGCAGCCAGCGGTCAGGTCGCTGACGGTGAATGGCGCACTGACACACACACACACACACACACACACACACACACACACGTGCGCACACGCACACACAAATGTAAACATACACAGCATAGGCATGCTGGGCATGAGGTCAGCCATACAAACACACACGCTCATGTAGGCGTGTTCAGATATTTGGTTGTAAACGTGCACTGTGACACGACACTCTCACACATCCCGGTAATAAAAAACGAAAGTAACCTACATTTTATCTCTATCACACACACATTCAGGCACAGTGACAGATGAACCTGAGACATCCTGACAGCGTGCTTCACTGATGACAGGGTGTCATGGAAACGCCCAGCGTTCTCCATGGTTACGCACTCTTTACCCCCACGGGTTGCATTTTTATGATTGTTCAGACAAAACACTTGAGCTACTACAACAACTCAGCGTGGCCACACACACACACACACACACACACACACACACACACACACACACACACACACACACACACACACACACACACACACACACACACACACACACACACACACACTTCTTATCAGGATCTAAATGGACATAAATTAGTCTATTATGTGCTTTTGGGATTAGAGCGGTGATTTAGCCTAATAGTTTGTTTTCGTAATCTTGCTCAGAATCCACAAAGCATGAGAGATATTTGCCAATAAAGGCTTGATGTTTAAATTCAGTTGTATGGATCAGGAGTGCACATTTAGTGGAAACGCACTTTCTTTTACCCTTTATAGCTAGTCTGAGCGACCAGCTGAATTGTGGATCTTATGCTGTCGTCACTTTCAGGTTTCGATGGTTTGGCTTCTTGTAAAACTTGTGTCTCAACATCCCTTGTGTGTGTGTGTGTGTGTGTGTGTGTGTGTGTGTGTGTGTCTGTGTGTGTGTCTATGTGTGTGTGTGTGTGGTTGGTCTAGCTGTGGGAGCAGGTGTATATGTTAATGCTAATGCACAGTGTGTTTTCTCTGTACGTGTGTACCCGTAATGAAGACAAAAGCACATAGCAAAGGCACGGCTTCCTCACAGTTCCTTCTGCTCATTAAGCTGTTAATGCAGCTTCCTGTGCATGTGTCTTCAGGCTGCTGATTAATAATGCTGCTTGTTGTTCATTAATATCACCATAATGAACATGCACTGTTGAGTGTAAACTTTTTTTTTTTCTTCTTCTTTTTTTTTCCTCCAGACTCCATTGACCAGCCCACATAGGACCACACCCCCAGAGAGTGGGGAGGGGGGATCTGATCGTCCATCATCTCGGGCGCTGTCACAAGGTGGGCTAACATCCCATATGGTTGGCATGGTAACAGCCTGCTGGGTTTAGGTTGAGCGGTTTGCCAGAGACAGTTTCTTGTTGTTGCCACATTCTTGCAACATCCTCCTGACCTGAGCACAGAGAACAGTTTGTGTTCTCTGAAGCAAATGTTTTATCGAGTTGTTTTGTGTTTAAAGCTTGGATTTAGGAAGGTGGAATAGTTTTGGAAACAAAGAGGGTTGAGCGGAGGATTTTCAGGCAGATGAGAAAATGAAGAGTAGGAAGGCAGCAGGGAGAAAGAGGGAGAAATCAAATTATTCTTTTTGCTCTACCTGCCACAGAGAGCATTAATCTTTCACCCGTGTCTGCAGGTGACAACAACACACACACACACACACACACACACACATATATATATATATATATATATATATATATATATATATATATATATATATATATATATATATATATATGTGCCCAGACTTAACCAAACCACACTCTCTCTTTCGTTCACGTGCAGTCTCACACATGCTCTTGCAGACACCCTGCCGTTGCACAGATAGCAGGAGTGATTGCGTGAAGAGTGAGGTCGGTAAGAGAGGGGAGAAGGGAAAGTTCAGTTCCAGGCAGAGGAGATACTGGACATGATTAGGAAGAAAACTAGAGAGGATAAAGATGAGGAGAGGCAGGCAGCTTCTGGGTTCTTCCACAAAGAGTTAATGAAAGAAAATTAAAAAAAAGTCCATGTTCGCCACAGCTAATGTTAGGTGACTGGCAGGTGGAGCTCTTCTGAGACTTGGATGGGCATATAATAAAAAGTCAAAGGTATACGTGCCTGTACAGATCAAACACGTGGAGAGTCTCAGCATTTTGGTGAGAAATATCCAATCGCATAACTTAAAATTCAGTTGCAGCAGAACCTGACGATTACCCTTTGTAGAAACCTGATGATACATTCAGCAGGTTACATCATTTTCACTTTTTGGATTTTGGGTCAGTTTTGGATTAATTCAGGAACTGTGGTGCAGTGCTTTGTTCCCAGCTGAAACAATGAATCATTTTGACTTTTCTTTAGCTCTGATTCATGTCTCTGACTGGCATGAATCAGTCTCTCCCAGTTCCTGAATTTGACCAAAAAAGGTGCCAGTACTCTTTAATTCAGAAGTTGCATGACATGATCATTGGCATGCGTCTTGGATATTTGTATACGCATGTCTTGGTAATATATCACTTAAGATGTGTTTTTGTATGCATTTCATTCTAATTAGCCACTATGATGTTGGAAATTAGATTATTATTATTATTATTATTATTATTATTATTATTATTATTAAAGTTGACTGTGGTGTGCTACAATTTACTTAAAGAACTAGAGTTACAACCTTTTTAAATGTAATGACCATCCAAATGAAGACTACATAAAATGTAGGCTCAAACACCGTTGATGAAATATTCAGCTGTGATAAGGTTTTGTGTAAAGCTCATTTTGTATGAAAACATGCAACTGATTAAGACACAGGGCTCTATTTTAACGATCTAAGCGCACGGCGTGAAGCGCACAGCACGCAGGTGCGTTTAAGGTGTGTCCAAATCCACTTTTGCTAGTTTGACGGCAGAAAAAAAGGTTCCGTGCGCCGGGCGCATGGTTCAAAAGGGTTGTACTTGGTGTCTTCATTAATTCATAGGTGTGCTTTGGGCGTAACATGCAATAAACCAATCACAGTGTGCGTTTGTACCTTGGCGCATTGCTATTATGGTGGCGGATTTGCACCGTAATATTTTTATTTGTAATCTTTTGCGTGTTTGTGTGCTGCTGCGCTTCCCTGTGTGTGTGTGTGTGTGTGTGTAACAGGCATAGTTACACACACAGGCTTATTCTAGGCTTATGCTGTGCACTTCCCGCTGCCTCAAGATAGCAATACACCAAGAATGCACCTGAACACACCTTCCTGTAAGACCAGCACGCCCATGGGCAAAAAGATGGGCGCAGGTGCATTTGCTGTTTAAACGATGCAGGTGCTGGGCGGGAAATTAACTGCGTCGGTCTTAAACTAGCAAAGACACTTGCGTCGGGCTTTGTGCTGTGCGGATAGGGCCCACATTCTGGTGCCAGGTGGGAACACACATACTTAGAGCTGTCCACATGTGATCAGATCACTCAGGACAGATGTTAAAACCAGGTCAGAACAGGCCCAAAGACATTTCAGTTGCTTTTTCGATGAAGTGCAAAGTAATTCAGAGATGATGACAATAAAGCACTCTTGAATGTTTATTGTTGAATACCATTGACGATATAGTTAAAGGAAAACACAGAAATATGAATTTACAGAAGGGAAAAATATTCCCGAAATGTATTCTACTGGCTCAGAACAACTTAAATCGGCAGAATCAGATCAGACGGCAAACTGGGAGCCAGTTTCTTCTTCATCCTTCATAAAGCAGTGAAGACTGTCCATGGCTTGAGTACTCTAGCAAAACAGCCCTTGTCATGGCACTGGTGTGAGTTTACATGGCCAGACCAGGGCAGTCTGCCTCTGTTTTGTCAACAGAGATTATGAAAGAGCCGCTGGCAGGCACGCAGGTAGGCGGGCAAGGCGACTGCGGGGCTATTTGCATCACATTCGTCCTACTTACTCTGTCACCTCCCCTCCCCCTTTCTCCCTCCCTCTGCCTTCCTATCACCTCCTCACTTTCGTCGCCAACAACCAGCAACTTTGCCCGGACCGCCCTGCTCTTATCATCCTCCCCCAAAAAGGAAAGTATGGAGACGCTTGTCAAACAAACACACAGGAAGTCTGATGGCAGTTAGTCCCACACTTCTGCCATCTCAGCGTTTGAGAGGTGGTGAATGAACATACTCAGCCAACTGCTGTTTTACACAGGGAACTAACCATTTGTTAGATTTTCAACAGATTTTAAAATCGTTCTGTTAACATTGAAACTCTGGTGATGCTTGGACAGAAATCAACCTGCTTGTGTACAGACTAAGATTTAACACAGATTAAAGGTGCAGTAGGTAAGACTTATAAAACTACCTTTCTGTCATATTTGCTGAAACTGACCCTATGTTCCAGTAGAACTACATGAAACCGGTAATTTAAAAAAAAAATCCGGCTCCTCTGGCACCACCTACAGCCTGTAGTGCGAAAATCCACAGCTCCCGGTTCAGATGCACCAATCAGGACCGGGGAGGGGGGGGTCTGACTGCATGACAATCACTGCTCATGCACACACATTCATTCTCCCTTGTGGGGGGAGGGGCTTGGAGACTGTTTTGGGCATTAGCGGAAAGGAGGGAGGGACTGAGAAATTGACAATGTTCAAATTTTTTGGCTAAGTCCTGGATCTTCACAATCCTACCTACGACACCTTTTAAAGGATTTTCTGTTCTTGCTAATTTTTCCCGTGCACTCTGTCGTCTGCTCTAAGTAGCTCTTTCTGCAACGTGACATCATGACTTCGTGTAAACATACACGGCACTTTCTAAAGCTAAGTGCCGTGTTATCTGTACACATTTTGAGCTATCCGCATTTGTCTTGATAACATGCCATTTTGGCATGTTATCAAGACTAGAATAGAATGCCTTTTATTGTCATTATACACATGTACAACGAGATTAAAAGCAATTCCTTTTCCAGTGTCAACATGTACGTAGGAGAAATGTAACAACATGTAATAAAATAAGACGCGGACATAATCACTTTTCGGACGGTTGTGTTTAGGAAAAGGAGAAAGCAACGGTTGGGTTTACGAAACGTGACACGCGGGACACGGTCCCCGGTCTCCTGGGTGAAAGTCCTGTGTTGTCTGACCCATCCACCACCCCAACCAACCTCCTTATTTCGGCTTTCGTACTACTCGCTACGGCGTAAAAAAGATACGCAATTGCAAGGTAATGTAAGTCAATGGAGGCCAAACGGCATTGATACTCGCTAAAAAGCGATTATGTGTCTTGATAACCAAAATGGCATACGAATTGATGTGTTATACATACGCCACTTCATGAGATCAGTCTGCTTTCTGACACATTGTTGTTTGTTGCATAGAGCTTTTTTTCTGCTGTGACTCACTCTGTCGTGGGAAGTCTGTCGTCTCTCCACTTTGTCTTCCAAAACCTCTTTTTTTGCTTTGAGTTTTACATGCATTTATATTCTGCTACCCTAGAGTCAATGACTTTAAGTCACCAGTGTTATTGAAGCTATTCTTATTTGTATTTTATTTTTATATGTGTACATTGAAGAATATAAAAAAACAGTCATAGTTTTAAAGGATGTCAAGAATGATATAAAGTTATGTTGGAAATTTCCTCCCACCTACCAAATACTAAAAACAGAACTAAGTTAGTGTTCAAATTTTAGAAAACTATTGTTATCTAATTGATATCCATGAAATTAATAGTTAATATTGAATGTTTAATCCACAAACTCTATTGAACTTTTTCAGAGTTATTGTTAGAAACAATAAAATATCTTTGCAAACCTAATTTTCTTTTGCTATAATCAAACATTTTGTGATATTTCACAGAAAAAAAAATAGATAAAACGAAACATAATTTCTAGAGGCTGAAATGTTACATGCAACATAATGATAATTTTGCTACTCATACAGGCACAATAACTACTTGAGCAGCACTCTGTTCCTGTTTTCAACTTTCATCCATTTCTACTGTATGGAGGAAATTAAAAAATGTCCAGTAAAATGCTTTGCATATATAAACAAATGGGAACCAGCCTTTTTCCAAATATCACACCACACCACAGGTGTTGTGGCTCTGTCCTCTGATGTCTGAAGTTAGGAACAATTCATATCTCGATAACAATATATAGATCACGATTTAACATGTTTTCTGGTGATTCAATAAATAAATAACCTACATGGTATAACGAGATGGTAAATCCTATTTTTGTATACTCCTGTGTGAATTAAATACTTGACAGATGAAAAGTATGGAGTATTTTCTCATTTCATAAAGAACTTTAGCGCAAAATGAACATAATGGGCAAAGATCAGAACGTGAAGCATCATCCAAATGACGTAAATATTGCTGTAGCACAGTTCGGCCGCTGGTTTTTCGACATTGCGATAGAAACGATATAGGAAAATATATACGATAGACATATTTTAAAAATGTTTTGGCAATATATTGGGCAAGATACTGAACCCCAAAATGCCCCTGATGGCTGTGAGTGTTTATCTGATGAGCAGGTGGCACCTTGTATGGTCGCCTCGGCCACCAGTGTACAGTATGTAGTATTGAACGCTTTGAGTCGTTTCTAAGACTAGAAAAGCGCTATATAAACGCAGTCCATTTACCATCCATTTACCATTTAATCACATAAAACTGTGTGGTAATGTAAAGTTTGATTCTAAAACCAAAACTGCCATTTTCAAATGAAACTCCCCTCAGGTATTTCAGAAAACATTTTCTGAGAAGTTTATTGTCAATTTAGACAACGTAATTGTGTATCACAATATCTCGAACAGAATTTGTCAAGCTATCGATTCCATTGGAAGACGATAAAGTATCCTACTGAATTATCGCCTAACCCCTATTCCATGTTTGAAGAGCGGTTTAGATAGACATTTATATTTCCTGTATGCAAGAGGAAGGTCAGGGGGTCAACAAGAAGTCCTCTTCATTAAAGGGATATTTGTTTGTCCTGTAGCATGTTAACCTAACTGGGTTTGGATTGCATGCTTTCTAGTTTATGAGGTGAACTGTTTCCTCTGGTTTTGCCATAAAGTCTGTGCTTCCCCGGTGAGCAATGCTCCCACTGGGCTTCAGGCTCCATGGTAACCGGCAGGCTGCTGTCCTGTAGCAGGAGTTTCACATCAACCCAAGTGATGCCACAGCACTGTTGACCTGAGCGATCCTTCTTTCACACCCGTCTAATGACCCGGAAAATATGTGGGTCAGCTGTCAGCATGAAGGCAGTGACCCCTTGAAATCGCTCAGGTCAAGATCAGGGTGGAGAATCAGGTCAAAGTTAGTGTGAAAGTTCCAGAGCTGTTTACCTGCATGGGTACACTACACTCACCTGCACATGTCAGCAGGAGAACAGAAGACTCTCCCATGACGGCTCAGTCTTTGTCCTGTTCTTATTTGTTTCTCAGGCCGAGCCACAAGCAGCTGCCGCTTAATAAGCACTCTGATTAACAGCTTTCCGCTATTGTCACTGGCCCTGATTAATGCCTTTGAGTCATCTTCAACAGACTTAAATAAACATGCAGCTGTTTTGGAGCCGAATGGCGTGGGGAATATGTTTGTTTTATGTCTAGCTCTTAGCTGTGGTGTCATGAATGATGCCTTCCTTTTCCACTAAATTTCCACACAATTGTTTCCATTTTCTTTTAAGCTCTTTGTTATCGTGCTAGGTGTGCTTCCAAATGATCAGGGTAAATGTTGTTTTTTAAACAAAAAGAAGGTGCATGAGAACTAAAGTGTGTTTCCATTATGTACTCTTATATTATGTATGTGTTTTGGACTAGTATTTCCAGCAGAATCCTTCCTTGTTGTTGTTTGGATTCTTAAAGAGTCCTATCCTTCAGATATAACAGTATACTGTAACTATCTGCTATAAATGGTCAATTCCTTGTATTATTTATGTATAAATGCAAGGAATAAAGGTTTATTTTCATTAATTCATTTGCTTCCCGTCAACATATGTGTTGTTTTCTTCTGTTTTCATCATCATTTTGTACATCTCCTCAATATCTTTTCCACCTCAGCCAAGGCTTTTATAATTTCCAGTTTCATTTAAAATGTTGCTCTAATTCAAAATGTGCCTTATCCAGGTGTAGAGAAGCTAAGGCACGTTCTACTTTTTGCTCTGCACTCACTCTCTCACATCTACTACACATCACTCTTTCTCCCTTAAATTGTTATCTTCATGCCCATCTCTCCCTCCCTCTCCCTCTTGCTGCCCTCCATACTGCCATCGCCCACTCCCATTTCCCTCTTTACGCGTCTCATTCCCACTGCCCCCTGCTGCTATATTGTGCCCACCGCAGCCCTGCTGCCTCTCTGCCACCAGGCCCCACACTGCCTGTGGCGTGTAATTGACTTTCTCCCTGCACTGGAAAAGCGGGCGGCCCGCGCCAGGCTGGAGGTGACCCATTTCCCTGGGGCATTCAGCAGCCTCCTAATCAACCATTCTCTGGGGTCGCCTCATTCACTCTGCAATTAGAGCAACTCCCCTTTGAGAACTCCATCAATAGGCTGCCAGGCAGGCAGGCTGGATTGTCGGAGGAGCAAAGACGGAGTTTCACTCAAACACTTTGCTTTGGCTCTTGGCTCCGACTTTGTACCTCCCCCTCTGCTTTTTACCTCCTCTGCTCCTTGTCTCCCTTGTGGTAGGTTTCATCAGACAACAGCAAGCAGGGGTTTTGTCTAACGATGAGCATCAGACAGGGGAGGCATGTAGACAGGCACACAGGGAGGCAGACAGGAGGATAGGCGAGAAGAGACGCAGGTAGGCAAGCAGACAAAGGCAACGAGACAGTCAGACAGACAGTCAGATGGGAGGTACTCATGGGAGAGATTAAAAGAGAAATTTGAAAGAAACTCAAAGCGGGAGGGATTGAGCAAAAGGATTGGCACGTCTTTGGAGCATCTCTTGCTTTAAGGAGATACATGAGTATTCCCTGTTGTCTTACAAGGGAATATACTTGTGTTTCACCTGGTCTTGAAGACATGCATGAAAGCAAGCCCTCACATTGATTCTGTCTCAATAAGAAGGTGTGTTCACTGCTTGATTTTACCATCCGGATACCATCTTTGTTTGCGAGCCAAGAGCGCACGACTGAAGAGTAGAGTGGTCTCTATCCAAGAACAAAAACAAAATAGGAACGTAACCAGACGTTTTCATGAACTGCTCTGAACCCACAAGTAGAAGCATGAGATGATGGTGCATGGTGATTAAATAACAGGCCGGCATCTCTCCCCTGCCGTTGGCCTGATTTGCTATGCAGGAGAGGCAGTGCTCTGGTCAGAGGATAACCATGTAATCAATGGAATGAAAAAGCTGTTCTGGCTGTGAAGGTTAAGAGGAGTACTGGAAGCTTTCAACCCACTCTGTGCGCCACACATGCATTCAAAATGCACAGTCTGAATGTTACATGTCTTCTAATTCCTCCCCCTTTTCTTCTCCTCTTACCTGTTCCCCTTCCCTTCTGTCTTTCTTTGACATGCCTTTATCTCTCTTTCTCTCAGCTTGCTCCCTCCTACTGCCTCCGCCTCTTTTCTCCGCTCTGATTGCCCCCCCCCCCTTGTATTATTTTCTTCCTCTGCATTTTCTCTGTATATCCTCTGTCTCCCACTATATTTGTGCTCTCTCTCTTTCCTTCATTTACTTTCCTCTTCCCTCCCTTCCTCCATCCTCTTTTCCCTCCCTCCTACCTTTCCCCAGTGTCAGCTGCTGTCACTGTGGCAAAGAAAGTGACCAATCAGAGCTCACTTTACAGCACCGGCTTCTCCCTCCCTCCCTTATTTCTTCTGTTCCTTCTGTTCATCCTCCTCCACCTCCTTTCACTCCTCCTCTTTCTCCTCCTCTTCGCCTCTTTTCGTCCCATCTGCCTCTCTTCCCCACAACCTTTATCAGCTCACTTCCTGGAGACGAAATGTGATGCATTATGGGAGACAGACGGCTGTCTAACTGGGTTAGTTGTGCAGCGTGGCTTATCATCAGAGACACTGCTAATCCTGTGTGTGTGTGTGTGTGTGTGTGTGTGTGTGTGTGTGTTTGTGTCATATGAGCTGATGAACACACACACACACACACACACACACACACACACACACACACACACACACACACACACACAAATAAACAACCACACATGCTTACTCTCTTTTCTGAGGAGGTAGACGACACATGTCTGTCTCTGCCAAGAGAGTGCGATTTGCATGGTATAAGCATATTTTACTCTACTGTATACTATTCTGCACTGTAACCACTTTACAAGCTGCCTCTGTATTGGTTATTTTTGCTGAGTTTAAAAGTACAATTCCCATGTCGTCTTCCCTTCACAATTACATGTAAAATAAGAGTTGAAGGGCTAAAAGGGACTATATAATGCCTCCTCTGCCTGTATTATTCCTTATTTATACCTGTGTATGTGTGTGTGCTCCTTCCTCTCAGGTGCTGATATGTGTACACGATGAGCGGATTGGGGGAGAACTCCATGGAGCCTCTGAGCTCAGAAAACCGGAAACGCAAGCTCTCCACTTGCGACACGCCTGGTCTGGGGTGAGTGTGTCTGATCAGCATGAGAGAGAGGAAATGCGGGAAAGTGGGCTACTAGGTCAGTGGCTTCTCGAGGCCGGGCCATGTGGCTCCTTTTGTGTGCTGTGATGAGTAAGAACCTAAATGTGTGCAAAAATATGAGAAGATTTTGTCTCTCTGTGTTTGTACGTAGACTGAACTTCATGATTTAAAAAAGTTTAAATTAAGTTTTACATCTTCTCTCACTATGAATTTGGGATATAAAAATCACCTACACGTTGACTCCAAAACACAAATTTATAGAACATGTCAGGCACCATAAAAAGACCAAGAAAACTCTTATACTACACAAAAGAGCATATACATAATATATAGTCATAAAATAAAGTGAAACATTGAAAAAATACGCTTTTTGCTTTTGTGCCAAGAGTTGGATGTGAAGATTGATACTGCTCTTACGTCTGTACAATAGATATACAGCCAACAGCTGGTTAGCTTAGCATAAAGATTGCAAACTGTTCTGTCCAAATTTAAAAAATCAGCCTACCAGCACAAACAAAGTTGAAAAATGACAATTTGGAAGGTGCAGCTTTCAGGAATACAGTCACTGTGTGTTTGCTGGATAAACCCTTAAAAGGCATTGTGCCCAAAAGGCACAATCAAACTACTATTGCATCCATTCTGCATTGTTTTTAAATATATGAACAGAACTGACAATTTGAGAGAAGCGGAGTAGCATTAGCTAAGCTTTAATATTTGCACATTGCCGTCTCCAGGTGTGAGAGGAAGCGACGGGAGCAGGAGAGCAAATACATAGAGGAGCTGGCGGAGCTGATCTCTGCCAACCTCAGCGACATCGACAGCTTCAACGTCAAACCAGACAAATGTGCCATCCTCAAAGAGACGGTGCGCCAGATCCGCCAGATCAAAGAGCAGGGTGAGTGGACAGAGTTGTCTCAAATCCTGACGGCTGCTTGCTACAGTAAGAGCTAGAGCTAGACAGGTCAGATGGACTGGTGAGAAGTGTGTGTTGGAAACATTGGAAAAAGGTGATGAGGAGGAAGAGACAGCTGGACACACGCACGTGTGCCTCCTCAGAGCCCAGGTGCAAGAACGAATCAGTCATTCATCTCCAGCAAATTTCACAGCCTCAACTGTTTATGTTTGGGAGGAAATATTGGCAATGCTTTGTGAACCTGTCGTGTGTGTGTGTGTGTGTGTGTGTGTGTGTGTGTGTGTGTGTGTGTGTGTGTGTGTGTGTGTGTGAGATGGGCATGCACAGCTGTGTGCTGCCCTCGCCAGGGGCTGTTTAATTGGACGTTTGCAGGTAATCACATGCCCATCCATTCTGCTGAACTGCCAAATTATTAGTTCTGTTACAGCTGCCATTGTCATACTTCTGTCTCCTTTATGCAGCGGTCATTTCTACAGCGAACAATTTAAAAAGCTCCAGGCTCAGATTCTTGCTTTGCAGATGCACCGTCAGTGCAGAATGGACATATTTTTACTCTTTCATTCAGACCTCGGTGTCAGTATACATTTTTCTCCATTCAAGGTGTATTTCACGAGATCAGGGGTGAATTTTGTTCTTGTGTCTCAGTCAGCGTCTGCCACCTCGACAGGAAGGGGAAGAGGCTACAGCTGGCCTTGACTGGCTGCTGACAGGTTGCCATAGTTACAGGAAGTGAAGACAGAAATGACACGGGCGTTTAGACTTAGACTCTCTCTTTCTACCTGTTCCTCACTTTCAGTTGCTCTTTCTGCCAGTCTTCATATTTGCTCTTTTCTCCAGCAATCATTCTTGTTTTTCATCTCACTTGGATTTAATGTACTCTGCTCTTGCATCTTCCTCCTCTTCTGCTTCCTCCCCTCTCATCGGTTTTGCAGTACAATGAGTTGCAGCATTTCCAGGTTTGCATCCAGCATCTTAAGATACTGAGTGAACTGATGGAGTGCTTTCTGTCTCACGCACACTCTGTTTATGTCCATTCTCTTTCCTCTCCCTATTTCTTTCAGTCCTTTTCTACCTAACTTCACAGTGCCTGGATGTAGGCAGCAATGGCTTTTTTTTCTTTGTGTGGGTATCTGTGCCCCTTGGGAGCTAATCAGATAGAATGATTCCTGTAGCCGAGCAGCCCCCGCCTCTTTCTCAGACCAAGCCCTGCATTAATACAACAACCCAAACGCCAGCCGTTTTCTGTCAACATTGTCTTCGTCCACATCCCTCTAGTTCAATTCCTGTCTCTCTCTCTCTATCTATCTATCTATCTATCTATCTATCTATCTATATATCTATCTATCTTTCTCTCTCTCTCTCTCTCTCTCTCTCTCTGTCTGTCTGTCTGTCTTTCTTTCCCTCTCTCAGCCTCAGCCCCTCCATTAATTCAGGTGCCTCAGCTCCTGCCCCTGCACCATTACAGCTTCCAGAGCCGCTCTAGCTCTCTCCCGCGCTCTCTCTCTCTCTCTCTCTCAGCCCCAGCCTACCAGACAGTCCCTCAGAGTCTGACACTGAATATAAAGCAAGAGGACGGCTGCTACCTGCTCCACATGCTCCCAGCCCTCTACTCCTCCTGACGGGCTCCTCAGAGAAACCTGCCTCCGTCCTTCTCCCTCCTCACCTGTAGTTTTAAATTAAAAAATATATATATTTCAAAGTGAAGATTGAGAAACGCTGCCCCCTGCTGGTGCAGCTAGAGTAGTGAATAACTGGCTGTTTCCTCTAGTTTCAGGTATCGTTGCTCTCTCCTTGTGCTTTTCCTTTGCCCTTTTTTATGCTTCTTTGTAGGTAGCTGGGCTTGAAATGGCTGTTCGTGGTGTTTTTTTTTTTGTAATGCATTTTGTCTCTTTCCCCTCCCTTTCTTCTCCTGCAGGAAAAGCTTCATCCAACGACGACGACGTCCAGAAGTCAGATGTGTCCTCGACAGGTCAGGGGGTCATTGACAAGGACCACCTGGGGCCGCTCCTGCTGCAGGTTAGTCCAGCGTTCCACCCCGGTCGATCGGAGAAATAATTATTGAGTTTGATCAGCCGACTGTGTGGGTGGTGACTTCCTGTCGCTGTGCTCTCAGGCTCTGGACGGCTTCCTGTTTGTGGTGAACCGGGAGGGCAGCATCGTGTTTGTGTCTGACAACGTGACGCAGTACCTACAGTACAAACAGGAGGAGCTCATCAACACCAGTGTGTACAATATTCTCCATGAGGACGACAGGGAGGAGTTTCACAAGAACCTGCCCAAGACCAACAGTGAGAACACACACACACACACACACACACACACACACACACACACACACACACACACACACACACATCGACATACATACACACTCAAAGGGAAGCTGCACATCTGCTCAGAAGTAAACCCTGCTTGACATCTTCCACAGGGCCGAGGTCTAAAACTAAGTTTGAGAGGTTACAACAACTCTGCGTGCACACGTGAACGTAAACTCACTCATTTATTCATGCTCCTCCATTCTTAACTCCTTCTCTCGCTATAATGAGGAACTCCTGGGAAGCCTGTTCATGTGCATGAGAGCTTTTCAGAAAGACACACACAAACCTGACAAAACCCACATGTGCACAGGAGCACCCACCCACTCGGTGCTAAGCAGGCAGAGCGTAGCGCAGCTGTCAGTCACACTCAGTGGTCCAGACAGTGTAAAACAGGCCTGAGCTCTATTCAGATCCCATGGCAGCCATCTGGAAACTACTTACTGCTGAATAATGCACTTCCACTCTTTCCTCTACTTAATTCAATTTGTTTATGCATGTGTATTATTGTTGATATTTACATGCCTATGTCAGCAATAGGACTGCATTTTTCAAAGATGCTGTGTGTGTGTGTGTGTGTGTGTGTGTGTGTGTGTGTGTGTGTGTGTGTGTGTGTGTGTGTGTGTGTGGCACTATTTATAAAGCTGATTAATTATGGATATGTGTGCTCGACTGAACCTGCTACTCGATTAACTCTGCACCAATGTTCCTAAGCAGTGGCAGCTCTGACATGTCATTGACACATTCTCTCACTTATTCCTCCCGTTCCCCTGCACACTCCTTTATTCATTCCCTCTCTTTACATTTTAAGACTCATCTTTATCTACTTTTCCTTCGAGCGTCCCTCGTGCCTCTCTCAACTCAATCTTTGTCAGCCTCATTCATTCTCGATGCGGCTGCCTACTAAGACGAATATTGTGGTTGTCTGTTTCTCAACCTGTTTCTGTCTCTGCTCACCCGCCCCTCATTGTGTCTCGCTCTGCTGCTCTGCCCCTTCATTATCTTTTGGGCCCATGAATGAAATGCTCTCGCTGCACATTCCTGTGGGATGACCGCTGATCACGCCGGCCACAGTTAAATACACACACACACACACACACACACACACACACACACACACACACACACACACACACACACACACACACACTCATAAATACACTAACAAAAACAGACACACACTTGTGCACAAAACATGGAGTGAGCTTTTGTTGTTGGCCTGTGTGTTTTTTGACCCCTCTGCCTTGCCTCTCTAAGGTCTTATGGGAGATGTTGGCCCCAGCGACTGTGCTGCGTTTTCTCTGTCCCGAGGCCTTGTTAAATCACTTCTCACTATCAGTTGCCCCCCCCCCCCCCCCCCCCCCCCATACACACACACACACACCCCCACCCCACCCCTGATATGTCTCACTCTTCTGGGTCTTCTCTTGTATCCTTCCTGCACCTGCCAGACAGAAACCTCCGGCCAACTCAAGGCCCCTGATAAGACTTCACACAGACCTTGGAGGACAGTTGGATGTCTCTCTGAAGTTTTCCTCCCCTTTCTCTCTCTTCCTCCCTCTCCCCTGTGAAGGTGACCCTGTGTGTGTGTGTGTGTGTGTGTGTGTGTGTGTGTGTGTGTGTGTGTGTGTGTGTGTGTGTGTGTGTGCCGTGATGAGAAGTCAGGGCTTAAATGAGGATAGATGGCTGAGTGTCCCTGGCCTCTGCCCGCTGCAGAGCAGACTGAGAGGGAGAGATATTGGAAATCGACACCTTGGCTACATTAATCCCATGGTCCATTTAGCCAGGCATCCGCACAACAGGAGAGGCTTCTGCTTCTCAATTTAAGAGGAAAAAAATACATGTTGCAGTGTGGTTTGTTTGTGTGCGTGTGGATCCGCAGCAGGAAAAGGGTGTGAGCTGTTGTGGCATCTGATTACAGGCAATCCATTCATAGCTACGTTTTGGTTTTCAGTCCCAGGAGTGACATGCTTATTCCATTTGTACTCATGAGTGTAAATTTCTTTTTGTTTGTGTTTTCTTTCTTTTTTTAGTAAATGGAGTGTCGTGGGGAAGCGAGGCAGCCCGACAGAAGAGTCACACCTTCACTTGCCGGATGCTGGTCAAGTTTGGCCACGCCCACGGCCCCATGGAGGATGGGCCAGGAGGGCCACGCTACGAGACCATGCAGTGTTTTGCTCTTACCCAGCCCAAGGCCATGATCGAGGAGGGGGAAGGTACGCACACAGTTAGTTCATTATAAGTAGTCATTATTTAGGACTTTACTGTGTTGAAAAAAACAAACATTCATCTGTGTTTATCTGCAGCCCCCCTCCAAAATGTGTTTTGCTTATTGTTAATTCACTTGGAATAAATTTTCACATTTATCTGCTAAGGAGGAAAGTTTCTTTGTGGTCACCTTAAATATAAAAGTGTTTTGTGACATCACAAATAGCGTGAACTCGAGTATTTTAAAACATATCTGGAGGTGATCTTTAAAAGAAAGTGAAAATTAAATGTAAAAAAAAAAACTGGTTGAAAGTCTGATTTAAAAATACATGTTGCAAAGCAGCCACTTTGTAGTTTAATTTGTTTGTCTTACTTTGAAAATCTGCAGGAGAGAGCTAGAGAAGCATTTTCAGTCAAAACAAAAACAATGACCCTGAAGCACATGTAATGATCATGACACATACTGACTCTTCTTCTTTTCACCTGCAGACCTTCAGTCATGTATGATCTGTGTGGCCCGTCGGGTGACAGCCATGGAGAGAACGGAGAGTTTTAATACCCGGCATGAGCTCTCAGGTGAGGATCTGCATACCCTAAATGCCCATTGAACAAACACAAAAGTTCAAACAGGCCGAGGTGTTTATCCATGAACCGGTTTGACTCGTCTCTTCATGCGTCCCCTTGTTACCTTCCCTCCCGCTCATCCTCCCTCTGTCCTGACAGGTAAACTGATCCAGATCGACCAGAACTCTCTGCGAGCATCAATGCGTCCAGGCTGGGAGGATTTGTTGAGGCGTTGCATTCAGATGTTCCTTCAGCACAGTGACGGGCAGCCCTGGTCGCACAAACGCCACTACCATGAGGGTGGGTCACACACACAAACACATACTTGGAATCAACTGAACTACTTCAAACTTCATCCTGTAAAGCCCTGTTAAATCCACAATGAAAGAGCTGAAGGCAAAATCATCAGGATGTCGCTGTGTTTAGTTAACTGTTTGCTAAGTTGTGTATTCAGTCTTCTCTCTTACAATGCAATAGTTTTAATCAAATAATTTCTCTTTAATTTGTTGTTGCTACCTATCTTGGCCAGGCCTCGCTTCAGAAAGAAACTCTGAATCTCAATGAGACCTACTGGTTGAATATATAAACACACATACCGGTACACACCTCATGCATCAGTTTATCAATATTGATCTCATGAATACAAATGTCTAAGAGCTACAACATTGATCTTCACTGTAATCACAGAGTTGGTTTTAACATAAAGGTAGTGATTGATGACCTCTGTTATCAGATAAGTGTTTCAGGGTGTTAATTTGTCGTTTTGTCTGTCTGTGCAGCCTTCCTGCAGGGTCACGCTGAGACACCCTTGTACCGCTTCTCCCTGTCCGACGGCACTCCAGTCACAGCCCAGACCAAGAGCAAACTGTACCGTCACCCCATGAGCAACGAGCCGCAAGGCTTCATCTCCACTCACCTACTACAAAGGTCAGAAACTGAAAATGCAAACACTCCGTTCAGACACAGCAAAGGATGTTTCATTTGCTGTCTTGAAAAAAAGCACTTCAGCATGTGTATGCGAGGCAGCCAAGGAATTCATACCACACAAATAGCTGAAGTAGCAGCTGAAGTACCTTTTATACACTGACGTCCTGTGAATAGTGAGAAGACAACTGGAACTGGTATTTTTGTTGCATTTATAGAGCGTCTAAAGCCTGAGAGCAGTTATTGTGAGGATGCAGCGGGTTTTTTTTGCATTTTTTTTTCAAACCTTGTGCTCGTTTTCCATCTCCTTCCACACAGGGAACCAAATGGCTATCGCTCAGCTCAGGGTGGGAGCATGATGCCAAACACTATGAGACAACCCAACATGGGAGGCCCCAACCCGAATGCCCAAATGAACATGAACGCCAGTGGGGGGATGGGCATGGGAGGCATGGGCAGCATGAGCAGAGGCTACGGCATGAATGAACATGGCCACATGGGTCACATGGGACCGATGGGAGGCTCGTCTATGTACGGAGGGAGCGGTGGAGGAGGAAGTGGAGGTGGAGGCATGGGCAACCGCATGATGCCGATGAATCAGATGGGGCAGATGAATCAGGTGGGGCACATGAATCAGATGAATCAGATGGGTCCCATGAATCACCCGGGCCAAGGCATGCAGCAGCACTCACAGCAGCCCCCGTTTCAGAGCAGCGGAGGGTTTGGGCTGAGTGGCATTAACAGCCCTTCAGGAAGCCCGAGAATGGGCTGCCCCCAGCAGGGGCTCCTGATGTCACCCCGGAACCGAGGGAGCCCAAAGATGGGCGCCAACCAGTTCTCCCCTGGAGGTAAGTCGAGCAATGTCTGGTAATTAAGCATCAGTTGTTTTTAAATTGATTGACTTGTTAGTGTGATTTGAATTATGTTTTCCTTTCCAGGTATACACTCTCCCATGAGTGGCATTGTCAGTGGTGGAGGAAGTGGGGGAAGCACTACCACCTTCTCCAGCAGCTCCCTAAACGCCCTACAAGCGATCAGTGAAGGAGTAGGAAGCTCTCTCCCCTCAACCCTGACGTCGCCCACACTAGCCCACAAACCAGACAGCTCTCCCAGCGTCCACTCCTCCTCCTCTTCCTCTCAGCCCAGTCAGCAGGCCAAACCTGGCCAAGATGGCTCCAAAAGCCCAGCAGGAGGCTTAGGGCCTGGGCCCAGCGACCATCATCACCCCATGCACCATCACCACCATCATCAGCATCCTCAGGCTGAGAGTTCTGGAGACAGAACAGACAGCCAGGCTGCTACAGCGACTAAAGAGTCTGGAGAGGGAAGCAATGAGGCAGGTGTGGCCAGCTCTGAACCGCCTCGGAGGGTGCCAGACAGTAAGGGGCATAAGAAATTGCTGCAGTTGCTGACATCCCCAACTGAGGAGCTGGGAATAGGTGGCAGCGGTTCAAAAGGGCCCCCTGTACCACCCCCATCAACCAGCAGCAGCATTCCTGCATGCTCAGACGGTAAGGACCCCACTGGAGGCATGACTAGCCCCTCATCTACTGGGGTGTCCTCTTCTTCTTCAGCCAATCCAGGCCAGACCACTGGGCCAGGGGGCGTGTCAACATCACTATCGCCCGCCCACTACACAGGCTCGCTGCAAGAAAAGCACAAGATCCTCCACAAGCTTCTTCAAAATGGAAATACCCCAGATGAAGTAGCTAAGATCACAGCCGAGGCTACAGGAAAGGTGACACTGGGGGGCCAGGAGGGCGGTGAGGCTGGGACAGGAGGATCGGGAGCTGGGGTCACGGAGCCCAAGCAGGAGCAGCATAGCCCCAAGAAGGAGAAGACCCACGCCCTCCTCCACTACCTCCTCAACAAGGATGATTCCAAAGAGCCGGTGGATGTCAAGCCTAAACTTGAAGAGCTAGATGGGAAGGGAGCTGGTGGCCCTGCACGGGGCGGCCCTGGATCTGGGCCTGGCCCTGCCCCTGAACATCCTGAGAGCAAGATCAAGTCAGAGCCACCTGATGATGTAAGATTGCTTCTTTGTTAAAACATGATGAAATAACTGCAACTATAATATTGTTATTGACATTTAGATAGCCATTCAGAATGTATCTAGACATGTTACACCAACTGCACTTTGACTTTTTTGCATTTGATGTTATTGAATGTGAATCTTCACAGCCTTTTACGTAATAACTAATTTGGCCTATTTTTATGTTCAGTTGCACAACCTGGAGTCTATCCTTGGAGATTTGAGGGGTTCAAGCTCTGACTTTTACCCGGATCAAGCTGGAGGTGGAGGTGCTAACGACACAGGAAGCAAACCCCAGGGTTGCCTTGACGACAGCCTGCAGGGTAAGTGGTTGAAGGACCAATGACTATAGAAAGTGGCAGTTATGTGCAGGGCAAGTGTCATGACATCATATGAATATAAAATGCCAGTGATCATAAGTAACTATATATGTCATCATCACATGATGATGTTTTGTTTTACTTTTTTATACATTCATGCTTATAAAATGGTCCATGAATCCATCAATTACTCACAGCATAATGAAAAGTGAAAAATCCCAGAGGGTAATGAGGTAGTGAGATATCCCCGATCACCGACCCCTGATCTCATGCAACACAGACAATATTCTCCCTAATTTTGAGGAAGATGGTTTGACCAATGACTTTATACTTTATGTGTACAGGGAGTCCAGGAATGGGTCCGGGGCCTCGGGGGCCCTTCCAGAGGGCCATGTCCATGGAAGGGAAGCCTCTTGTTGGGCCTGTAGGAGCAGGTAGACGCCCTATGCTTGTCAAGCAAGAGAACATGATGGGCAGCCCAGACGGCTACCCAGGAAACATGGGTGAGTGTTCAAGTGGCCTATTTTCAGCACATTTTCTCTCATCTCTCAGCCTCCCCCTCTCTCTATTATTAGAGTATGTGTTACCAAGTTGAGGACCCTGACTATTTTAAATTTGTTTCCTATTATCGGATAACCTTTTAAAATATAAAGACACAAAGTTAAGATGACAAATGTTGAGGACCAAGACTTGGCCACATTGCTACTTAAACACTTTTATGATACTGACACATGCACATCTGGGGTTTATGTTTTACCAGGACCAATGAATAGGGGAATGGTTCCTCAGAGGTCTCCTATGGGGGGGTCAGGGGACTGGGGCATTGCCCGCTCCAGTGCTAGCCCAGTAGGCTCAGCAGGACACCCACCCATGATGCGCCCAGGCATGGAGTACAACAATAGTAAGGGCATGATGTCAGGAGCAATGGTCGGCCGCTCCAACAGCGTACCAGGCACGAGGTCTATGCTGCAGCAACAGCTCATGGATATGGGTACGTCTGTCATACTGTTTCCAGGTGTTGATGGTATTGGAAAAATTATCATAGACACAGTTGTGTAAACCAAAAAGTGTGAAAATATAGTGCAGTTAAAATTCACTTCACATTGATTTTATTCCGTTCATGGAAACAGACAAATTTTATAATCAAATCCTAAATTATTTGCTATATCACATTACACATCCATGATCGGAAAGGAGGCAAAAATCTTATTTTACCAACCCCTTTCTCAAATGATACAACAAACAGAAATAGATAAGACTGTCGGTCAGTTAACAATTAATTTTACAGAGAAAGAGAGAGAGAAGACCAAAAAAGAAAAGAAACAAAACATAGTAGTAATAATAATAATAATAGAAATACATTTATCTGGCAACTTCATATTGTCTTTTCTTTTCCTTATACATTTTCTTGATCTGAAAGAGGAAGGAGGAATTTGGTCATACGTCAAATAAGAAGTTTGACCTGAGCACCAGATGAAAAGTCAAAGGATTGCCAAAGTTACTACAATCCATCCTGAGGGAAACACAAATGTTTGTACTAAATTGTGTGGCAATCCATCTAATAGTTGGTGGGATATTTCAGTCTGGACCGACATTGCATTGCTTTGAGTCAGGCCGTTAGCTGGCCAAAAATGTTTGGACACTCATCCAAATGACCATGATGACCAGTCATTCTGTAGGTGTATTAATTGAATATCTCTGTGGTTTAGGAGGCTCTGCTGACATGGGCATGGGTATGAGCCCCTTCAGCCAGCAGGGCCAGCCCAACCAGTCCCCCTCCTGGCCGGACACTATAATGGGCATGGAGGGCAGCAGGTCAGTGCAACATCTGGCAACATCTGTATTCATTCCTGATTAGCTGCAATGCCATCAGGAGGGAGTTTATACTAAACCGTGTGTGTGTGTGTGTGTGTGTGTGTGTGTGTGTGTGTGTGTGTGTGTGTGTGTGTGTGTGTGTGTGTGTGTGTGTGTGTGTGTGTGTGTGTGTGTGTGTGTGTGTGTGTGTGTGTGTGTGTGTGTGTGTGTGTTTTAGACGCCAGTTTGGAAACACTTTAGATGATCTTCTGGTGCCTCCCACCACCAGTGAGGGTCAGAGCGACGAGCGGGCACTTCTGGACCAGCTGGACTCTCTGCTGAATAACACAGACGGCATCGCTCTGGAGGAGATAGACCGAGCCCTGGGCATCCCAGACCTCGTCAGCCAGGTAGGTCATCAGAAAAGACATAAAGCGATAAAGTAACAACACTCTCAGCTCGGTGCTCTTCTAGATCCCTCTAGAAGTAAAGTGAAAAGAGAAATGACCAGTATGCATGTCATGACTTTTCTGACTCTCATCTTTGCATTAGATATTTCAGTCATGACTCACCGTGTTCAGACTGTTCTCTCACTGAAGAGAGATAGATGAGCCCAGAGGGATCTGACTGTGCTGCTTAGAAAAAGACAATTACAGAGCCAACCAATTGGAAATTAATCAATTAGATGGAGAGGTTTGACAAAGTTCTCTTTTTGCCTGTCTGCTCTAGAACCAGGGAAGTGAGCAGCAGCTGGAGCCTTTTCCAGGGCAGGACCCATCCATGGTGCTGGACCAGAAGCCTCTTTATGGACAGGGCTATCCCGGGCCCCCCGCCATGCCTATGCAGTCTGGCTATGGAGGGAACCCCATGCAGGGACAGGCCCAGCAGGGTGGGTTTGGGCCCATGCTGTCTCAGATGGGCCAAGGCGGCAGCTTCCCTGGTATGGGTGGAATGGGCGGCATGGGGCACCCTCGTGCCAACATGATGAGGCCCAGGATGATGACAGCCAACAAGCCCATGAGGCTCCAGCTGCAACAGAGGCTGCAGGGACAGCAGGTATGTTAACAGGAAGCTTACTGATTTGTCAGCGTACATGCAAACAGTTAGATGGTTTCCCAGTTGAACACTAGATACTAATTCTAATCTAACCATGTTAGTATGTTGTGTTCTAACACATACAAATGTATGTGTACATAAATGCCAATATGCAGATAGGAACTTGGAAACACATAGTCTACCTGCTATCAATGGCTTTTCTAAAGTTTGCTTAAGTGGCGTCTGATGCATAATTTTCTGTCATTACAAGACCAAGAAAGTGGATCAAATGACTCCAGTTCTAAGGTCTTTACTCTGGCTTCCTGCCTCTCAAAGAATTTACTCCTAAGTACTACTTTTGTTTTATAAAGCACAGAATGGTTTAGGGCCAGAATACATTTCTGTCTGATCTGCTGCTACATTATTAACCATCCAGACCATTCAGGTCATCTGGGACAGGTCTGCGTTCTGTCCCCAGAGTCAGAACTAAACATGGAGAAGGAGTGTTATGTTTTTATCAACAACATATCTGGAACAAACTCCTAGAAAACTGCAGGTCTGCTGCAACTCTGATTCTTGATTCTTTTAAATCAAGGCTGAAGACATTTCTTTTTGATGCTGCCTTTTTTCTTACATTGTTTTCTTAGAAAAAAGCACTGTAACTTTTATTCTTGTGTTTTTTGACTGTCTTAATCTATTTTTTTCTATTTTAGCTGTTTTTATGGTCTCTTGAATTTATGATTTTTTAAAACCACTTATTTAATGTTTCTTTTAAAGCACTTTGAATTGCCTTGTTGTAAATATATAAATAAATCTGCCTTCCAAAAATGTCGGTCATACAATAGATTTCTTGTTTTCTAACTGCACCATCTATGTAAGCATATATGTATGTAAGTATGTAAGTCATCCATAAATATACGGTATGCAAGTGGGACAAAGTCAGAGTAACATTTGCTCCTCCATCTTATGTTGCGTGTTTATTTTTCCTTTCTCAGTTCATGAATCAGACACGACAGGGCATGGGCATGAAGATGGAGAACCCAGGAGGCAACCCTGGCATGAGACCCAGCATGCAGCCTGGCATGGGAGGACAGGTAGATGACAAAGACCCTTTGGTTATATCTGATTTTGTGATATAAGACTTTATAAGTACTGATCCTTTCAGCAGACGTAATTGTCCGTCATAGTCTATTCTTGTCCTGTTTGGTAGCCAATTTAAACCAGACACTGATGGACGTACAGAGAACGGACTGCTTAGAATCAAGACTTAACAGATCCTGTAGCAGGTTGAACCTCCTCAGCTTGTACCTGCTGAGCACAGGTTTCTGTCCAAGAGAGTAATAGACCTTATCATC
This sequence comes from Gymnocephalus cernua, assembly GCA_023631565.1. NCBI lineage: Eukaryota > Metazoa > Chordata > Actinopteri > Perciformes > Percidae > Gymnocephalus > Gymnocephalus cernua. The sequence goes on along the minus strand of CM042433.1, from coordinate 6,392,210 downwards.
CAACCATGTTTTAACATTACACACTGTATATTTTATAACCTATATTTTTTATTAAAGATCAAAATATATTTATACCAAAATTCAACACTCCTCAAACTCTCTGATTATGTTTGTTTCATGCAGCCGGGCTTCCTCAATGCTCAGATGATGGCTCAGCGCAGCAGGGAGATGGTCACCATGCAGATGAGGCGGCAGCGCATGATGATGCTGATGCAGCAGCAGCAGCAGCAGCATGCGGCAGCAGCCGCTGCTGCAGCCGCAGGAGGATTCAGTCCCCCTCCAAACGTTACGGCTCCTGGTGGCATGGAGAACCCTATGGGAGGGCCAAACATGGGCCAGCCGGGCCCCCAGCAGTTCGGCTATAGTGGGAACTATGGTGAGTTTACGGAGACCGGCGCCTAACAGAATACTGCTGCTCCCTGGTGGTTAGTCTGTGTAATGCAAGATTCTGTGTCATATTACAAAGAAGATTGACAGGAATTGTCAGAAGGCTGTCCATGTACATCTCCCTTGTCTCTGTGTGTCACGTGGGTCTGGCTGCTCGAGAATTTCAACCGACTGTCATGGCGGCTCGGACAGAATACGATCTCATATTTTATGAAAATAGTTCACCGAAACGTGTTTCTGAAAACATTTTAAGCGAGAAATAGGCCATACAGTTGCTGAATCTGTCTTCATTTCAGATCGACAAAGGTCAGTTTAAAAGATTTTCGTCTACTTCTACTGGATAGTCGCATCGCGTTCAATGGATTAATTTGCATAAAGATGGGCATCGGCCAGCTTTGTTGATGTGCAGCATTTCAAATGCAGCACCGCCTTCCCTGGATGCTTTGCGGGTGCGTTAAAGTCGCTAGACGTCACCCATAGGAATAAAGTGGAGCGCGACGTGACAGAAGCGCCGCACGGCCACATGGATCTGCACTGTAACGCTAGCTAGAAGAGTTTGTCGTGAGTCGTGACTTGAAGTCGTAACTTACGGGCTAAAAATTGTGTCTGGAATGCAGCATGAGTATCCCAACACACTCGCAGGCGACAGGATAATCATTTATCACCATGTACAGTATATTATATATTTCCTGTGGAGAGAGGAGTGAGCTGAGGCTGGATGATTTTTCTCCACAGGGATGGGCCAGCAGGGAGACCCCTCATTCGGCCCATCAGGCGGCAGTCCTAACGCCATGATGCCTGGTCGCCTGGGGCCTCAAAACCCCATGATGCAGCAGCACGCGCAGGGCGGTCCCATGTACCAGGGGGCAGATATGAAAGGCTGGCCGCAGGGAGGCATGGGACGCAACAGGTATGAAATTAAACACATTTATGACAGGTAATGCACCACTGTGTTGTCAGATAAGGGATAAAGTTTGGCTTCAGTTTTTCTTTTCTTGAATGCGTAGAGTTAAACCCATCAATTCTTCCTGTCGCTCTCCTTCACCAGTTCGTACCCTCAGCAGCAGTTTGGCCAGCAGGGACCTCCGGGGCAGCAGCAGTTTGGGCAACAGGCGAATCCAGGCCAGTATGGGGGCATGATGATGAACGGGGGCATGCCAGCCAGCGGAGGAGGAGGTCACATGGGCCAGATGGGAGGGCAGATGGGTATGAACCCAATGGTGATGGGACGCATGCCGATGGGGCCTGATCAGGTAGGTGCAAAGGGGAGGAGAGTCTGAATGCTTAAAGGACAGGTTCACATTTATTCAAGTTTATGTTACAATACAGACAGCATCTCATTGCATCCTCTTCTTCTGCAATGGTTTAATGGCACCCAACTGGAGAATTAGTGCCACTGGCTGTTTATTTCAATGAACCAGCTACTAATATTTGCATAATGGTAGTGGATCAAAACCTGCATTAATTCGCATTTTCTACACTCTGTGGAAACACAAAGAGGGAATTTTGTAGTAAAAAGACTGTAACTTTGAAAGATACCTATTTTATTTTCCAACCAAGACTGTTGAAGTTTTATATTAACTTCAGCTGAGGACTGAGGATTTATTTCTCTTGCTTACATTGAAATTACTAAAAGAAGACATTTCTTTGCATCCAGTAAGGACAGAAGGAACAATTACATCACCAATAACCATTTTAATGTACACATGGGCAATTTGGACAAATGTGTGAACCTATCCTGTTTGATCCTGGTAGCTGTTTAGAGGACAGACGAAGCTTTTGGTCAATTACACTTCAATTGTGCACTTCCTCACTTTTTGTCTCTTTTCCTCCCCTCAATCCAGAAATACTGCTGAGCATCGTGACAGAAGCATTTGTCTCACTGTGATCTCTGTTCAGAGATAGGACACGGCTGCAGCACTGGAGTGTGTGTGGAGGACCGGGCGGTGTGTGTCTGTGTGTAGTGCTGCACTCCCACCAGACGGGGGAGTAAACTTCCTTTGGACTCACGGCCAGTAATGGCAGTCTGGCAACCTGGGGAAAACAGACGGTCACAGACAGACATGGAAACACGCAGTGTTCACAAAAATCAGAAACACTGTGACACACACATAAATCCTAAGACAGCCAGATAGATGTGATTCCTCTCGTAGACTGTAGTTTAATATTCCTCTTTTTATGAGCGGTGTGTGTGTGCCTCAGTAAACACACGCCGCTCACTGGACCAAACAGTGAAGGTGGACAGACACTTGAGTCGATCACAGACATGAACATGGACGAACGTGTTAAGACATCCTCTCCTCTGTCGAATGTACCACGAAACTGTGTTCAGATTTAAATTGTAGGATTCCTCTCTTGTTTCTGAACTTTGTGGGATTTCTTTTTTTTATCCGCCGTCTCTCTGCTGCTCCTGGAGGATTTCTGCTTACGTTAAGTAAACGCGGTTCTAGATGATGAGCCATCCGATTTTGACACTCAGATGAATGTCATAAAGCAGTAGCACATTGTTTCATCCTCCAGGATGCCACTGGGCTAGTACGAGTGAATTACTTGTTGGCTTATTGCACTTTAAGGAAAGGCCAACATCAAAAGGATTGTGGCAATATAGAGGCCTTTACCCAAGAATTAATGCATAGCAGCAGTTGTTTATTTGTGTGTGTGTGTGTGTGTGTGTGTGTGTGTGTGTGTGTGTGTGTGTGTGTGTGTGTGTGTGTGTGTGTGTGTGTGTGTGTGTGTGTGTGTGTGTGTGTGTGTGTGAGAATGCGTGCTTTCCAACTTTTCCTCTCTGGGTAATGGGGGCTGATTGGAAATAGGTAACCTTGATGATCTTTGTTCTAAAGTGAGAACCAGTAGAAAGGCAGTAAGCACAGATTTTATCCAACGCTCTCATCTTCAGTGGTACCGATTTATTGCACCCAGACAAATTAACAGTTTTTAAGTCATTTTAAAATCCTTCTTGAAACAAACGGACAATTAATGTTCAAAACACCACTTATATTTATACAGATTCCTTACTGTGATCAATCCTTCAGGAGGTAATTTTTAAATCCAATTGTTGCAGATATTTTGGTTACCTGGCACCAATTTACAGTGTTGCTTGTTATGTGCAGAAATAAAATTGATTGCCAATTATGAAATTATGTCTATAGTAGCTCCCACTGTAAGAGAAAAGTGTATGTTAGATTTCTAGCAATAATCCTTCCTCCTGGTTTTCCTCTGAGGACAAAGGTGAAGTACTCAAAGCGACGGCACTGCAGTATTAGACATGATGTCTTGTTTGGAGCATTTTTTCTTTTGTCTGTGAATATGAATTGTAAATAAGCTTCAAATGTACTATATATAAATATATATAAGCTTTTGTAGGTCACATACTGTTTTTGCACAGATTGTAAGGCTTGATATTTAAAAGTGTAATTTTCTTAATCCATCATAGGTCAGCTTTTATTTTCAATACTTTAACCATTGGTTGGAAAGGAAGGACCTCCTTTTTGTGAGCAGTACGTGTAGATTTTATTTCATACTGCCACTTTCTTTCTCTCAGAAAGCACTCTTTATTTTCTGAGGGCATAGTCTTAGCTAAAGAGGTGCTAGTGTGTATTTTTTTTCTAAATAAATTATTTTTCTTTTGACAAATAAAAGGAAACACAAAATATGCCTATACAAACAGAGTTGACACATGATTGTGTTAGGCTTCTAGGGGCCCAGATGTCTTACCAGTATGTGGGGTTGATGAGCCGAAACCGAACTTCATGCTTCCATGTGTAACTTAAAGTTTCACTCCTGAGATTTTTGTGCTTTGACTTTTGCAGATATGATCATTCGGCCTCAGATACATGACTTTAGAAATCAGCCCCAACGTATAACTGTCCATAAGTCCTTTTGGTTCATTCACAGATGTTTAATCGTGATGGAAGCAACTCATGAAGTAGTTGAAATACCTAAATTACCTGTCAATCTTATGACAGGTGACATTTAAGTTTGCCTTTATTTTTATTGGATTTTCCTGTGATGCTTTTGTTGAGAAATCTACCTTTGAACACATGCTCAATCCAAAGATTTTTGTTTGTCATTCTGCAGTGCTTAGAAACAGTTCCTGACGTAGATCGTGCAAGTACTCATGTGTGCTTTTACTGTCGTACATAACCTATAATATACATTTAAAATATGTTTAATTGCATATATGATATCCCCCATCTGTATGACATAGAGTAGAGATGAGTCTGGTTCTGCTGAGGTGGTTTGAGTTTTTGTTTGTGATTGTTTCTTCCTTTCTGTAGAACTTATGGCCAGTTGAATTGTGGTGCTGCAAACGGTTATTTCACAAGAGAATGTCAAGATTTTCTAAGCTGAAAAAAAGGTTTCATGATTGATGTCATTATGTCTCAGAATAATACTTTGGATTATTCTCAATGAAGAATATGAAATCTACATATTTAAACAAAAGCAAAAAGTCTGTTTTGCTTTAAAGGAAATAAACTCCTCTCAGTGCATCATTAGAGCTAAAGAAAAGAGAAACACATCTGGGAAACATAGTCATTATTACAGGATGTAAAATACTATTGCATTTCTTTTTCTTACTTGTTTCTTGATGTTAATATCGATGTAAATACAAATTTATATTTAAACATTACAATGTCTCTGTTGTCTTTTTGCGCATGCATTTGTACATTTTGTACATGACTCAACGATCCTGCAGCCACAGCTCAGTCTGTCAGCAGCAGCAAGCAATACATGAGATTTAACTGGAAGTGTGTTTTACTGCAGAAACAGGACCTCTCAAGGTGTGTGTGTGTGTGTGTGTGTGTGTGTGTGTGTGTGTGTGTGTGTGTGTGTGTGTGTGTGTGTGTGTGTTCTAGTTCTAGACATGTGGAGGAAGTTTAGAGTGTGAAGGACATCTGTGTGGCAGACTGGCTGTTGTCAGTGACGGCTGCCGTCTGCAGACTGGCTTTTATCTGCTGTTTGTTCCCTGCAACTGGTCACCTTCCCTGTGAGAGCTTTTGTCATCAATCATCCCCCATTTCTTCCCCTTCCTTTAATGATTTTGCTCCCCATGGAAAGATCTCACACCTCCAGGCTGTCCAAACCCTGCTGCTGTTACTGTAGCCAAACCTACAGAACCCCATCAGCCCGTTCAGTCTCTTTAAATAACTTTTCCTTTTTAGACTTGAGTGTCATTTGTATTGAAATACAGTGTCTGTCAGTTTAAGATCGGCTGCCAGGTTACTGGCTGACTTACTCAACCCTTTGTAGCTGGACAAATGGTTTCACATTCAGAGGCAATTTTTGTTTCATCTGTGTTTCATGCTGTGAAAAATTGCAGCGTTTAATTTTTGAATAAATAAAAACGGTTTGATCTTTATTCTTTTTAGCCTCATCTGCGGCAAGAACTACTGGATGGATTGCCATACAGTTTTGTGCAGACATTCCTGTTCCCCAGATGATGAATCCTACTGACTTTGGTGATCTCTGACCTTTCCTCTAGCGCCACCAGCAGGTTCACATTTCTGGGTTTTTATAGTTAAAGTTTTCGACAACTCGGGATGCGTTGTCATACAATTTGGTACAGACAGTCATGTTCCCCTCAGGATGACCTGAAACCCATTATGTGATCTCTGACTTTTCATAACTTAAATTTCAATTTGTCCCAATACTTTAGTTTTGCTGGTATTAAGTTATTCCCACCAACCTCAACTGTGCTTTGTGGTTAGCGCTAATTAGCAAATGGTGCTAGTGTAGCTGTAGACTCAGTCTAGTAGTAGTAGTGGTAGTAGTAGTAGTGGTAGTAGTAGTAGTAGTAGTAGCAAACCCCCAGTTACACCAAGGTTGCCAAATACGGACAATGGTGACATTTTACACAATGTAGCTGACTGTTTGGTCTCCTTGGGCCCATGTTAGCCTATATAAAATCATAAAGATTGAGGCGTGGACTGTCTAATTTTAACCAGCGATACTGAGTCCTGGAAATTTTCGTTTTTTAATTGAATTTCTATCAGCTGTTTTGATCCGGGCTTTGACTGCCTCCTCCCAATCTACAGTAGCTACAGTCCAGACAGTTTCTCCACAAAACCATGTGAAATATATATTTAAATAATCTCTTATGACTCATATTTTTGCAATATTTACAGTGACATTTGGGGCATGCTCTTACAGTAGATATAAAATGAATTAACTGTCTCTACATTTTATTGTAGTTTCAGTTGCTATGTGGGGGTTTCCTGTGTGTGTGTGTGTGTGTGTGTGTGTGTGTGTGTGTGTGTGTGTGTGTGTGTGTACGCGTGCGTGTGAGTGTCCGCGTGCGCGTGCGTGCAGCAGGGTGGAGCAGGAGGCGGGATGCGCCAATAGAAAAGACGCACCGCTCGTCTATTGGACCAGACGCGAAGTGGGCGCATGCAAGACGCGCCTACCGAGGCAAGACTTTGCTTTTTTTTCTCCGAGACAGGCGACATGAGGTTCCAAGACACCTGTCAGGAGGACTACACATCCAGAAGCCGTGTGCGAACTGGAAGCTGCGTCTTTAACCGTTTAACCATGGGCGCGCTGTTATCGTTATTATAGCCTCTCGGTGACCAAGGAGCGTAAAGTTATTCTGCTGCTTTCTTGGTTTTCTTTGTGTTATTCCTCTTTATTTCCTAAAGCCGCATGAGTTCACCGCTGTTTTTAGGCCAGCTGGTCGGGGTTCCGTTAGAAATAATGCACCCTACCATGGAGAAAGACACGACTTACACTAAGATCTTTGTCGGCGGGTTGCCGTACCACACCAACGACGCTTCACTTCGGAAATATTTCGAGACTTTCGGGGACATCGACGAGGCGGTGGTTATCACAGACAAACAGACGGGCAAGTCCAGAGGATATGGCTTTGTGAGTTAATTTATGTTGCTGTGTTCTGGTAGAATAAATCAAGAGTTGAACAAATGTAGAGTGAAATATGGGGTTTAATTAAGGTTTTATCAGCCACTCTGGCTTTAATTGGATAGCCATGGGATTGAGAACACACTAGATCAGAGATCTTCAACAGGGGGTCTGGGACCCCTAGGGGGTCCTCAGAGTTGTAGCAGGGGGGCCACCAAATTACTGATCAATGGTTTAAAAAGAAAATGTTTTTTAATGCACAACATTGAAGATATAGGCTTACTGGCCTATAGCTAAGGTAGCCATCCGCAGATACAGTTAAGCTTAAGGATTCACTGTGCCACATTTCAACATTAAAACATGAAGTATAAATATATGAACATGCCAAAAAATGTTATTTATAAAAGCTTGGTATTGTATGCACCATAAAAAGGTATGTGTAAAGGCTTTAGTCCGCCCTACACGTAATTGAAGGCCCAGTTTAATATGCAACACAATTTTATACAATATATGTTGTAGGGGGTCCCTGCTCCGTTTCTTTGTCAGCTAGGGGTCCTTGGCCTAAAAAACGTTGAAGATCCCTGCACTAGATCGTGTCTGTAGCAGCCGGTAATGAGTTTGAAGCGACTTTATCTTTATGGTTAATTGTATTAGGCTATATTTTCCATATTGCCTTGGAGGCTGCACACACTGCCACTTTGTTGCAGCAGCCATGTGCAGTGTGTCTGTTGGTGGCAGTCACATGCTTGAAGCACGAGTAGCAGATTATTTCTCATAAGTGTGTCATCAATTATCTCTGCGGTCCCAATGCTAGCAACAAATGAGCACGCAGACAGACACACAGTATACATACATACAGACAGTAAGACTATACGTGGACAGTATAAGGGCACACTGGGCTGCTCTATGTGCAGAAGACAGTGTGAAAGAGAGAGGGGGGTTCCTTGGTCACAGAGGTGTGACATGTCAGTTGGCTCTGCAAGATAAGGCTGCAGTAGTTTCATTTTGACTTCCTCCCATCCACCCCTTCCCCCCCTCTACCAGGCTGTGTTTTGGTTGTTTCTATGCATGACTGTGAGTTTGTGTGTGAAAGATGAAAAGGTAAGAAGACATTGTGATTGGACTCACATGAAGCAGTTCAAATTATCTCTGCCTCTATAGCCAGAGAGCCAGTCAGCTGAGGCAACCAGAGTTGTGTTGTTTTAGGACAGCATGCTCATTTCATCCCTGACTTCCCCTTTAGCTGTCTTAATTCCCTGCAACAGCTTCTTGAACCCCGGCAATCCTAAACCATCCGCTGCCTCTGTTTGCATAAGAGTCCAGAGTCTGATGCTGCAAAACGAAAGGAAGCGGAACCGGTTTTACTTTTAGTGTCCCATTTATTGGTAGTGGAGCTGTAGTTTACCATTAAGTGTAACTGTGTGTGTATGTGTGTGTGTGTGTGTGTGTGTGTGTGTGTGTGTGTGTGTGTGTGTGTGTGTGTGTGTGTGTGTGTGTGTGTGTGTGTGTGTGTGTGTGTGTGTGTGTTAACCTTCACCACCCCTTCCCACTGCTATCTGCCCACTCCTCAACTCACTCCCTCAAGGTAGATTCCAGTATCTCATCCTTGGCAGCCCAGTCTAAAAAAACAAATCTGCCTCCTACATAAGCTCCACTGGAAGCATTAAAACACACTAATGGCTGTCTTCATGTGGTGAAGTCAGTGTCTCCTCACGTATTTAGCAAAAAGATTGAATCATTCGAGGAGAGACAAGGACAGCAGCTACCTCAGGGCCGCCCCTCCCTGCTCTAGCTCTGGTGCTGGTGAATCCCTACTTCAACACTGGATAGAGTTTTTACATGCAATTATGTAGCTTAAAGAGTGATTATTAATCGGAAATGGCGTGACACCGTCAACAGGTGACCATGGTGGACAGGGGAGCAGCAGAGCGGGCGTGCAAAGACGCAAACCCCATCATCGACGGCAGGAAGGCCAACGTGAACCTGGCGTACCTGGGAGCAAAGCCTCGCAGCTCGCAGACAAGTAAGTGTGTTAAATTACTGCTAAACACACATCATGTTAGTAGTTTTAGCCAAATACCTACAAATCATGTAAAGGCTGGTGATATTCTACTTTTTTATTGTAAACAAACCCCAAACGATAGTCCCTCTCTGAATACTTTCTGGCTTCCCTACCTTGTGGCACATGCACTCAGTCCCAAACCCCATTGGTTCCTACTGGAAGTCTTTCAAATATGTAGTTTCCTTTTTTATAGGGCTGATGAATTGATGTCCTAACATCCAGGTAGCCAATGGCTTGCAGAGACTTGAGGCTTACTCAAGAGCCATAGTCTGTTTGCTACTGTTAAATGGTAAAGCGTTGCATTCACAAACTACTGCATGGTCTAGGGTGACTAAATCTGAAAGACCACCTGGAACAGCTTGGATGTCTTTGGATGAATGTTATAGATTCCTGCATTAAACAGGTTTCGTGTTCAGAAGCTGGGTCTCAAATCTCAAATATTGCATTGGGGAAACACAAGGAAAGTAATCAAAATATTCCTTTAATTGCGAAGACATTACTGAAGGACGGAGGCAAATGGTGACAGTGTCAAGTCTCTACAAGTCTCTGTTGATGGGGGTTTTCATGCAGCATTAAAATGAATAGAAACCCACAGCTGCCTGGAAGATCAATCAATCTAAAAATGGATAAATGTGTGTACACATTTGAGGTTAGTGTGATTAAACATGCAAAACAACTGGTATGCTCCTTTCAGCCAACTGTCTCTGCTCATTCCCACCATACATTCACTCTTTGTGTAGGCTACTTGATTTTATGCACAGCTTTCATGCCGCCGGGCTTTTTCAGTGTTAACCACCAGCACACACACTTTGTGATTTCCCTCCGACGTCTCGCTGCACACCAGACCTTGACAGCAGCTCTCCCTCGCTGCTTCATTTAAAGCTGGCTGGCTGAAATACCGCCGAGTGTAGGTGTGATTGACAAACACTGGCGCCAACAACAACTGACTGTGTGTCCTTATTCTGGGGCCAGCACTGCGATGCAATTCCCCAAGCATGCAGCTGATGGGAGATGGCAGCGCTTGGTATTTTGTTATTGTGTGTGAGAGAGAATAGGAGAGTCAGAGAATAAGAAGAGCAGGAGGGGATGGGACTGTCAAGGGCAAGAAATAACAGTACTACTGTCTCTTCTTTGTGCTGGTGAAGGACAAAAATGTGCATTTAGATATACGTTTGAACAAAAAGAGGCGTGCTGATTGAGTCATGGCTGTACAGTAAGAGGAGGAATTACAGAGGAATGAATATCTGGAGGAATGTTGACAAGTTAGAGAAGGGACAGAGAGGAGGAGGATACGTTTCTCCTTTCTTACTCAGCCTCAGCTGATTCCTGTTGAACTTTGGAGGCAGGGAGGTCACAGATGTTTGTGTTCAATAGAGTGCATTATTATTGTGTGTGTATTGAGTGTGTCGAGCATGTGTGTATGTCAAGGGAATAACAGATACCTCTGTATACATGCGAGACAAACAAGCAGAGGCGCAGAGGCAGAGAGAATCGTCTCTGTCCTTGTCTGCCCGTCTCTCTCGTTGTCTATGCAGCCGGTAGCTAAAATATCCCTCTTCACTGCTGCCTCTCTTTCTCTTTGTCTGCAGGTCTCTCTGTTGGAGTTCAGCAAGTCCATCCTACGTGGGCTCAGAGGCAATATGGGTAAGACGGAGAAGAATCAATACCTCTATATTTGCACCTCTCTCTCTCTCTCACCTGCCTCCTCCTGAACACAATACATCTCACTTCTCCGTTCTTGACATTTGTGAGCACTCGCTCCTGTTCTCCACTCGGGATGTGGTAGTTAATGCCAGTCTGGAACGTGAAAGAAAGAAAACAAAAAGCCATCCCGTACAGCGCACATGATGCTTCAAAGATGTATTATCTGTGCCTTTTGATTTGTCTTCGGTTCTTTCTCTTTCTGAGCCATTAAACACACGAGAAGCTCAATTCTGAATTTCTCTCACGCATGACTTGGGCTTTACTGAGGCAACAAGCCATTTAGTCAAACTTCCCTGCATCCCTTCCCATCCCTCTTCACACACACATTCACTGCTGCCATTATCTCTCGTCTCTTTTTTCTTCATGTTCGTGCACGCAGAGACATTATATCATATCTTCATAGTTCATAGTCCTGTGTTAAGGGGTTACAGATGTAGGCCTAATAAAGGTAACTGCACGCCAGGGCTAAAGCCACCACTTTGATACAGTACAACACGGAGACCACAAGAACTGTGATTGGTCACCTTTTGGTTTCTCCTGATGCCCATGAAGAATGCTGATTGGAAGAAACTGTTAAGGAAGACTCAGTTGTCCTCTCCATTGCAGTAACACACAACTAGGAAAGACACTTTCACTGCAAATCTTCTTAAAGTACAACACGCCTTGATCACAAAAGTTACCTGTGTCTGTAGCTTTGCAGTGGTCCTATTAACGCGTGGAATCTATCAACTGCTTTGTGAAATACTGCATAGTTTACCTCTTCTGAAAAAGGATTGAAGTCAAATAATCTGAGAAGGGAAAACCACTCCTCGATTTACCTGCTGATAACACACAGACAACCTGTGATGAGGGATCACAAGTATATATTACTTTGTGTTAAAGACTCAAACCACTGTATTCCACTGTAGGCAGGCAATGTGGAAAATCAATGATCAGGACTGTTTTATGGAAATACTACATTTCTACGTGAGTTTTGCAGCAATGTTATTAGCGCTGATCAATGATCAATCAGGCAACTATACTTTGATAATTGATTCATCGTTTTAGTCATTATTCAAGCAAAAATACCAAACACTTGTTGGTTCCACCTTCTCATATGTAATGATTTGATGACAGTAAACTGAATATATTTGTGGTTTAGATTGTTTGCCGGACAAAATAAGCAATTTGAATACATCACCTTGATTTGTCAGGTATTTAATTTGTCAAAGAACAGACATTCCTGTCTGGTTATTTTATTCAAATAAGACAGTTGCCGTCCGAGAAGGGTGAGGCTCATTCGAAAGCAAAACACCGAATAATTGTTTCAGTTTTAATCAAAGGAGTAGGCCTTGGTTGGATTATTTCTATGTTGAGCTGCCTGTTCATGGAGCTGAAAGTGCACTGAATAACGAAAATATACCATTGATACAAACCAACTGGAATCCTTTGCTTTTTTCTGCTCTTCTATGTGGGTAGGGCCCCACATTAATCTTTGAAACGGGCCCCCAGATGCGTAAGGCTGTCACTGCATTACATTCACCATGATGGAGGATCTTTTCCTCCTAATGTTCTGGAGAGCCGAACAGTGGCATCATTGGAGGTGCTGGTGGTTTTCTCAGGAACTTGACTTGCCCGCAATCCTGCTGTAATCCACATGTGACCGGCGTTCTGCCTCCTCATCCAGTTTTTCTTAATTTTCAGTGTGAACTCAAAAGGAAACCTTAATGACTCAGTTGCTGAGTGAAACATGGAGGATGATTCATTCCCAGGGCTGTTACAGACAGCACAGAAACACTGCAGGTTGAACCCTACAACACCTACTGAGGCTTGACTCAGATATTTGGTGTATGAGTGTTGGTTATGTGATTTTCGATGAGGATATTGTCAACCAGTATCATAGCTGTCTGTTGTTCTGTGTATGTGGGTGTGTTGTCTTTCACAATGAAATATCTGCTCTTTGGGGAAAAGAGTGCAAAACATGTTTTGGTCTAAAAGTTTTCCAGCCTGGATCTTCTATATTTTAGAGGTGTTTTTAAGGAATATGCATGATGTGGTGCTATGGAAAAAGAGCTCTGTACACTGACTTTCTGCAGGATGACAAGTTCTCATCCTGCGGTTACAGAGAAGTCCATTAAAAACCTCAACTGTCCTGAGTGCTATTAATATTGCAGTCCTCAATTTCTGAATGAGTGATGAGGGAATTGAGGCTGACCCAGATGAGTCTATGAATGAGCGATGATAGGCTGATTGATAGTCTCACGCAGTGACATTGGACAATCGAAGCAAAGGGAGTTTTAATCTCTGCTTCCAGGAAGAGTCACAGCTTTGACAAAAGAGGCAACACATCACCTGGCACACTAACTAACTAACTAACTAACTAACTAACACACCCATAAGGCCAACGTACACACATAGAAGGTGGCACTTTGTTTGTCTGCACCTAATGATGATTGATTTTTATCATCAATTAATCTGTCAATTATATTTTGATTCATTGATTAATCCTTTAGTCTATGAAATATCAGAACATAGTAAAACATCTGAGTCTGAGGTGACATCTTTGGACAGTCCAAAACACAAAGATATTCAATTTACAAAGATGTAAAATATAGAAGAGAAGCAAATCCTCAAAACAAATCATTAACGCACACAAAAAGACAGATCCATTGTCGTTTTTGTGTCGTTGGAACCAGTGTTTTCGGATTTTGACCTATACTAGGGAACTAAAAGTCAGGATATCTCCACTTCTGCCGCTCTGATTTCAACCTTTTTTTCTTATCTCTCACATGTCCAACAACTCTGTGGCATTGCAATGCTAAATGGATGGAGTTCCCCTTTAATCAACTAATCATTTAATTAGCCTTTCTTTTCAACACAACACACTCTGAAGGCGAAATCTGTGTATGATGTAAACCTGAGTCGGTTTGTTTGATGGTTTGGGTATTTGGGTGGAAATCTAGAAGAAGAAGAAGAAGTGATACCAGTTTTGGCAACAACTGTAACCTCAGGAGATCTCAGTACTGCACAGCTGCACAATGTGTTGTGCCTTGAGTGAATGGAAGACAGAATTTCTCAACAGGAAACTCTCTACATGTTAAATTACTGTCACTGTTGTTATTTGTCTGTCTGCCTACATGTAAATTGATAAGCCAACTAATCAATATCTATTCTTTGTCTAAAGGAGAGCTGAGGCATTATTAATTCTTTAAATCAGGGATCTTCAACAGGGGGTCCGGGGCCCCTAGGGGCTCCTCAGAGTCAGTGCAGGGGGGCCTCCAAATTATTGTAAAGTCTTAACATGAATCCAGCAGTAAAGTAGTCACTAAGGCCATCCACAGTTCATCCTAAGGGTTCACTGTGCTACATGTATGTTTAACATTTAAACATGATTTATAAAATCATGCTGACAATTAGTAGGCTATTTTAGTAGCTTAGTATTCTATGCAAAAAGGTAGAAAGACGGCCTTACACATTATTGTAGGCCCAGTTTATTATGCAACTTCATTTTAAACAATATACGTAGTAGGGGGTCCCTGCTCTATCGCTCTCTAAGTGATAGAGCACCCCTGCTTTAAATTAATTGGTACCCCTCTGTGGTTTAATTCCTCTAGATTAAAAAGTAGACATGTTTAAATAAGGGATAAATAAACCATACAGCCTGTCAAATCGTTCTCTTTTCCAGTTTTAGTGCACGCTGTCTAGCTCAGATCTCTCTGCTCTGAGGCTAGATGTGTCTTTGACATTATCAGTATGACTGCAGTCAGATTCAAACATTTCTTGGCAAAGTGAAGGACTTTTATTTTAGGAAGCTATATCTTAGGTTATAAACAGGCCTGTGCAGCTGGTAAGAACAGGAGCCAGGGATGTACCGATCCATCTTTTTCTCTCACAATACAGATTACCGATTATCTGAAACCAGTGCTGTCTTTTTCCTAATTTAAAATGTTTATACTACACTTACATTTTTATGTAAGGTGACAAGACACCAGTGATTGTTGTTGTGTGTATGTTTCTTTCTCTCCATTCATTCACATATAAATACATTATAAATATTATTAACATCAAGACAGAGCAAAAACATTTCAAGGACAAAAAAAACATACACAGTACATACAGGAGGAAAGAAACAGGTAAATAGAAAAGAAAAACTGAACTGAAACACAGAATTAAAAACAAACTATATACTATAATATGGATTTTGTCAAATCTGGCTGATATTCGCTTAATGAGGTCAGTATCGGTATTGTGATATGAGACTAGATATGGTCTTAGATTTTGAATATCATAATATGGCATAAGTGTTATCTTTTCCTGGTTTTAAAGGCTGCATTACAGTAAAGTGATGTCATTTTCTGAACTTACCAGACTGTTGTAACTGTTCTATTATTTGCCTTTACCCACTTAGTCATTATATCCACATTACTGATGATTATTAATGTGTAAATAGTTTGTGAAAGCACCAGTAGTCAACACTACAATATTGTTGTGGTATTGATATCGAGGTATTTGGTAAAAAATATATAGATATTTGATTTTCTCCGTATTGCCCAGCCCTAGCGGACAGACGGACTCAATGGCCAATTTGATTGGTGGAGCACTAACCTGGAAATGACGAGCGGGATGAGCCTGAATAACGCCTCTCAAAATCTGAAGAAAATCTTTTAAACTGACCTTTGTCAATCTGAAATGAAAACAGATTCAGCAACTGCGTGGCCTATTTCTCGCTTAAAATGTTTTCAGAAACACGTTTCGGTGAACTATCTTCGTAAAATATGAGATCGTATTCCAAACGAAGCCGCCATCATGCCCGGTTGAAAAATCCAGGAGCAGCCAGACCCACGTGACGTGTTTGTCCAATCAGCTGCCAGTTTTCATTTTTTGGGCATCAATACAGATTAGCACCGCTGCTGTTATGGATTCGTATTACGTCTCACACACGCACAGAACGCTCAAGTCGGCGTCGCTTCGGTGAGTTCCAAGGCACTTTTTGGACCTCGGGGAGC
Organism: Gymnocephalus cernua; assembly: GCA_023631565.1. Taxonomy (NCBI): domain Eukaryota; kingdom Metazoa; phylum Chordata; class Actinopteri; order Perciformes; family Percidae; genus Gymnocephalus; species Gymnocephalus cernua. The sequence continues at coordinate 6,376,220 of CM042433.1, read as the reverse complement.
CGACTGATCAGTCTGACTGGCTTTTCTGCCAACGGTCGGCTGCCGGGTTGGTGTGTCAGGGGCTTTAACCACTGTGGGGATCCCAGGGGGCTTCAGGGTCTGACACTCACACAGTAAAAAACAAATAACAAACTCAAACAAAGCACAGCCCTGTCTGCTGCTTTGGCGTATTTGCTAGTTTTAAGAGGACAGAGGACGGGCTGATGCCAAATGTGGCTTTAAGGTATTGCTGAGTCGTGGGAGAGTAGGGAGGGGGAGGGCTGTTGCCCATGGCTGCCTGCTGTCTGCCTTTAGCATAACGTCGGTGTTAAAAAAAAAAAAAAAAAAACCTTCTGGTGTTTATTTTTTTGGAGAGAAAGAAAGGAGATGAATGTGTGGTGAGTCTGTTAAATGTGGAGGGATGGCAGTACTTCCTGTTGAAGCAGTGGAACAGAGAGGGGGAGGAGGGGTGACACAGACTAACAGCACACCTGTGGCCGGGTGTAGTTGTGGCTGGGTGCAGTGAAGCTTTAGGGCTGGTGGTACATGTGACGCTGGAGTTGGTTTCTGTGTGTGAAATAGATTGATGTTTGAGTCAAAAAATTTTCCTCAGTGAAACATAAAGCAACACCGACATGTCGACCCCTTTGATGCGCTCACATCGTCGACCGTTTTCTCTCTACGTCTCTGATTTTTTTCACTCTTCCTCAGTTTCCGCTTTGGCTGCCTTCCTCCCCCTCTAAATTATCTTTCTTGTCTCAGCCTGAAGTTATCACTCTTCTCTGTCTGGGGGGGGGGGGGAGGGGGGTTTAGGTAGACGACAGTGAATCCTCAAGTGTATAATTCTCTTAACCAGGGACCCAATTAGGAGAGGCACTTCTGTCGCATGAAAAGCCTAATTTGAAAAACAATGAAAAAAGGACATGTTGGAAGCTTTTCATTGCACAGAAAGCTCCCATTTTGTTCAGTTGTCTGTTAAAAAGATTACACATTTTGATTTGCATTTGGATTCTTTTTCTAGTTCTGTACCTTTTGTTGTTTGTGTGATGTGAATTTTGAGTCGAAAGTCACCTCCTGCTCCCGGATTTTAGTGCTGTGTTGTATAAAAATATACTAATCTAGGTTGCAAGATTACAAGCTGTGACTTCAGGCTAACTCAACACTTCATGTACACATCACCTGCCTGCAGGTGCTTCACAGTAAAAACCTCTTAACTGCCAGTAAGGAGAAAGCATGTAGCATTAACACGCCACCATAAATTATTTATTCACACATTACAATGTAGTTGTAAGCAGGTATGATGATGTTTATTATTGAATTTGTCAACAACCATAACTTCTGTACAAACAGTTGATCAATGATTGGTAACACAGTATACTATTGCTGCAATCATATTGAATGATTTATAATTACACACAAACAAATCCTAACAGTGTGTTATTAACTGTTAATACACATAATTATAAATCCTTTGCAGGAAGGTTTAAATACTGAAATATGTCTATGTATTATATTTATTAATCAATCTAATAAATCTAAAATATTTTGTGTGTCATGCAGGACACGTATGACAACGTTAGACTGCACACCAATGTAATGTCTAATAATCATGAACTGTTTATACACAAATTACAGATGCTTTATCAGTAGTTTGACAACTACATTAATACATGTCCTTATAACTGATTACAACTGCATTATAGTGCATTATAAACCATTTAAGTTTGTACATACTGCTTGCAAATTCTAAAAAAGGAAGTTAAAATAAAGTGTTATTGACCTTTACTCCGAAGCAGCTGCAGACACTTGATGTTTAACAAACTCATAACTTTGATAAAATAATCTAAATCTAAGATTGGATCTTTTCTTGTTAGTTTCTAGTTGATGAATTAGAACTGGATGTTTTTAAACGCTTGTTGATGTGCAACAGGTGAAAATGAGATTATTTAGATTACAGTATGTTAACACAACAAACACACATCTCTTTGTTTGTAGGGTTTAAAGCACATATACAAAGTATCATGTCTTACACTGCCATGATAATATTCAGTAAACATGTGACTTATTGGATATTTTCTCTACATCATGTAGCCCTGTTTGTATAATATGTTAATTAAAATGTCCTCCCTGCTTGCTGATATGAGAGCTTAGTGTCCAGTGCTGATGTGGGCCTTTCACCCTCCCTCAAGCCGTGTGTGTGTGTGTGTGTGTGTGTGTGTGTGTGTGTGTGTGTGTGTGTGTGTGTGTGTGTGTGTGTGTGTGTGTGTGTGTGTGTGTGTGTGTGTGTGTGTGTGTGTGTGTGTGTGTGTGTGTGCGTGCGTGTGTTTATCAAAAGAGGAAGCAAAGACGGATGGTCATGTGTGTGCGTCTCCATGAGTGTGTGTGTTGTCTCTTTGACTGACTCACCCTCCTCACATCCCTGATCTGAACTATTAAAAGCATGGCTGTCCTAAGGCATAAGGGATATGATGGCAGATCCTTCACCTCTCAGCATCTCTCTCTCTTCTCCTCTCCCTCCCACTCACTCCTTGCCCACAGAGTCCCTACCTCGACCCTCTTCTTATTCAGTACATTTATCTCCATGTCTTTTATCCCGCCGCCTGGTTTTGAGGAAGGACAGTGAGGGGGAGGGCAGAGGAAGCTGGCTGTGAGGGAGTAAACCCAGAGAGGGGAGGGAGAGGGGAGGGAGAGGGGAGGGAGAGGGGAGGGAGAGGGGAGGGAGAGTGGAGTCCGGCGAGGTTATTCTGCTCTCGTTGGTCTGTTAGTGAGCGTATACACCCATGCAGCTGTGCCAATTAGCCCAGCTATGTCTGAACCCCCCACCACACACACACACACACACACACACACACACACACACACACACACACACACACACACACACACACACACACACACACACACATCCACATCCTCTTCTAAGCTGCTTAACTGACTACACACAGCCTTTTAAATATGTAATATGCTCTTTTCTTTCAGACTTGCATGTTCACTTTTCCGGCATGCGTGCTTTGTAATTGATGTGTTTGTGTGCATGTTTGTCTATAAACCCTGTGTGTGTGTGTGTGTGTGTGTGTGTGTGTGTGTGTGTGTGTGTGTGTGTGTGTGTGTGTGTGTGTGTGTGTGTGTGTGTGTGTGCGTGTGTGTGTGCGTGTGTGTGTGCGTGTGATGCTGTGAGTGTGTGTTTGTGTATATATATATATATATATATATATATATATATATATATATATATATATATATATATATATATATATATATATATATATATATATATATATATATATATATAAATATGTGTTTGACAGCCAGTAACGATGCCAGGCATGGGGAGGAGAAAGGCGAGGTGCAGCTCCCTCTCATACGATGCTGCTGTCACATTGAATCAGTCAGGCCAGTGCACAAGCAGGCAGCGGCACATAGCCGTGGGAATGACACTGCACTTCTGGCTGACAGAGCTCGAGTGAGAGGAGATGGGATACAGAGGGGTCGAGGAGGGAGCCGATATTAGCTTTTGCTGTGTTTTGACTTAATGTGTTGGTTTATATTATTAGTCTACTACAGGTTTTCCCTTTCATCATGGTGTTGCTTTCTTGGCCAACCCTCACCATGCCTGAAAACCTATTTTCTCCACATAAACACAGAGTTTTTAGTTATTTCAGACAATATATTTCTAAATTACTGGGTTTTTTCATGTGTTTTTCTCATTGTTTAAAGTGGGACAAGGCTCACTTATAGGTCTTATAGGTTATGTTTGGCCTCAATGAAAATAAGCAGATACAGAAAATGTTGTCTCCAACTTTGAAGTTAGTGGAGGAGAAATTTTACAGGAATTTGTGGGACTTTAGGGTTCCTCAGTTAGACACAGTATGGGGTTAAATACGGCCACAGACGAGTCAAGGAAGATTAAAACTAACATATGGGTAATAAGGGATATATGTATATGTATCTTACCTGTGTGTGTTGTGTATACAGCAGAGTGGGTGTGAACAGACCCACTGCCACTATTTGCTGTGTAAGCACACCTGATCCCTGTTCTGGCTCTGTTTAGGGGTAAGCAGCAGCAGCAGGCCACCTCCTGCTGCTCTGATCACGTCTTTAGACTCGATGACAAGGTTACTGTCAGGTTAATGGGGATGACTGTAGGCGTTGGGAGTGTAAGTGTTAATCACTGTCATGTTCTGTTGTTTTTACTTAAGCAGCATAACCCAGTTCCTCTGATATGATCGCTGTTGCTGTTGCCAGATGTAACTGAGGCAGTTCAGGTTAAGTGGGCAGCCTTAGGCAAGGGCATGAGTGAATACAGGAGGACAGTAGAGCACTTTTTTCTCTCATTATTGCTGTGAGTAACAGTCTCTGCATTGCATCTGTTGTAGAGTGCACAGGCATTCAATTGAAAGACCACATTTTAAATTATTCATTTCAGAAATAACAATTGTGATTACATTTCTTGTTATTTAGGGTTTTGAATGGGTGATATTTTATTTGGAACAAAGCAAGTTTTTTTAACATTACTCAGGCAGTGTGCTAATTAAACTTAAACACAGGGGAGAAAGTCTATTTTAAGGCAACAGTCCTGATAATTGCTCTTAAAGGAGGGGGAGGAGGACGCCATAGGACTCCAATTTTAATGTTTTAATGGGATATAAAGAAAAGAAGCAGTTATTGAAGAAACTGCAGTCTGTTGCAGTTGCATGTCTCTGAGTGTGTGTGCCTGTCCCTGGTTACTGTTGTTTAAATGACACGTAATTACCCGATTAGTGGCAGCTCTGAACACGCAATCAGATTTTGGCTATTCAGACACATATGGATGTGGTCAGGTCTGTGTGTAATTTTCTTCTATTTTTATAAATCACTCTCCTCTATTTATACTTCTGTTATTATTAGGGCTTAATTTAGCATACGACTTGCACAAGTTGTTTGCACATATACTGTAACTACTAACAGCATCAATTAAAAAAAGATACAAACAAAACAATCATCAATTGGCTGACAGTGATCAAACTTAAAAAAATACAAGATTCAAGAGAGCCTTATTGTCATCATCTCAACAAGAAAAATAATTGCCATTTAGAGATATAAAAATAAAAGGAATAAAAATACAAATATAGTCTATATAAAATAAACATTCTAATAAAAGTACCAAATTTCTTTATATGTAATGACAATTTCTTTAAATAACATGTAAATAATAGCGACATGTCTTTTAGCTTTTCATATCTGTGCACCATGATATCTTATACAAAAAAGAAGATGAATATTGTCATCCAGTCTGGTTTTATGAGAGAGAAAGTGGACATATATTTTTTTATATAAACACACAACGAATGCTGCTTCCCACGTTTGTCCTCTCTTATGTGGAGTTGTGTATTTGTTTGGTGTTTTTGCTTAAGAAATGACTGAAATTATTAATCTATTATCGAAATTGTTGCTGATGAATTTTCTCTTCTCAACTCATCAGTTAGTGACTGATTATTTAATCTCTAACCCCTGGTCCTCTGTCTGTCCAGATTTGCCCAGCAGTACGTCTACCCCCAGGCGTTCCTCCAGCCCAGCCTGTTGCTGCAGTCCCAGCTCAGCCCCACAGCTGCAGCACTCGCCTCCCCTTACCTGGACTACAGCTCCGCCTACAGCCACTACGCCCCCACAGGACTGGAGCAGTATCCTTACACACCTTCCCCGTCGCCCTCTGCTGGCTACCTCAGCTACAGCTTCTCCCCCGGCACGCCGGCGCCCGCTCTCACCGCATCCCCGACCCCCCCGGCTGCCATCCAACCTCCTCTGGCTGCACTCACCACCATGGCTGCCGCCCCACAGGCCTTCCTCCACTATCCTCTGCACCAGCCGGATCGCATGCAGTGAGCAGCTCTTAGTGTAGCTGCAGCTGCTGAACTAATGATTCAAAGCAGCGTGACTGTTGACCTGTGACATCATCAGGAAAAGACTGGATAAACAGGAAGAGAGTGTGATGTAATCAAAAGGGCTTTTAGAAAGCACTCACATTCCTGTTTTTTTTTTATATATATATCATTGTTGTTGTAATAATTGATGAAAAATGTTCTATTGCTGCTGTCATCAGCATATGATCTGAATGTTTTTCACAAGTGGTAGACGTCCAGGACTGGAATTAGACCACTGGTAATCTTCTGGATCTTTTTGTCTTACCGCTGACCCTCAGCGCTGAGGTTGGTGGCGGGGCTGGAGAGCGGACAGGTAAAGACGTTGAGAAATATGTCTGCTTGACATGATGCTGCGGCTGCAGTTTCTCTAAAGGTACTGAGCTGAATGCTGGATATTAGCCAAGCTGAGAGCCAGTTCCTCTTTCAGAAACGAAGGTCCAATTTCCTCCTCTTCAAGGTTACCTTTCTGTCTATGGCCTTAGAGATCTCTCTCTCTCTCTCTCTCTCTCTTTCTCTTTCTGTACCTGGTTCAGTTTGTGTTTTTTATTAGACTCTCATCTCAAATGAACAATATGTTTATTGTGCTCCCTTTTGTTCCTTTCATCTACTGCTGGCAAGTCATAACACGGTGATCATCACAGTTTAACAGAATATGCAATTATGATGATAAAGGATAAGCATGAATGAGATGGACAACACTGGTGTTTTGTTTTTGTATTGCTACTGCTAGAATATTACTGAGAGAAAGACTTTGTTAACACTTAAAACACAGTAGTCATCACATGAAATACCTGCAGTGGCTTATTAGGCTATTTTTGACCCGTAACTTTTGGAGTGTCTGGATTTGGTCTTTGGGGACTGTTTGGTTTTATGATACCTAAATGATAAAGTTGTCAATACATATCAAGTAAATGTGTTTGGATGTAGGTGATGATGTTACTGAATGTGTGTGAGTGTATTTGGTGTCTGATTCTCTGTGTGTGAGTTGAGTAAGAGAGAAATAGAGCGATGCAGTATACGCCAGTGTCAGGATCGAGCTCCATTTCCAGCCCATTGTATTGGTCAGAGTTGTTTCTTTGTTTTTTGTTTTTTTGTTTTTTTCCAGCTGTAGAATACAGACAGATGCTTTAGCGATGATACTGAAAGCTCACGGTGCTGTGACACCACCTTAGTAAAGTCATAAGCCAAGCCATACATCACATTTAAAACAAATATGCAAAATAAAATGAATATTTCTAAATAAGACGTTTTCTGAGTGTGGTCAAATTACAGTAATTGTGGTTCAAAATCTGTGGGAAACAGCTGCTGCATGAAACTACCTAATATGACTTATGACACATGAGTCATATTAGACATTTAGTTGCATCATTGAGATACTTTAAACAGAAGGACTGGTCAAACCGCAGGAAGAGTAGCTGTGCTTAAGGGCACAGCTAATGGGGATCCTATAATAAACTGTCGTAGTGAAACAAACAAGATATACAGCAACTTGTTGATAAGAGATCTTTAGAGATGATGGTAAGCTGAATTTGTTACTATGAAAAGAGCCAGGCTAGCTTTTTCCCTCTGTTTCCAGTCTTCGTGTTAAGCTAAGCTAACCAGCTACCAGCTGCTGCTTCATATTTACTGTATGGTCAATAGTACTGTTATCAATCTTCTCATCTAACTCTCAGCAAGAATGAAAGTAAGTGCACTTCCCAAAATGTTGAACTATTCTTTTGAATACATAAATTTGACACGACTGATTTTAAGCACAATGTAGTCCATACATTTGCACAACTATATCAGATAGAAAATCCATACACAGATAAAATAGACATTGTCCAATGTACTGTACTGCATGGTAAGTTTCACTCAACAAAAACAGTTGCTATTTTCCAATTTCTGTATCACACTGCAGTTGCCACTGCCCAGACCCCATCAGTCCCCACCAGGGTCTCGGTCATGGTGCAATAATAAATGTAGTTAAAATGAACACTAAATCAACCATACAAAACTTAAACCCAGATAACAGAAATGCACACCCAAAACATTAACAGAACATTATTCAAACATTCTTTAACTAGGACAGAAACCGTGTAGAACATATCTTTTTTTTTTCTTCAGCCAGAACAGTTCCAATGACCGCGCCCCTCCCATACAGAAACGTAACATCCTTAGTTATCGCTGCTTAATATGATCTGTTCACTGCATACTTTAACTGATTATTACAAACAACGAATCTGATTTAGTAATGAATATAGTTTTTAACCACTACAACTAAATCTGGGTTTACAGTGCAGTCTGCTCTGATTGGTCAGCATTTCCTTAGCCTGCATCAAGGAATCTTATAATTTTCCTTTGTGCTCCGCTGTTCTGTTCTAACTGATTATGCACTAATATTGGTGATTTTTCACAGTAGAACGTTCAAGACATGTTCCCGCTGGAATATGATCCAAAATTGGGGAGAAATCAAAAACATCTGCAACCAAGATTACAGTTTTACCTGATGTTAGCATGTAGCTACATGTAGCTGTAAACACCTGCAGTAGCGTGCCTGTAGCAGATGACCAGAAAACATACCGTCCAAAAAACCTGAAACCAAAGCGTTCAGAACAGTGTGGAATTTCTTTTACATACGTTTACCACTTCATTTTTGAAGCTTTGGCAAGACATTTAAACATTACGACAGAACATATGGAAAAGCATAATAGGTCTAATTTAAAAACTGTAAACAAACATTTATAAACATATCTCAAACTTTTCTCAAATAGGAGCAAATACCGTACTTTTTGGGACCATTTTCAGCTGCAGATTGATACGCATTTGGTGCTTCTGTGATTTCCAACAGCAGGTTGGTGTATGTGGGCTCTACTTAAAATAAAATACAGTGCCCAGGACAGTCATCCAGTGCAACAGTGTGGCTCATTGGTGTCTTTTATTTATAGTTTTTATAAAACAATGGCGCTCTACGGTACAGAAGAATAAGATTAATCAGGCTTTGGCTGCACAGACAATACTTTTGTTGTTTTTTGTTATCTTGATGTCTTCATGCGATTTGTTGACCATAAGAAAAATGTAGAATTTTACCAGACTTATTCTTTAACTGTCTTTGTTCTGTAGGTGGAGTCATGCTGTAGTTTATCAGTTGAGATGCACAAGAACAGAAGAAAGTGGAAGATAAATGAATGTATTTCTTATCAAACATGAGCAATAGCAAGCCTTTGGGTGAACCCTGCCTTACCCAAACAACCCCTCCCTTTTCCACATCTCCCTACATACCTCAAACTAATATTGTTTATTCAGCATTATTCTTCTTGAACCACACTTACCACTGTGAACTATCAAATTTTAAGTTTTATTTTGTCCCAAAAAATCATTCAGGTGCCCTCAATTAATTCAAATTTTAAATTTGACTCTGACATGATCTCTTTTCGCCCTCTTCTGGACAAAATTATTTATTGCAGCTCACATCTTTCTCCATGCCCAGCAACCAGACTTTCTATAAGGCAACTCACAAAATGCAGAATGTAAAGGAACAAAAATGACCCAAACCTTGTATCACGTTTTTATGTTTATTGTCATTGAAATGTTTATTGAAACGCCTTGTGCTCCCAGTAAGGATCAAATAATAAAAGGAGACTCAATGTAAAGCTTGCACAGCTGATCTGCAGTGAACAGACCTACTATCAAAATCTGGGATACAACATTTCCTTTGGATTGCGCTGGTTCAGAACAAAAAAGCAGATGGTTTATGTAAAAATGAATATCATAGCAAATACCACAGTGAGGGGAGGAGAAATGATCATGTCTTAAAAATTGATGACAAAATGAACACAGTTAATGGTACGAAACAGAAGAGTGGTAATGACAATAAATAAAACAAAATAAAAAGTACTATATCTGCAATCTTGATCACATACACACATATACACACTCACTTGCAAACACACTCATACACACACAGGCAGGCGCACACACATGCACACACTCACTCTCACACACACACTTGCGCACACACTTGCGCACGCACACACGCACACACACACACACACACACACACACACACACACACATGCTGAAGAGGTATTCACACACACAAACACAAACCCACAGATAAAATGTAGTGATTGAAAATAGTGAAACCCTGGTAAAATCTAATGGTATCATACATCCACGTCTTGTGTCTGAAGTGCAGAAAAAAAATGAACCTAAAAAAAAAACTAAAATGGAGATAAATTCAGATGAATAATGAAAAGCATGCCCATCTTCACTGGTCTAACCCAACTTGAAACGACCACAAACCCAGAGTGTTGCCCTCTTTACTCTACCCAAACCCCAACCCCCACCCCTTTACTCCATCACCTGCCCCATGCCCTCTTATCCTTCTCATATCATACCCACATCCCCGCCTCACCCGTATCCCACCCTTGGTCTCCCGCACTTTCCAACACCTGCCTCCCTAAACCTCCCTGCTCAGTTTCAGGGTTTCCATGCTCCTCTGAGATGAGATGAAGGCCAGGCTGAGAGGAGGAAGCAGGTGGGCTGAGGGAGACGAGGCGGCTGCTGGTTCAGGCTCTGGTCATCATTTATCAAAAACACAATGTCCAGTTCAGAATACAGAGTTAGGACTTGGGGGTAGAGGAGTCTTGTTGTGTGTTGAGGTTGAAGGTTGTGAACCTATTGTGTGTGTGTGTGTGTGTGTGTGTGTGTGTGTGTGTGTGTGTGTGTGTGTGTGTGTGTGTGTGTGTGTGTGTGTGTGTGTGTGTGTGTGTGTGTGTGTGTGTGTGTGTCGGTTTTAACAGTGGCACTGGAAAAAATCTTATCACGTGTTAGTCTAGATGTGAGTATTTGGGTTAGTCTTGTGCGATGTTGTGTGAAGGCATGGGGGGTAGTAGAAGCGGGGTTGGTGTAGCTCAGGGCCTTTGTCCCTCATCCCTCGGCCCCAGTCGGAGAAGGGGGCAGGGGCAGGTTTATAGGGCTTGCGTCTTGATCTCAATGGCCTCCCCGCGGGAGTCCTGCTGGGTCTCGCTCTCGGGGGGCCGGCTGCCCTTCAGTGTGGCCAGGCGCTCGGACAGACCTCTCATGCGTGGGAACAGCATGAAATCGTACAGGAGGGCGCCCATTGCACCTCCTATCATAGGCCCGACCCAGTACACCTGTCAGCAGCAAACATCAGTTAACAAAGTGTCATTTATGATTCCTGCTCAGATTGATATATTCAGTGTGACTGCAGGTCTTACCCAGTGGTTGATGAAGTTCCTGAAGAGCACAGCAGGGGCAAAGGACCTGGCAGGGTTCATTCCAGCACCGGTGTAGTACATCTACAACACAAGACACTTGTTACTGTATTGTGTTTTAAAATATTGAATTGTTATTTGAAATCTATGTTTCCATGTGCCTTACCCCCATGAGATGTCCAATGGTGACAGAGAAGCCGATGGATAGGGCAGCAGATCCCAAGCGTCCATTTCTCCTCTCATCAGTCACGGCGAAGATGCACACCACAAGCTGCATAGTGAGGAAAACCTCCACAGTGGTGGCCATTCCCACACTGATGCCTGGCTGCAGCTGGAGATACACAGATGGACAAAACAATCTTTGCACGAGTCACAGAAATCTCAGAGATGTATTGAGCATATACTACTGAATTGTTATTCTATTTCAGAAAAATTATGAGCTACTGGAAATAATTATACTATTTGTTTTGTTTTGAAAAGATGACTTTACTGAACTGAACCTCATATGATTACAAATTCCTGAACTCTTAAATGTAGGCCATGTATCCAATGGATGAAATCAACCTACCCAAAGAACATTGCTGTACTTGTTCTCTGATACATCCATGTCGGGTCCTTACCGTGTTCATTGCCATGTTGCCTCTCATGTTGCCAGGTGTGACCCCATACAGCACAGCAGCCCCAGCTACAGCACCCAGGCACTGGGCGGCTATGTAGAAAATGGCCCGGAAAAGAGACATCTGTGACCCAATAAGGTAGGCAAAGGTGACGGCAGGGTTAATGTGGCCACCACTGATGTGGCCGATCGACTGGATGAGAGTGGCAGCTGCCAGCCCAAAGCACAGAGCCACGTGAAGGACATGATGAGGCCCGGTGGTCCAGCGCAGGGCAGCACCCATGCCGAAAAATACAAAGAACATGGTCCCGAAGAACTCTGCGAAGACCGCCCGCCAGAAATTCATGGACCGGAACTCCCACATGGTGACCGTTCACTTGAGGCTCTCCACCAGATGAAGAAGATTTTTTAAAAATAAATCAGGGTCTAGAAAAGGTAAATGTGTACCTTTTCAGTCCTCTTCGAATGCCAAAAAATAACAAAAAAAATGATCTCCCTTTTGTAGTCAACTAACTCGGCTGACCAAAAGTTCAGTTCAAAGACAAAACAGGATTTCAGAACGTCAACAGACAAATCCACTCAACGGACCAAGCCGTGAACTGTGTTGGTAAAGTCAACTCAGCTGCGTTTGCTTGCCACCTCTCTCCACCTGTCGCAAAGACATAGGTGTGATATAATGTGGGAGTGTTGGTGGAGATCTCAGGTGGGATGGGATGTCAAGAAGAGGTGGGCATCAATGCTAAAGGGGTGTTTCTAAAGTAGAGACTGGAATAGACAGAGTGTCCGCTGGACCTTTTAGCCTCTCTGACGGAGGGGAGAGGGCCAGACAGGGGCTTTATAATACCCCCCAGGGGCCCCAGGTGACGCCATAATCCCTCTGTAGGGCCAAGGGCGGGGGGCGGCAGTGCTGGACATCCTAAATCAAACAAACTTAACCCTTCCGTCGCCCCCCCTATAGCAGAACAAGGCCAAAAGAGAGATAGTGTATCCGAGAAGAGAAACAGATAAAGCGAGAATGAGTGGAAATCCATGAAAGACATTTAGTGGGAGGTAGAGAGATTTTGGATAAAGAGACAACAGGAAGTATTTGTATTATATATTCAGGTGGAAGTGGGAAACTAGGAGGAACAACCACAGCGAAAAGCAGCTGGAGCTGAGAGTAGTAGTAGTAGTTTTCTTATATATCATCATTGTCATAATCAGGGGATGCAAATGCTGAAGGACAGAAAACACAAACATGTATGCACAAAGACACACATGCACACACACACACACACACACACACACACACACACACACACACACACACACACACACACACACACACATAGACATAGACATATACACACGTGCAGATAATACAGTTGGGGCCCCGGACGGAAGTGTCCAAAGCTAACAGCGCTGAACTGACCCATACACTGAAATGCCTGACCCTGTGAATCCATTGTCTGTAACCAGCACGTGGGCTACGTATGGACAGAGACAAGACAAAAATACATATTAAACTAAAGCACAGACATAACAGCTGACTAAGCATTGGCTTGATTTCGCAATGCTAATGTTTGTGATTGCATTTCTTGCTTTTGTTTAAATGTTCTGGAGACAACTACACCACCAAGCACGGCTGATGATCACCAGTCATCTTGGCAGCAGTTAGTGCAGAGGCCTGTGTTTATGAACACGAAGTCCTGAACTTGACATTGCCTCAGAGCTCAGAGCCATCACTGGCACCGCTCCACAGCCAACGGCAACGTAGTGGAGACATCAGAAGGGGAAGAAAAAGCCAACAAAGTGTGGAAAAAAACACAGATCCACAAGCAACAAACAACAATAACAACCAGTGGATTGTGTCTTCTGTTATGACCGGGGCTTCTAGGAGGTGCTCGGCAGAGGTTAGCATTGTGTGTGTGTGTGTGTGTGTGTGTGTGTGTGTGTGTGTGTGTGTGTGTGTGTGTGTGTGTGTGTGTGTGTGTGTGTGTGTGTGTGTGTGCGCGGGGGGGGCAGTGGGGTTACTAAGCAGCACCGGGGTATTGCGCTGACCAGTGGAGCGCCATCACTGTTGCTGGGGCGATGAGGGGGGTGAGAGAGGGAATGGGTGATGAAAGCAGAATGCTGAGCTTGCCGTTTTGACTCCCTTTTATACATGTAGAAAGAACACACACAATGCAAAATGCTGGCAGCACTGTGGCAGTTATAGCTATTGTGCACGTTGTGTGTGTGTAAATAGTTTATGTATGTGTGTGTATTCAAATTACACTGCTATAGTGATACTGATTGCTAATATGGTTTTATTTTACATATAAAAAAAACGTATTCACTTACCACTATTGATAAAGAGACAAAATAATGTGTGTGAGAAAATGTTGGGGGTACAGACCCTTTAAATTACAAGTGTGTTACGCAAAACACATTACTGTATAAGACATCACAAACATCATCCAACCAAAACACACACACACAAACACACACACACACACACACACACACAGTATCCATTTCATAGCTTCTTTCCACTGAATGTGTTCTTTCTTTAGATCCCTTACAGAAATATGAAGGTCCACTTGATTGTGAGTAGGAAGCCTAAGAGAGGAGACAGCCGCTAACAGGCAGACATGAGACACATATTGGACTAATTGAGAACATCATTGAATCTACAATGCAACACAAGGACCTCTTTAGCATTTCAAAGCATTCACAGATGGGCCCTGAAACTGAAAATGGCAAACATAAGGGTGTTTTTCGGCAGGCTTTCAATGAGTCTCCATTATAAATTTTAATGATGTGCAATTTTGAAATTAACAATATTGAATCTCACAGGATTGGCTACACCTTTACATAATGACAGCCAACTAGGATCTCAAATCTCAGCCCCTTGAAATGCAGCTTTCTACCCACATTTTCAACAAAAAGCAACAGGGACAGACTAAGACTCCATTTCCACCTGGTATTACAGTAAAATCCGAACTGAGTGATCTGATCACAAATGGACAGCTCTAAGTAAAGGTGGGACCGCACTTTGATTCTACAACCGACTCAAAAAAATGGCTGTTTTGGGGTAGAATGATTAAACAATTAGACAAATAATTGACAGGAAATTAATCTGCAACTATTTGGATAATTGATAAATTGTGTGAGTCGTTTTTCAAGCAGAAAATACCAAATATTGAAGCTTAAGCTTTTAATTTTAGACTGTTGGTCAGACAAAACAACACATTTGAATACATTAGGCTTTGGGAAATTATAATTGCCATTTCATCATTTTCATTTATATTTCATCATTTCCTTAAACATTTCTGAAATTTTATAGAAAAAAGTTATTAATTGAGTTAATAAATGTTTGTTTTTTTAACAAACATTTATCATTGTGGGACACATTTCAGGATTCAGTGTCTTGCGCAAGGACACTTTAAAAACAAGATCTGGGGATCAAACTTATAATCAATCTTACAATTAATAAACAACTGTTCAATTTATCTCTTGGGGTGTATGGATGCAGGATTTTAATGCTTCTTCATTTCATTCATAAAGTGCTTCAGAACTTGAAACAGTAATATTGAATGACGGGTAAATCCCGCTGTCAAGCCAGATCTGCACGATTGATACACTATGCATCTTCATAACAATCACTGTAATATTGTGTTTCTATGTGTTTGTTTATGCGTGTGTCCTCAGTTGTTTTCTTGTTTGTTGGCCTGCTTGGCTCTCATGGCGTTCGGTGTGACTGTGGACAGGGATGATCCCGTCATGCTGGTCGTCTCCACAATCTCTATGTCCTTACAGGTCAGACAAGCCACCAGCTTCTGGCGAGAGGCGCTTCGTGCAAAGAAGAACTCATGGGACACTCCAGCCAGTATAGCACCGATCACTGGTCCGATCAAATAAACCTGAAGGTGGGCAAAAGGAGACACAGGTTATAATGAGATTTAAGAGATGTGTATAGATGAATGTTTTCACCTTATCTGGAAAACAAATAGATGGCTTATTATCACCTGAATATCAGCTGAGCCTACAACTGAGGCAATGTTAATACAGTGTTGGAACAATATATGAACCCTTTATTTAAGTAAATACAATAATGTAAATGTACTCCATTATAAGTAGAAGTCTTGCATTCAAAATGAAACATGCAGAAGTATAAGCAGCTATGTGCACTTAAAGTATCAAAAGTACAAACTGCACCTGTGACTGATATATTATTATTAGATACTGATGTATCTGTGCGTAAGCAGCATTTAACTGTTGTAGCTGCTCAAGGTGGAGCTATTTTTTAACCTCTTTGTATAGAGTCCAGTGGTTCTTCTATATCCTTGACGTTACACTTCCGGGAGTGCTCCGTTGGTGGCAGAAAATCCGCTGGATTTCACTAATTTAGGCTGGATATCCATTGCCTAGGGCTTTCTTTGTGTTGGCATTTTAAACTCTGGTCGATATATGACTATGGCTCAGATCTCTGCAGGGTAAATCCAGACAGCTAGCTAGACTATCTGTCCAATCAGAGTTTTTTATTACAAGACTAAAACAACTTTTAAACGTACACATGTTCCACCAAAACAAGTTCCTTCCGATGCTATTTTGCAGCGGCACCGCCCAAGACGATTGTGATTGGTTTAAAGAAATGCCAATAAACCAGAGCATGTTTTCCTCCCATCCCCGAATGCTATGTGGAGTAGCCAGACCCTCCTCCAGAACACTTTGGAGGAGGGTCTGGCAAAGCAAGACTTCAGTGGTTCCCAACCTAGAGGTCGGGCCCCTCCAAAGGGTCACGAGATCAATCTGACAGGTGGTGTGATGATTAATGGGAGAGGAAACAAGAATAGAACAATTTCGCTAATTTCCCTAATTGAAAATTAATTTTTTGACCTCTTTGGGCCTTGGAAATTTACAAAAACAACTCATAGCCACTGAAATGTGACAAGGAGCCCCAACTTGATCCCATCGTATTTTATAGGGCT